>JARFIW010000004.1:0-117876 GCA_036346225.1 Platerodrilus igneus
TTACAGACTATAAAACAAAAAATATTTTGTCTATGATTCTTAACGCCATAAAACTAATTCTCTAATACAAGGATATTCACACACGGACCAATCCTATATGAAGAAGACTTTTCTAGTTCTGAGAACTAAAGCGTCACAAAACAAATTCAAGATTGTCTACCAAAAAAAATTTAGACAACTCTAATCCATCTAAGCATTCCTTAAAATCATTCGCTAAAGGTAAACCGCATAAACCCATATATATATTGCTGTGAAACCTACAAAATCCGTGAACTACGCTTTTCGAATCGAGCCTCACGAATTGGGCGTCAAGAATGCTGTGAAACCTACAAAAGCTATTCATTACCTTAACTGTGTTGGTTCATTGACTTTCTTCTGTTAATCGCCTCGGCTGCTCCTCTAGATAACTTTCATCCTCAATCATAAAAAAAAACAAACACATTCCTATCACAAACATCAACGTTAACTCTATTTACATCAATATTCACAATACATTAAAATTTCAAAATTAAAATTCAGCATAAATTTTAATATCAAAATTTTCAAGATTAAATTTGTTATCATTTTCAAGTGCATCCAGAATTAAAGTCCTAGTAGGATGCCTACTAATTACTATAACAATATATGCAGAGTACAAAGGGAGCATCTACCACCCCTTTACGTTAATTAACCAGGTTCGTCTAATTGAGCTCAAAGACACCCTAAATTTTCATCATAATCCAGAACATCAATACTAAATACCCTTTCTACTTAAACAAGCAAATTTCACCTTAAAATTTAAATATTATTGTTAGTACAATTTCACTACTGTCCATTTTGAGTAAATCAATTATAAAGTTATTCAACACACACAAAAATATCAAAGTTCAAACAAAATAGTATAATTTACCTGAAGGTTACTTGCACTCGTAGCTTCCATGTACATCATCCCTTTGTTAATTACACCATTCCAACTGGGTTATATTTATGGCTTCTGATTCTCAACGCTTTAAAATTTTCTCCATCACCATTTATTTAAAGTTGTTTCAGGGCTTTTCCGGAACTAATCTGTGTATATCTGAACCTTGTTTTGTGGATCCAGACACGTTTATGCACCATTTAAGTATTAATACCCCGAAAATAACAAAGAACTTCATACTACTTTCACCAATATACGCCAAAACTGCCTACTTTTGTGTATATATTTGTCGTTGTAAATTTTTTTTTACCAATTGGTACAGTGATACTAAACTTTATTACCTTGTATATTCTTTTCTAAGTGCACTAAAGTACATTTATTGTACCACGTAAAGAACAAGCTGTTTTAAATCACAAACATATTCGAGCAAACTGTTTAAATTATTTAATATTAAAACCGGAAAACTAAAAAGCACTGTTTAACGCGTTCAATCAAGTCGAAGATCTAAGAGAGCTTGTTCATATTAACCTCCGTATATATAGCGGTTAGCCTGTCTGTCGGTCTGTTCCCCAAAACGGACAATTCTAAAGAATTTCGCCTGCTCTGTTCCCATTCCGCAGCTCGGCATGCGATTTTTACGAATTTTGGACTCGCCTCAGTTAAATCTCAGAAAATTTCCACACGGCACGCAACGTCTGAGAATACCTAATTAAATTTTATACAGAAATGTTATTTCTACCTCTCAATTTTGCCTTTTACTTTCAACCAATCGCAACCCCATGACGTTGCTCTACTCACGCCTTTTTACTATATGTGTCTCGGTCTTGCGCATATTATCTGTCTCTATCTACCCTGTTCTTATTAGTGCAAATTGATATTCCTTATTATCGATTATTTCAGTCCATGTGGACTATCTGGGTTAAATAACCCCGTATCGCACCTTCTCGTGAATATTAAGCCACGGTTTCTCCAAGATTCTTTGTAACCATTAATTATCTGCAACATTTTCGCCGTACGTGACTTTTAAACTACGCAGGTGTTCAAACATAATATTAATTCTCAGAGCTTTATTTTATTGGGTTTTTCCAAGTTTTTATAGATATTATATGTTACTAACGGTTCAATTAACTTCAATTAAAATTAATACCCTTTAAATTTTAGTGAATCCTAACTAAATATTAATTATTATCTGTACGTTTTAATACCGGTTACTTAAAATAGAGTTAATTAATATAAATTTTGCACGTAATTTCTATTTGTTCTTTATTAGGAATAATTAAATTACCCGTAAAGTTTTCTAATACTGCTTCCTTTTATATAAAGCGTCTTATAAATAATTTAAATTTCTTAATTTTAATAAAACGAATGAATTTTTATGCTTCACGCTGTTATTTAATAACGCGTACCTTTTCCAAAAGCTTCTACACAGTGATTAAAATTATTTGATGTGATTATATAATTTTCTACCCTGGTCTAAATATGAGTAATATATATATATATATATATATATATATATATATATAAACAAAGACAAGTTATTTGCAGTCCGCAATAAGAAAATAGTATATAAAGTAAGATGTATCTGTATACAAACTCTTATGAAAATAATAAGAGCCATTGACAAATACAAATCGGGCTGGTAGTTATATAGCCATTAACAAAACATTAGCTTTATTAATTCATAGGGGAAGAAACATCCACTGACCAATGGTTTCGGCTTGTTAGCCTCATCAGAGTGGACTGTTCCCAAGAACCCTATGAAGTAATCGAAGCTATTATAATGATATAATTTCGAAACAATCACTGTACTATGGCAAAAGTAAATAAAACCGCCATCAGGTGATAAAACACCAACACTACTAAAGTGTGGAAGTACAGAATTGAACCGAAACTACATAATAAATTTTGAAAATGACTATAAAAGTACGTTGGGCCTTTGAGATTTGCGGAATGTTACAGCAAAATTTATTTGCTAACGTAACAAACCTTCTCGTGGCGACACCCGGGTTCATGCCCCAAAGGCAATTCAAATAAACAAAGACAAGTTATTTGCAGTCCGCAATAAGAAAATAGTATATAAAGTAAGATGTATCTGTATACAAACTCTTATGAAAATAATAAGAGCCATTGACAAATACAAATCGGGCGGGTAGTTATATAGCCATTAACAAAACATTAGCTTTATTAATTCATGGGAGGAAACATCCACTGACCAATGGTTTCGGCTTTTAGCCTCATCAGAGTGGACTGTTCCCAAGAACCCTATGAAGTAATCGAAGCTATTACAATGATATAATTTCGAAACAATCACTGGCAAAAGTAAATAAAACCGCCATCAGGTGATAAAACACCAACACTACTAAAGTGTGGAAGTACAGAATTGAACCGAAACTACATAATAAATTTTGAAAATGACTATAAAAGTACGTTGGGCCTTTGAGATTTGCGGAATGGATGTTTCCTCCCCTATGAATTAATAAAGCTAATGTTTTGTTAATGGCTATATAACTACCAGCCCGATTTGTATTTGTCAATGGCTCTTATTATTTTCATAAGAGTTTGTATACAGATACATCTTACTTTATATACTATTTTCTTATTGCGGACTGCAAATAACTTGTCTTTGTTTATTTGAATTGCCTTTGGGGCATGAACCCGGGTGTCGCCACGAGAAGGTTTGTTACGTTAGCAAATAAATTTTGCTGTAACATTCCGCAAATCTCAAAGGCCCAACGTACTTTTATAGTCATTTCAAAATTTATTATGTAGTTTCGGTTCAATTCTGTACTTCATTTAGTAGTGTTGGTGTTTTATCACCTGATGGCGGTTTTATTTACTTTTGCCAGTGATTGTTTCGAAATTATATCATTGTAATAGCTTCGATTACTTCATAGGGTTCTTGGGAACAGTCCACTCTGATGAGGCTAACAAGCCGAAACCATTGGTCAGTGGATGTTTCCTCCCCTATGAATTAATAAAGCTAATGTTTTGTTAATGGCTATATAACTACCAGCCCGATTTGTATTTGTCAATGGCTCTTATTATTTTCATAAGAGTTTGTATACAGATACATTTTACTTTATATATATATATATATATATATATATATATATATATATTGCTGTGAATCCTCCAAAATCCGGGAACTACGCTTTTCGAATCGAGCCCCACAGATTGTGCGTCAAGAATGCTGTGATCCATTGTATTAGAATCGAACCTCACGAATTGGGCGTCAAGAATGCTGTGAATCCTACAAAAAGCTATTCATTAACTCAACTGTTCCGTTGACTTTCTTCTGTTCATCGCCTCGGCTGCTCCCCTAGATAAACCTTCATCCTCATTCATAAAAAAAACAAACACATTCCTACCACAAACATCAACGTTAACTCTATTTACATCAATATTCACAATACATTAAAATTTCAAAATTAAAAATTCAGCATAAATTTCAGTATCAGAAAATTTCAAGATTTAAATTTGTTATCATTTTAATGTGCATCCAAAATTAAAGTCCTTGTAGGATGCCTCCTAATTAATATAACAATATATGCAGACCTGAGTCTGAGTACAAAGGGAGCATCTACCACCCCTTTACGTTAATTAACCAGGTTCGTCTAATTGAGCTCAAAGACATACCCAAATTTTCATCAAGAACATAAATACTAAATACTCCTTTCGACTTAAACAAGAAAATTTCACCTTAAAATTAAAAATTTGTTGTTAGTACAACTTCATTACTGTCCATTTTAAGTAAATAAATTATAAAGTTATTCAACACACACGAAAACATCAAAGTTCAAACCTGAAGGTTACTGCACTCGTAGCTTCAATGTACCTCGTCCCTTTTGTTAATCACACCATTCCAACTGGGTTATATTTACGGCTTCTGATTCTCAACGCTTTTAAAATTTCTCCACCACCATTCATCTAAAGTTGTTTCAGGGCTTTTCCGGAACTCATCTGTGTATATCTGAACCTTGTTTTGTGGATCCAGTCATGTTTATGAACCATTTAATTATTAACACCCCGAAAATAGCAAAGAAATTCATGCTTCTTTCACCAATATACGCCAAAACTGCCTACTTTTGTGTATTCATTCGTCGGTGCAAATTTTGACTAATTAGTACAGTGATACTAACTTTATTACCTTGTATCTTCTTTTCTAAGTGCACTAAAGTACATTCATTGTAGCACGTAAAGCACAAACTGTTTTTAAATCACCAAAATATACGAGCAAACTGTTTAAATTATTTCATCAAAACCGGAAAACTAAAGAGCACTGTTTAACGCATTGAATCAAGTCGAAGATCTAAGAGAGCTTGTTCATATTAACCTCGGTATATATAGCGGTTAGCCTGTCTGTCGGTCTGTTCCCCAAAACGAACAATTCTAAAGAATTTCGCATGCTAGGTTCACATTCCGCAGCCCGGCATGCGATTTTTACGAAATTTGCACTCGCCCCAGTTACATCTCAGAAATTTCGACACGGCTCGCAACTTCTGGAAATAACTAATTGAATTTTATACAGAAATGTTACTTTTACCTCTCAATTTTGCCTTTTATTTTCACCCAATCGCAACCCAATGACGTTGCTCCACTCACGCCTTTTACTATATGTGTCTCGGTCTTGTGCATATTATCTGTCTCTATCTACCCTGTTCTTATTGGTGCAAATTGATATTCTTTATTATCGATTATTTCAGTCCATGTGGAGTGTGAAATAACCCACCTTTAGCATTTCTCGTAACTATTATGCGACGGTTTCTCCAACATTCTCTGTAACCATTAATTATCTGCAAAATTTACGCAGAATGAGCTTTTTAAAAATACGCAGGTGTTTAAACATCCTACTTCTAACTAACCCCTCTACGATTTGCATTTTATTGGGTTTTTACAAGTTTTTATAGATATTATATGTTACTAACGGTTCAATTAACTTCAATTAAAATTAATACCCTTTAAATTTTAGTGAATCCTAACTAAATATTAATTATTATCTGTACGTTTTGTTTAATACCGGTTACTTAAAATAGAGTTAATCAATATAAATTTTGCACGTAATTTCTCTTTGTTTCTTTACATAGAGCTTTTTAATACTGCTTCTTTTGATATAAGGCGTCTTGTACATGATTTAAATCTCTTATTTTTAATGAAACGAATGAATTTTTATGCTTCACGGTTTTTTAATAGCGCGTACCTTTTCCCAAAGCTTCTACCCGGTGATTAAAATTATTTGATGTGATTATTTAATTTTCTACCCTGGTCTAAATATGAGTAATATATATATATATATATATATATATATACTTTTGTGGTATAACGACCTTGCAATTATAAAATATAATATATACAATAACAGGCTTTTAGGTCTGCTGGTTATTTAATTGTACTCTTTATTATAAATCTAAGCTTTCGGTTTTATTTTAAACCATTTTCAAAGATACTAAAATTAGAAACATTAATATGGGCTAAACAGTTAAAACTTACTTACTAATGTGAGGTTTTACAATGAAATCGTCGATAAAGATAAATTTTGAATATAAACTGAAAGTGATGTTGAAAGCTTTTAAAAGAACACAGTTTTGTGTTTTGTTAATCAAATTTGAATGTTATAATGACAATTCCTTTATAATTTTGACAATGTTTGAGATAACTTTCTAGATTGTAATTAATTTATTTTATGATTTGACTGAAATTTAGATATTTTTTGTATGTATGTATGTTTATATATGTATGTTGATGTATGTATATTTGTTTACGTATGTATTTCAGTGTGTTTATGTTGTTTGTGCGAATGTATGTATGTCTGTGCATGTGTGTATGTGTGTGTGTGTGTGTGTGTATATTTATGTGTGTGTGGGTGCATGTGGATGTTTGCGTATGTTTGTTTGTGTATGTTTATGTTATGTTATGTTATGTTTTATTAAGTGATTTGATCAGTTATGTTGAATTTGTTTTTGGATTCAAAGTGAAGTAGATAGGTGTATATAGAGCTTAGTGTGTTAACGTCAGTTTTTTTATTAATAGTGTTGAGGTTTTTAAATATATAACACATTTCTAGGAATTCTCTTTTGGATTTTTTATTTTCAATTTGTAATATTATAGGATTATCAAAATCTATTTTATGCTTGTTTGCGTTTGCGTGTAAGGTCAAAGCACAAGCGTTTGGTTTAACACGAATGTCGCTTTTATGTTGAGTTAAGCGTTGCTTTAATTGGTGCGAGGTTTGACCAATGTATGCAAGATTGCAGTCTGAACAATTTATTTGATATATAATATTCCGTTGTAGAATTGGAGTTTTATCTTTTAATTTGTAAAAAAGGCTGGTTAACGTTAAAAGGTTTCGCTTAGCAATGTTGATATTGAATTTTTTGAAGACGTTTTCAAATTTAGTACTTAAATTTTCAATGTAAGGAATTATATGGTATGTAGGTGTATTTGCAGAAAGTTCAGTATTGTTGTTTAAGTGTTTATTAGAAAGGTCAGTGTTTAAAGGAGCTTTATGATTATATAAAAGGCTTTTTACTAGTTTTGGTGGGTAGCTATTGTTTTTTAGAATAATAAATAGTTTTTCTAGATTTTTTGAATATAGTGAAGGATGGCATAGTTTTTGATTCTATGTTTTAGGCCTAGAATGAAATTTATTTTTATTTTATATTGATGATATGAATGATAATTTAGAAAATGGTTTAAAATAAAACCGAAAGCTTAGATTTATAATAAAGAGTACAATTAATTAACCAGCAGACCTAAAAGCCTGTTATTGTATATATTATATTTTATATATATATATATATTTCAAACCTCAAAAAGAAAGTACATGGGAGTAATGTTTTAACTTCAAAAAAATTTCCATAAAACTACCTCTCTAAACTTCCAACTCGAAAAACGCATAGTCATACCTAGACTATCACATCTCAACACTATACTTTATTAACTCCACTGAAATTCTTCAATTTTAACTCTACCATACTATGTCCGCACCACTGTGGACACACCACAAACTACTTGATTTGATTCTAAATCAAACACTCTCTACTAGCTTTGGTCAAAACATTTTCTACTCGAAACACATTTGACCAACGCAACCAACTTGACAAACTTCACAAAAATTTATAATCAACGCAAGCAACTCTCGCTTACCACTACTCTAAAATTCCTAATGTACTAAACATTAAAAATGCTAACATAACTGACACACTCAACTCTTTCAATATCCTAAGATTAACAACCTAAACTTCTGCAATATCTTCGCTATAATCGACATTTTCAACTTTTTCAACATCATCCACGTGCAAACATTTCTTAAAAATTAACTCGATACTGTACCTACACATATTCACTACTACTCCTACTTCAACAAAAAAAATGAACGAACACGAAAATTTAATCTTTACTTGAACAAAATTACCATCGAGATGTTCGACATACTTCATACTACAAAAGATTTCTTTGACAATCAGAAGTCAATGTCACAATTTACTTTTCTGCAACATCATTATCTAAATCTAAAGCAGAATATGGTTTTCAATCTTTAAGGTGCCATCTACTGGCTTTAGAACCATCAGTATTATTCAAGTCATATACCAAATTCGAAATATTCTTACGAACAACACAAAAGACAAACTTTGGTGCCAATTTTGCACTGAATTTCTCACTAGCTTTAGAAAGTACCTTGTTAGTTCTCCAAACCTTATCACCAACTCTAAAAGAAATATCTCTTCTTCTCAAATTATATTGTCTGCTTGTACGCTCATAAGCCTGGTGCAATCTCGCATGAACATCTCTAAAGATTTCCCACAACCCTTGTCTGTCTGAAACATACAAAGGACGATTCCCAGGGATAACTTCACAATCATCAGATGGAAGAATTTCAGCACCGTAAAATTTTCCACTGATCGGAACACTACGACCAAAAACTAAAAAATTTGGGGTATAACCAGTCGACTGATGTTTGGCTGAATTTATAGCATACTGTATTTGGGGTATCTCTACGTCTCACGTGTCATGATCATCTATATACGACCTAATTGCAGTACCAATTTGTGCGTTCCACAAAATTACATTGAGGAGCATAAACTGCAGTATACCAAATTTTTTGAATTTCAAATTTTCTACATAAACCTTTAAAAATACGACCTGACAATTGAGAACCTTTGTCACAAATAAGAAATTGAGGTACGCCAAAAATTAAAAATACTTTTTTCTCAATAAAACGCTCTATCAAATGTGCTTTCGCACTACGTAAGGGGTACAATATTGTGTACTTGGAAAACCAATCACTCACAGCTAATAACCACTTATGTCCAGTTTTGGAACGCGGAAATGGACTCATGAGATCCAAAGCTATAATTTGAAAAGGGAACTTTACGTTTTTTTCCCTTGCCCATCAAACAAAGTGGACCACTGTTAGACGATTTTTGTGCACCACATACTAAACAATTCTTACAAAACTTCATAACATCCCAATTAATTTTTGGCCAATAGTAGTTTTCTTGGATACGAGAATAAGTTTTTAAAAATCCAAAATGTCCTGCTACAGATGGATCGCGACATGATCTGATAACTTTTTTCTGTTGCGATTTGGGTACTAGAAATTTCCATTCTATCAAATTCGTTGACAGGGGCAAATTTGAGGGAAGAAATTTAAAAACGTAACCGTTCTCGACTTTCCACTAAGGATAGTTTTCAGGGGAAGACAAAATTTTTTCTCGTAACGAAACGTACCAAGGATTTAACTCTTCTAATTTGATTTCTACAAAGTTTACTGCATCATTTTCTACTATGGAAGCTCGACTAAGACAATCGGCACCTCATTAAATTTGCCTTTACGATGCCTCAAATCAAACGTACGCTGCCGTAACCAGACAGCCCATCTAGCCAATTTTCCTGTTGGGTTTTGGATATTATTCAAACATAATAATGAATAATGGTGTGTCACCACCGTAAATTTAGTTCCTTCAACCCACGGACGAAACTTCTCTATCGCAAATATTACTGCAAGGCATTCTTTTTCTGTCACAGAATAATTTCTTTCGGTACGATTAAGTGTTTTGCTTGCATAAGAAACAACGTGTTCTTCACCATCTATATTTTGTATCAATACAGCACTATGTCCAGTGTATTTCGCATCGCACTCTACAATAAACGGGATCGATGCTATCGGACGGAGGGGGACATCAGGTTTATGGACTATAGGAACGCCGTACAAGCGAGGTGGTATAGAATCGCGAGGTACTATGCGCTTCTGGATAGCATTGGGAATATTAGAGGATTTGATAAGTGCTGAAATTTCCCGTTCAAGTTTTGAAGTGGGGTCTTTGATCAGAGGAGTGTAGGAACCGTCTTGTAATAATTGGTTAATCTTTTCTTTGTTTTCTGTACGGTTTAGGATTACAGTCGCATTACCTTAGTCTGCAGCAAGTATAATAATTTGCTAGTTTGTTTGTCAATGTTATAAGACGGTCATTTCTTGCTTTGTCACGTTTTTGATGGGAGTTTTGGCATGTCGGAGGCATTTAGTTGTTTCAAAGCGAATTAGGTTGGCACGGTCTTAGGGTAGAGATAGGATCGCCGATTCTACAGAGCTAATAATTTTCTCTGCGGGAATTTTTTTGGGTGTAATTGAGAAGTTTTATTCTTTGGAAAGGATATGTAGTTCGTTTTCGGGTAAAATATGTTCTGATCGGTTTATGACGGTGTTTGAGGCCAGAATTTTCTGGCAAGATGTTTTTTCAGGGTGTGGAAGGTTTTTAGAAAGTTATAAGAATTTGCGTAAGTGGGTTTTTGTGGTGAGTTCGGTGGTCTTTTGGGCTTGTAAGTATCAAATTCGGTTAAACAGAGCAACACAAAAAATACATCGTCATCGAGTTTCTATTTACAGTAAACAAAATAAATTTTTTTATTTAAACAGCAGAAAAAAATTAATAAAGTTGCTATTTTACAAAAAGGAATTTTACTGTGGACAAATTCAATAATTGCTCCACGAATTGCGCATTTCGTAGCTAACGTGTAATAAATCTAACGAGTAAAAAGAATAATGTTGATACTTTCGTATAAGCAGATGGACTAAATAAAATAAAAAGCATTAAATTTAGAAAACTTTCTAGTAATAAGGCGTATTTAATTACTAACCTGAAAAACAATCTAGTGGTAGTAAATGAATATTAAAAGTGAAACTCTGTAAAAATGTACACAAATAATGTTGCTGCAATACATAATTAGTCAGTTATGTCTGATCTCGATGAAAGCTCAAGGAAGAAGAAAGCACTATTCAAGGCGACCACATTATCACCAAACTAAACGATAACAACTCCATAGCAAGTTTTTTTTTAATTTTCAAACTGAATAACAAGACTACTTTTAGAATTATTAAAGCTGACAAAAACAATTGACAGAATAATATGACAGAAGGGTATCAAAAGATTTAAACCACTGGGCAGATAATTGTAGGATACACAAAATATAAAGATAGTCATAACCTTAGCTCATAATTTACTATAGATTAAAATGAGACAATGGAGGGTCACAGGTTTACCATAAGAAACATTAGCGTATATAATTTCAAAGTGGGTTTTTACAAAAACGTGTTCTGTTTGTCAGCACAATGCGAATTTGGTTTATCCCTTGGTATGTTACAAAAAGAATACAGGTCAACACATGTGTCGGGATACTTATCTGGCAATCCACCGGAAGCGGAGCAGCACAGCAACGCCGCGGTAGTCAGCAACAACCATGCTGCTACCGTATTTGCAACAGCTGTCTGCACACAAGAGCAGGTGATCTACGTCAAAGAATAATCGAGTCTACATAACAAGCAAGTTGGCCTCCAGCTAAGAGCGATGCAGTCGAGATCTATACTTCTTATAAAAACGTGACGCGCTCTTAAAGTAAGTAATTGAGGAAATACATAAAAGGAAGAACTGCAGAATTAAATTCAAATTGTTTAAATAACAAGAATCCGATCTTCAATCCTCTCGTTATTAACATACCAAAAGGGAGATTAGAAACTCGACCCAAGCTTTAGCAAATAATACAAAACACTATTTCAATGAGTCTTTCGGTCGTAGCAGTGCAAGGAGTAATTTTACGATATAGTAATGTGTAGCCTGTTAACGGATACTCAAAACAAGGTACCAACTATAGAATTTATAGCGTAAACTCGTCGCTTTAGAGTGGATAGGTTGAAATTGAAAATTATTCGCAAGCGTATTTTATTATAAACAGGTAAAATATATAAAATGTTATTGACGTATGGAAGAGTAGAAACGGAGTCGATGTAAATGAAATAACCAAATACCGGATACGGTTTTACTGTCGGAAATGAACTTAACAACACCTTTGGCTTAAACGGGCTGGTGAGTCTGCTAGTTCAGAAGTAACTCTTCATACTTTTTGTACTTTTTACACTTGTCTAATTAATATTTTATTCTTATTATTATTATTTTATATTTATATTTCATCTTCTTTTTGTCCTGATGAAGCCTCTTAAAAAAGTGGGCGAAAAGGCGACTTTAGGTTAAAAAATGACACGGTCTCAACCCAGAACCATAAATATTTATAATGACTCCGGCCGTGAAATCCTTCGACAAGATAACAAAAACCTTTACGGCGAGGATATTGAAAACAAAACAAAAACTTTCAGCAGCCTTAGTCAGTCATTAGCAAAATTACTTTGTACACTCACCTTTTTGTTACGGTGCCATAACCCTGATATGGTTCCCAATTTCCTTAAAATAAAATATCACATTAACACATATTCCAGCCGAAAAATTCTTCACCGAGCAGAACTCTCACTACTCCGCGAACGAATGTCCAACACTCGAAAGGAAATACACAATATTTCTAAACAACTCCTACAGCTCCATTTAACATTATCCACCACGCTCAGCTACAATGACTGGACTCTTTGACCGAATTTCATACTTGCAAGCCCAAAAGACCACCGAACTCACCACAAAAACCCACTTACGCAAATTCTTACAACTTTCCAAAAACCTTCCACACTCTGAAAAAAATCTTACCAGAAAACTCTGTCCACAAACACCGACATAAACCGATCAGAACATATCCTATCAGAAAATGAACTACATTTCCTATCCAAAGAACTAAACTTCTCAATTACACCCAAAAAAAATTCCGCAGAGAAAATTATTAGCTCTGTAGAATCGGCAATCCGACCTCTACCCTAAGACCATACCAACCTAATTCGTTTTGAAACAACTAAATGCCTCCGACATGCTAAAACTCCCATCAAAAACGTAACAAAGCAAGAAATGACGGCCCTAAAACACTTACAAACGAACAAGCTAATTATTATACTTCCAGCAGACAAAGGTAATGCAACTGTAATTCTAAACCGTACAGAATACAAAAAAAAAATTAACCAATTATTACAAGACGGTTCTAACACTCCTCTGACCAAACACTCCACTTCAAAACTTAAACGGGAAATTTCAGCACTTATCAAATCCTCTAATATTCCCAATGCTATCCAAAAACGCATAATACCTCGCGAATCTAAACCACCTCGCTTGTACCGCTTTCCTAAAGTCCATAAACCTGATGTCCCCCTCCGTCCGATATTGAGCACAATTGATTCACCAACATAACATCTGGTAAAATACCTGGCAAATTTCTTAAAACCGTATTCCGGCCCATCTAATGTTTTAAACTTCACTCATTTTATAGAACTAATTGCAAATTTGGAACTAGGTCCTGATGATATACTAGTCAGTTTTAACATAACATCCCTATTTACTAACGTACCTGTCATAGACACTGTCTCCATTATTAAACAACTCCTACCTCAAGAAAGCAAATTTGAGTACCTGGTCACACTCATTGAAAAATGCTTAACTTTAACCTATTTTGTCTTTGACGAACAATTTTACAAACAAGCTTCTGGCGCATGCATGGGCTCACCTCTATCCACTATTGTGGCCAATGTATTCATAGAGTCTTTGAAAGTCTTTAGAATGCGCAAACTTTAAACCAAAAATTTGGCTTCGTTATGTATATGACACTTTTGTAATCTGGCCCTATGGACACCAAACGCTCAATAATTTTCTAGATCACATAAACAATCAACATAAAGATATTAAGTTCACTATAGAAATTGAAAAGAACGAAACTCTGCCATTCCTTGACGTTCTAGTGGGGCGTCAACCCAACGGACGAATAGGTCATTCTGTATACAGACAACCAACACACACAGACAGATACCTACATACGTCGTCACATCATTATCCGTCACAAGAATAATCGGTAATCAACTCTCTAGTACACCGTGCAATTAAGATTTCACAACCAGAACATTTATCTAATGAACTGACCCATCTGAAAGCTAGTTTTATAAAAAACGGCTATTGCAACTCAGATATCGGCAGAGTAATACGCCGGCTTCTGCATCCAACACGAACTCTCAAACCACGCTGTAATTCAGACACACGATCTTTAGAAATCCTTCCATATGTACACAGAGTAACAGATCGAATTGGCAAAATTCTACGTAAACACAACATCAAAACAATCTATAAGCCCGCAAATCAAATTTCACAAATATTACCTACTCCAAAAGATCCAGTAAACAGTCTTAAAGCCCCAGGCGTATATAGTATACATTGCAGCTGTGGTTTAGTGTACATAGGAGAAACAGGATGGTCAGTGCAGATTAGACTAAACGATCATAAGAGATGCTTAAAAACAAGTCAGTACAACCGCTCAGCAATGGCCGAACACCAACATGAAACAGGACATACCATTTACTTTGACAAGACAAAACTAATTGCCAGAATTCTATTTTACTACAATAGAAAAATCAAAGAATCGATATAAATCATTAAAAATTCAAACAATTTAAACAAAAGCGATGACTACTACGTTTCTCCCATTTGGAAAACGAGCCTATGTTCACAAAGGCAGAACCGTAGCGTTCACTGATCCCTTACACACTCCTCTCTATTTATGATCACTCAAGCATCAACTTCTCGCCCTATATAAACCACTTCTTTCGCTACTTTCACCAGTTACTTTGCCACAAGACACCTTTTGGCATAAACGGGCTGGTGAGTCTGCTAGTTCAGAAGTAACTCTATACTTTTTATACTTTTTACACTTACCTAATTAATATTTTATCATTCTTATTATTATTAATTTATATTTCATTTTCTTTTTTGTCCTGATGGGGCCCCTTACAAAACTGGGCGAAACGTCGATCTTAGATTATAGAATGACCCGGTCCCAGCCCACAACTATAAATATTTATACTTACATGTGATTTTCCTAATACTTCACCCGAAGGTACCACAATGGCCAGGGAACGAGCTTTTTCTACCTGAAAAATTTTGAATTTTGCCGAACCCTTGCTTTCCAAGCAAGGTAGAAATCTTCAACATGCGTGACAACACTCACACACTGGATCTCCATTTTATCTCTCATCCGATCGAGGGCGTATTTTTGTGAAAAATGCTCGACTAACATTTTTCAAGCGGACCGTGTCGGGATTCAAACCCGGGACCTAGTGTGTTGGACCGCTTCAGTTGCCTTTTACGACAGGCAGGACAGGCCGTACCTTAGGGCTATTCTAATCCAGGCCCACGCGGAGATGTGTAAATTTGAGGAGAGATAGTAAAGGAAAGAAAAACCAATGAGGCCAGGAAATTGTTAGAAAAAACATTTAGTCCTAAAGTGAAGTCCTAAAGTAGGGCAGAATCAGCATAAAAATCTGGGGATACAGATGACTAGGAATGGGGTTTCAGATGTTTCCATCTCTAGTAGGGAAACAAAGCGAGATCGAGAAATTTAGGGTTTAATGGCCGTGTTTGAGGTCCCTGACGTGCCAAATACCTAGAGCTGCTTCCTCACGTTTTAATTTTCGTCGAAATACATATTCAAATCCTGATTCAACATCGAACACTTCCTGACGTTTCGATTCTGGCTGACCAGTATCTTCAGGTTCTGAATCAACATAAATACTTCCTCATGTTCCGATTTCTACAAAACTTACTTTACGTGTTGCAGTAGATATAGCATTAGTATCATTTTTCTTGCCGAAGGTTTTGATGTATCTTTGAGGATAACAGATATTTCACTTGTTTCCTCCAAATTGTGTTCTGTTTTGGTTCACCTTCTTCAGGTTCAGATTCAACTATCCAGTTACGCATGATCTAGAAAAGGGTGTACAATAATTAGACATACACCGTAGTCTTGGCTTTTAGGCTATCGTTGAGGGCGAAATTGAATGTAATGGAGGGTTTTACACGTCTAGCCGTAAACCTCAACTACTCGCTAATTTTGTATAATTAAGGGGCATAATACATATTTAAAGATTGTAGTAGTGGCTTCGTTACTTACATCATAGATTTTGATTAAAAGTCCACTAAGACGCAAAGTTAACCAAGACGCGGAGACCAAAATAATAGTCTATTTACACGGCTTGATTTTCCATTGACGATAAATACGGAGAGATCTTTAGTTTAAATTAGTTTTGAATTAGTTAGTGTATTAAGTGAGGTTTGGCTAAAAAATCGTCAAGTTAAAATTATTACTCCGTAGTGACTAATCACTGAAGCTTGTACAGAAATAGACCCGTTCGTCTGGAGGTTGCATCATAGTTCATTATATGATTTGTCTGACTGTCTGGAATTGCATTTTGTACACATTCTCGTTCTATATTAACTTCTCACAATTATAGTTTACTTCGGTACGTCTTATACGGCCAGTAATCTTGATATTACCCATGTTTATTAATTCATACATAAGTACGCAATATCTGGCCATAATTAAGATAATTGTAGAAAATTAATTTCGACAGTTTCAAACCAATGTAGCTTATTAATTTTGCATTATTTTTTCAATTTAATTACTATTACCTCTACAATTAGTTACCATTAGAATAATAAATTTCTTCCAATTATAGATATAATTATATTAAAATTAAAGGTTATTGTAAATAAATTGCTTGGAATTGAATATTATGCTCTCTGAGTAGTGAAAGGCATGCATCGTTGTTCTAAAAATCTTAAATGGCCTCTGAAAATGCTGAGACTAATAGGTTTGCTTAAAGATACAGAGAACGAAGATGTCCAGGTATTAATAACTCTAACTATATATCTGGCTTTGTCTGCTTTTAGTTTCTCTTTCCAAGCTCTTCAGTTGGTAAATTTTAGAGGAGATATTTCAGAATTCGTTAGCATTATGGAAGCATTGACTGCATTTGGATACGTAAGTATTTATTAACTCCGGCTTTCAAATCGTTTAGAAAACTTTGCTAAGGAATTAATAGAAGAAATACAAGCTACTTGCGGTAGTTTTCTAAGCGGTGTGCTGTAGAATCGCCAGATAAAATGACAACTATAGCTGCTAAAAATACAATTGCAAAAACACAACGTTCGATACAATTGTGCTTGTAATGTCATTTGCTAAAAGATTACATTCGAAGACAAGTTGAACGTCGTGAAAATTCAAAACTAAAATATAACGTTTCATGATGGTTGATAAGACACAGAAAGCCACACAAGAACAACTATCAATTTGTGGTACTGTGTTTCCATGAAACGATGCAAGCCGAAGATACAGGTTCGAGTCCTGTCCGTGATCTGTTCCATCAATTAATTACTACCTCGACTTGAAATGATCATTTAGGCTTTTCATACAAGTTTAAGTTGTTATATCATCTTATTAAGTAATATATATATTATGATGAAACCCTCCTTTCCCTTTCTTTTATGCTACTGCTCAAGGGATCCCTCTAACCCTGACACTGGCAGACTAAATCTAAATATTCCAGCGTCCGTTGGTATTTGTTAACCTGTGTGTGACTACTACGCCCAAGATCCCGGGTTCGAATTCCGACACAGTCCGGTTGAAAATTGTTACGCGAGCATTTTTTACAAAAATACACCCTCGTTCGGATGAGAGGTAATATGGAGACCCCGTGTGTGTGAGTGTTGTCACGCACGTTAAAGATTCCTACCCTGCTTGGAACAGCAAGGGTTCGGCAAAATTCAGAATTTTAAGGTAAAAAAACTCCCTTCCTGGCCAATGTAGTTTCTTTGGATGGAGCATTGAAAAATCAAATATAAGTTATTTGTTAACCAGAACGGCTCCGTGACACAGTTGGTATGCGTGTAACTACTATGCCTAAGGGCCGGGTTCTAATCCCGACACGGTCCGCTTGAAAAGTGTTAGGCGAGCATTTTTCACAAAAATACGCCCTCGTTCGGATGAGAGGTAAAATGGAGGTCCCGTGTGTGAGTGTTGTCATGCACGTTAAAGATACCTACCTTGATTGCAACAGCAAGGGTTCGGCAAAGTTCAAGATTCTCAAGCAAAAAGGTCGCTTCCTGGCCAATGTAGTACCTTCGGGTGAAACATTGGAAAAATCAAATGTAGGGTATTTGTTAACTTTTGATTGAATTTGCTTGGCTACGATCGCTCTTAATCTGAGGGTTTATAAAAGATTTAAGGATATTTACTACAGATTACCCTATTCTTGGTTAAAGAAACAGGGTAATTGCTGATACGTTGCTTAATTTGTAGTTTACGAATGCAGCAAGCCTATCTTTGAGTCATGGCTGATCTTTCACTTTATTTTAAAATCATTTACGTAGCTGAACGCAACCTTACGTCCCAAATAACAAGTCTAATGGTCTTAACTATATAAAAATGTAATTGATACGAAAGTTGCTTTCATAATTCAAATTTCAATCAAAAAAAAAGATACAGCAACTTGATGATTAACTCCAACTAATTACCTTTGTGGATGTCGCCTCACATACATGAAAATCGAAATTTTTACAGGCTGTAGCATAACCAGTACGTATCTAAATATAATGTGGTTAATTTATACACTACTAAGATTTACTATTTGAAATGACTTCGGTTGCAACTATAGTTATTCTACTTTGTACGATGTACAAATGCTTATAAAACCCCTCGGACCAATGCGCCTTCGGAATCCTTTCCGTGGTTGAATTTCCTTATAGCCGGAACTTACCTCCACTTCGAAATACTGGTGCTTTAATGTGAACTACAGCAACATGAACTACGTATTTCTATTTAAATTACAAATCCGCTGGGTTTGGGCTTCTTTTCAAATTAAATTATTTTGGTATCACTTTGGTGTTCTACCGAATAAGTATCCTCTTAATTCACTTTATATAAATGCTTTTTGATTTTAATTATTTCACTTTTGTTTTCTTCAGAAGTTTTTCATAATAACCACCCGTCACTAGTAGTGGGGTAAGGCCGGTCCTAATTCAAAACGTGTTCAGACGTATTTTCCATATGTAAAATACACGTGAACCGTTTTGAATTAGGATCGGCCTTATATACTTTCAATGTAAAATAGCTGTGAAAACATGAATTCTTATATACTTTCAATGTAAAATACTTGTGGGCACGTTTTGAATTAGGATCGGCTTTATATTACTTTCAATGAAAGATATTTCAAAACACACGTATGTTCAAAAATGTAAGTGCAGAGAAAAATGTGTGTAGCTGTTTTGAATTCGGTTTTCTAGCGAGAAATTACACGTGCACCGTTTTGAATTAGGATCGGCGTTATATACTTTTAATGTAAAATACTTGTGAGCATGTTTTGAAGTCAGACCGGCTTTATATTACTTTCAATGGAACATACATACTTCAAAACACACGTATGTTGAAAAATGTAAGTGCAGAGAAAATGTGTGTAGTTGTTTTGAATTTTGTTTTCTAGCGAAAAGTTATAACGTATGCCAGATCCAAAATATCGCATTCAAATCAATTGTGTTTAATTAAAGTGGATTCTGATTTATGTTTTTTATTTATGTTTAGAGGCTGCAAATACACATGGGCCGGTTTCAATTCAAAATGTGTTCACTCTTGTGATAGGTTGAAAAGTGGGTTGGCAAAGTACGCAGATGGTGGTAATCTGCTATATAAGGAGATTGCTCCTAATATTAATTTAATTAGTCGAAGTTTACTGCATATATTTAAATACAAACATGTATATAATTAATATTGAGTGATTTAAATACAAGAAAAACGAGTTTGTGTGCCAAGAAATTGCGGTTTTGGACTTGTTGGAAGGTGTTGTTTGGCATCAAATTTTTAAACTGCCAATGCAGTCTAGTTGTTTGAGCCAAGATCATATAAAACATAACGACTGGGTGACAAAGAATATTCATGGTCTTTCTTGGGATGAATCTTCAACGGCTGAAATGGTGTTATCATATATAGCGCTTTAGTTGAAGCAAATTATCCGACCCGGTGAAGAAGTATTTGTGAAGGGTCTAGAAAAGAAGAAATTGATTGAAACCTATCTAATGCAAAACGTTGTAACTAATATGCTTGCACTAGGTTGTCCTAAGCTATCGGAGTTAAAAAACAACAACCGTTTAAAATATAACGTCCATTGTTGTAGACACAGCAATAATAATCTGCAATGCGCAAAACAAAATACCTTGTTATTAAAAGAATGGCTTGATAATAATAAAAAACAATAGAAAGATTTTGTCTGTATTATTTATTTTAATATAATTTAACAATGTTAGCCGAAGCAAATTATCCGACCCGGTGAAGAAGTATGTGTGAAGGGTCTAGAAAAGAAGAAATGGATGGAAACCTATCTATTGCAAAATGTTATAGGCACGGCAATAATAGTCCGCAATATGCAAAACAAAATACTTTGTTATTAAAAGAATGGTTTGATAATAATAAAAAACAATAGAAAAGATTGTGTCTGTATTATTATTGTAGTCAGTAAGAAATCTTTAATGCTAATGTCTGCATAAAAAAACAATTAAACACAGACAGCACGAATGGGACTCTCAACCCTGAAACAATTATAATTGATCAACGCAATAGCTCTTTACTGGTTTTACAACATTTAACAAATTATACGGATATCTCGAATAATTTGCCAAAGACAGACAGACAGATAGACAGACTGATTGCACCAATTTTCTCATTCTCGCTTTTAAAGAATAACAAGTCGTGGTTATTAAATCGCAAACTCAGTTTATCTGCAAGAAATATATAAACGAGGAAATTTATTAAATGCTCCAACTTAAAAAAAAACTAGAAATAATCTATTGAAATATATGCTAACGTTGCAATTGGTGGATCTGCTCACGGAGTAAACAATTTTTCCAGCACTTCATTTGGATTGACTATAAACTACCCAATAATTTTAACCTAACCACTATCATTATTCTTTCCTGACAAGGGCAATTTTAAAAAAAGTTTTCATTTTTGATTTGTACTATAGAACACAGCTACAACTTGACAATAAAGATTGAGCGATTATCACACACATATCTTGAGTATATATAAAGATATTAAACAACAAGAACAGCAGAAAATTCAACGCATGTCAGACAGCTTTTTTTCTTGTCAACGATAGTCTAGTTTAATGCTTCTTCAGCATTTGCATTTCCATACTTACGTACTAAAGGCAATTCTGCAATTTTAGATCACATGCATTTCTAATTTCAATTGCAAAAAATATGAAAGCATCTATTTGAAATGCATTTCTAACTTTAATCGCAAAAAAAATGAGAGCATCTATTCGAAATATGCACTCAGATTAAAAGTCAAAAATTGTTTTACACCGTTCTGTAAACTGAGAGTACGTAGTTATTAAATCGGGAGTAATGTGAAATAAATCACACAATGTATTTTTCTTTATTGTAATTTATAAAATACATATATATATATATGTATATATATATATAGCAGAATTGGTAACGACCTTGCTTCTTTAATAGTTTATAACTTTATGGGTTTTAGGTCAGCAGAATTGAAGAATTCTCTTTTTTATAAACTCAAGCTTTCGGAAATTTATTTTCCATTATCAAAGTACTACAAATAAATACATTGAGTTAGTTATGTGAACAAGATTTGACTAATAGCTAAAATTATATAAATAGTACTTAATACTTACTAAAGTGAGATAATATTCAATTGGATGATTAATAATAGTAAATAGGATGGTGTTGGTATGTAGTATAATTAAATATAAAGATAAAAATTTTTAAAAATGTATAAGATGTGTTTTAGAATTCTAAACAGTAATATTTTTTTGATGTTGATGTATACTGTCTTGGTTTTTTAATTTTAGTAAAGCAGTTGTTTGTATGTTGATTTTTGTTGGTATATTAAAAATGATTTTGTGTATATAGTTTTGAGTAATTAAGAGAATATATTAGTATGTAGATATGTTATATATTATTTTGATTATTGTTGAATTTGTAAGTATGTATGCAGATGTTTTTGTTTAATTTATTTAGTTGTGTTATTAGTTTGTGTGTATGTGTGTATGATTGTGAGAAGATGTTATGTGTAATTTAGTTATTGGTTATTGGTTTATTTAGGTTTAAAAGGTAAGTATATATAGAGCTCAGGTCTCCAATGTCTGTCTTTTTGTTGAGTGTATTGGAATTTTGATAGATGTAACACATTTCAAGAAATTCGCGTTTAGATTTTTTATTTTCAATATGAAGGATTTTGGGATTGTTGAAATCTATAGTGTGGTCTGTTTTTGTTATGTGTGTGGTCAGAGCAGTTGAATTTGGTTTTATTCGTATATCATTTTTGTGTTGTGTGATGCGTTGTTTGAGACTCTGCGAACTTTGTCCAATGTAAATATTAAGGCAATTTGGACAGTTTAATTGGTATATGGCGTTTCTTTGTTCTGAAGGTGTGGTTTTGTCTTTAGTTTTGAAAAAGGTTATTTATTGTTAAATTTGGTTTTTTTGCAAGCTTTATGTTAAAATTTTTAAAGATATGTTCTATTTTTGGAGTTAATTTATCGAAATATTGAAATATTTTGTATTGGGGTGTTTGATTGGTGTTAGTAGAAGGGTTTTGAATTATTTTTGTTGTATGGTTGTATAATAGTCTTTTTATTAAAGGAGGAGGATAGCTATTGTCTTTTAGTATATAATAAAGTTTAGTTAAGTTTTTTTGGTATAAGGATGGATGGCTGATGTTTTTTATTCTATTTTTTAGTCCTAAAATAAAATTTATTTTCATATTTAATGGATGGTAAGAGTAGTAATTTAGGTATCTACTTGTAGTGGTAGGTTTTTGATACCAGTCTAGTATAATTTTGTCGTCTTTATTTCTTATTAATAAGGTATCTAAGAAAGGGACTGAATAATTTTGTTCGGTTTCAATTGTAAATTGAATTTTATTGTTATAACTATTAAATTTTTCTAAAATTAAGTCAATTTTATCGAATGGTACAGCTGTTATTATGTCGTCCATAAATTTTTTTAAAAAGGTATTTTAAAAGATAATTTGGGAATGATTTCTTCCATTATGTCATCCATAATAATTTGCGCTATTATGGGACTTAGATTGGATCCCATGGGACAACCATCTGTTTGTAAATAGTATTCATTACGGAAACAGAAGTAGCTACTGTCAAAATAAATTCCATTATTTTTATGAATTGTTGTTTAGGTATTTTACAGTTGTTTTGATTTTGTGCCAAAGTTTATTAATGTTGTTTAAAGCTAGATATTTTGGAATATTGGTAAATAGTGATATTGCGTCTAAACTTATTAATACATGATTAGGAGGTAATTGAAAATTATTAATAAAAGTGCAAATTCAAAGGAGTCTTTAACATTATAAATATTAGTTTTAAAGTTTTTTTAAAATTTCAGCTATAAATTTTGATAAGTTTTCAGTAGGATTATTGTTTGATGCTACTATTGGTCTTAATGGGTAATTTAGTTTGTGTATTTTTGGTAAACCGTATAATTTTGGTGATGTACTACTATAATTGTTTAGAATTTTTGCTTCTTGTAATGTGATGGCGTTGGATTGTTTTAGTTCTTTAATTATATTTAATGTTTGTCTTTCAAATTTTTTAGTTGGATCTGTGTTTATTTTTTTGTAGGTTGTTGTGTCATTTATTAGGCTGTAAATTTTATTATTGTAATCTGATTTTGACATTGCTACTGTGACATTTCCTTTATCTGCTTTAACGATTAATAGGTCATCATTGTCTTTTAAATATTTTCTACAATTTTGAAATTCAGTTAGAAGTTTATTTTTGACGTTTGTATTTTGTTTGATAAAGAATTTCACAAAATAAAAATCAGTAACCTAAAAAAATTTGACAGATTGTCAGATGACAATAAATTAAGTTTTAAATGCACTGAAAAATGGTTTAAAAATATTAGCAACTTCAGTTTACCTCAAAATATAAAAGACTTTCTGTCACTAGGTCCTAAATTCAGTATATGTCCATTTATAAATAACAAAACCATTATTAATTTACTTGCAAACTTAGAAGATGTCATAAATACCATTAAAGAAGATAACAGGAATATATGTAGAGCACAGGCAACCAATATTATCACCAACTTTATCAAACAAAATACAAACGTCAAAAATAAACTTCTAACTGAATTTCAAAATTGTAGAAAATATTTAAAAGACAATGATGACCTATTAATCGTTAAAGCAGATAAAGGAAATGTCACAGTAGCAATGTCAAAATCAGATTACAATAATAAAATTTACAGCCTAATAAATGACACAACAACCTACAAAAAAATAAACACAGATCCAACTAAAAAATTTGAAAGACAAACATTAAATATAATTAAAGAACTAAAACAATCCAACGCCATCACATTACAAGAAGCAAAAATTCTAAACAATTATAGTAGTACATCACCAAAATTATACGGTTTACCAAAATACACAAACTAAATTACCCATTAAGACCAATAGTAGCATCAAACAATAATCCTACTGAAAACTTATCAAAATTTATAGCTGAAATTTTAAAAAACTTTAAAACTAATATTTATAATGTTAAAGACTCCTTTGAATTTGCACTTTTATTAATAATTTTCAATTACCTCCTAATCATGTATTAATAAGTTTAGACGCAATATCACTATTTACCAATATTCCAAAATATCTAGCTTTAAACAACATTAATAAACTTTGGCACAAAATCAAAAACAACTGTAAAATACCTAAACAACAATTCATAAAAATAATGGAATTTATTTTGACAGTAGCTACTTCTGTTTCCGTAATGAATACTATTTACAAACAGATGGTTGTCCTATGGGATCCAATCTAAGTCCCATAATAGCGCAAATTATTATGGATGACATAATGGAAGAAATCATTCCCAAATTATCTTTTAAAATACCTTTTTTAAAAAAATTTATGGACGACATAATAACAGCTGTACCATTCGATAAAATTGACTTAATTTTAGAAAAATTTAATAGTTATAACAATAAAATTCAATTTACAATTGAAACCGAACAAAATTATTCAGTCCCTTTCTTAGATACCTTATTAATAAGAAATAAAGACGACAAAATTATACTAGACTGGTATCAAAAACCTACCACTACAAGTAGATACCTAAATTACTACTCTTACCATCCATTAAATATGAAAATAAATTTTATTTTAGGACTAAAAAATAGAATAAAAAACATCAGCCATCCATCCTTATACCAAAAAAACTTAACTAAACTTTATTATATACTAAAAGACAATAGCTATCCTCCTCCTTTAATAAAAAGACTATTATACAACCATACAACAAAAATAATTCAAAACCCTTCTACTAACACCAATCAAACACCCCAATACAAAATATTTCAATATTTCGATAAATTAACTCCAAAATAGAACATATCTTTAAAAATTTTAACATAAAGCTTGCAAAAACCAAATTTAACAATAAATAACCTTTTTCAAAACTAAAGACAAAACCACACCTTCAGAACAAAGAAACGCCATATACCAATTAAACTGTTCAAATTGCCTTAATATTTACATTGGACAAAGTTCGCAGAGTCTCAAACAACGCATCACACAACACAAAAGTGATATACGAATAAAACCAAATTCAACTGCTCTGACCACACACATAACAAAAACAGACCACACTATAGATTTCAACAATCCCAAAATCCTTCATATTGAAAATAAAAAATCTAAACGCGAATTTCTTGAAATGTGTTACATCTATCAAAATTCCAATACACTCAACAAAAAGACAGACATTGGAGACCTGAGCTCTATATATACTTACCTTTTAAACCTAAATAAACCAATAACCAATAACTAAATTACACATAACATCTTCTCACAATCATACACACATACACACAAACTAATAACACAACTAAATAAATTAAACAAAAACATCTGCATACATACTTACAAATTCAACAATAATCAAAATAATATATAACATATCTACATACTAATATATTCTCTTAATTACTCAAAACTATATACACAAAATCATTTTTAATATACCAACAAAAATCAACATACAAACAACTGCTTTACTAAAATTAAAAAACCAAGACTGTATACATCAACATCAAAAAAATATTACTGTTTAGAATTCTAAAACACATCTTATACATTTTTAAAAAAATTTTATCTTTATATTTAATTATACTACATACCAACACCATCCTATTTACTATTATTAATCATCCAATTGAATATTATCTCACTTTAGTAAGTATTAAGTACTATTTATATAATTTTTAGCTATTAGTCAAATCTTGTTCACATAACTAACTCAATGTATTTATTTGTAGTACTCTTGATAATGGAAAAATAAATTTCCGAAAGCTTGAGTTTATAAAAAAGAGAATTCTTCAATTCTGCTGACCTAAAACCCATAAAGTTATAAACTATATATATATATATATATATATATATATATATATATATATATAATGTTATGTACTCTACAATAAAGATACTATAATTCACTCAAGATCCCAAATATAAAGAACAGTTCTAACTCACTCCAACTCTGAACGGTAAAAAATATTGCATTATCAGTTCTATGAGGGCTGTCTTCTTCATCTTTGACGCGCGGTCGTTTCTGGTTGTTCTTCTTCTTCGTGTTCACTAAAAAAGATTCAAATGAATATTAGATCAAGTAAATGCATTAAGAAAATTAAATCTATATATTAAGCTAACGAATACATACTCTGTATTGGTGTCATCAGGTCGTACGTTGCAATTGGTGGATCTGCTCACGGCGTCAACGATTTTTTTCTCCAGTACTTAATTTGGATTGACTATAAACTACTCAATAATTTTTAACCCAATCACTATCATTATTCTTTCCTGACAAGGACAATTTTAAAAAAAAAAGGTTTTCATTTTTGATTTATTCTATAGAACACACAACTACAACTTGGCAATAAAGATTGAACGATTATCAAACACACATATCTTGAGTATATAAGGATCTTAAACAACAAGAACAGCAGAAAATTCAACCCATATAAGCAAGAATTTAATGCTAAGGTATTGTCTAGATAGCAATTGTAGAAATATGAAATTTACAGAAAATTTAATAAAGCCAGTCATGTATAAATTTTTTTAATGCTGACACCCACAGAAAAATAAATAACGAGAAATTTAATGCTAACATCAGCAGAATAATAAATAAATCCACTTAGTCAGCATTAATGGAAGGACGGTCTGGCTTCAAAACGGTGCACGCGTATATACCATATTTTAAAATTAAAGTTGTCAATTGCAAAACAAAAAAATTAAATTTTACCTAGAAATCATTTGAAATATTTACTGTTTTTCAGTACAACTGAAAGAATTCGACTTTTATACATTTTTTAATCGATATCATAGACTTTTTTCTATACTGTTGGTAAAATCTACGTGAAGTATTTATATTAAATAATAAACTGACCTGTTAGAAAAAAATTTAAAAATTTGCATCGCTTTCTGAAAAAATTCAGCTCTGTAATCTATTCTAATGAATAAAACAGTATGTAAGCGAATATAATTATACCTCAGCAGAAATAATGAATTAGATTCATTGTCTGAAAAAGAAATTGCAAGGAAGGCACATAATAAAAAACCTATATTAGATTAATTTCGTTTTATATTACTGCTTGCAAAATGTTTTTCTAATACTGTGTTTTTAAAAAAAAACCATGAGTGCGTGTAAATTATTATATTTTTCTCTAGATTAATTTCGTTTAAAATAATGCAATGCAAATGGCCCTTTATAGTAATATATATATATATATATATATATATATATATATATATATATATAGAATAAGTTTTAGACTACCGCTGACATAATTTATATGCATTTATAGGTAATTGTGTGTTTACACGATTCATGCTGCATAAGAAATTCTTTAATACTGAGTTTTTAAAAAAAAACCATGATTGCGTGTAAATTATTAAACAACATTGACGGTTTAATGTCAAACATAATGTGTTTCATATTAAACAAAACAAAATTGTTCTTAATCCAAGTGATGATAAAAGAATTCTTAGTACCTCAACCACTGATACCAACTATTTGCTTATTTTTGTGGTATTGATTACAAAAACTACATACGACAGCGAGTACTGTGTTAGAATTGTTTTTGATGCAGAAGTAACTGATGTATTGATATACCAGTCAATATTACTGTATTACTCGATTAAGGCATGGGTTAATTTTTTACTACGTTTCTTTTTTATTCGCTTAGGGCAACGCAGAAAAAGGTTGAATTGGCAACATTTTTTTATAATAAAATAAACCTTGATACAAAATCACATTCAGTTTTACTGAAAAGTAAATATTTCACATTGAAATTTTCCCTAAATTTTTAGTTAAACAAAAAAACGCATGAGTTTGATGTAGATTTTTTCTGGGATACTCAAATCTTTAGGGATTTTTTAATTGAAGCAACATTTTGGAAAAATTGTATCATTATTAAAATTTACTGAGATTAAATCCATCTCTTCCAATAAATTAAAAATTGCACGACGTAATTGTATTATGATAAAACTGCAGAATGTTTTCAGAGTTGCTTTCAGTATGTAAATATTGGAAATGCTTGCATAGCGAATTGCTTTGTCATAGTTACATACTGAAGGCAACTCTCCAATTTTTTAGATCGCATGCACGATTCAAGCTTGAAAATCGTCTTGAATAAAAACGTAAATAAAGGCGATTTTTTTTAACAATTGCATTCAAGCAATTCGCTATGCAATTAATTTGATTTGTATGCTAATTCTTTTACAGTTGTTTTGCTTACACGAGCAAGCATATTTTTTTTCGTAAACTCAGCTGAATGAAAAATGATGTGACATTGCTGTTATTGGAAATTAAAATTCAGTATTAATTTTTCTGCTGATGAACGTGCCTTGTTCAGGCAAGATTTTGAATTTGCCTTATTTTTCTGAAAAATTGCAAATGTCTACGATTCATGCCGCATAAGAAATTCTTTAATACTGGGTCTTTAAAAAAACCATGAGTGCGGGTAAATTATTAAACAACATTGACGGTTTAATGTCAAACATGATGTGTTTACTATTAAACAAAACAAAATTGTTCTTAATTCAAGTGATGATAAAAGAATTCTTAGTTCCTCAACCACTGATACTAACTATTTGCTTATTTTTGTGGTATTGATTACAAAAATTACATACGATAGCGAGTACTGTGTTAAAATTGTTTATGCGATTTAATAACTACGACATGTTATTCTTTAAAAGCGAGAATGAGAAAATTGGTGCAGTCAATCTGTCTATCTGTCTGTCTGTCTTTGGCAAATTTTTCGAGATATCTGTACAATTTGTTAAATGTTGTAAAACCAGTAAAGAGCTATTGCGTTGATCAATTACAATTGCTTTCAGGGTTAAGAGTCCCATTCGTGCTGTCTGTGTTTAATTGTTTTTTTCTGCAGACATTAGCATTAAAGATTTCTTACTGACTACAATAATAATACAGACACAATCTTTTCTATTGTTTTTTATTATTATCAAACCATTCTTTTAATAACAAAGTATTTTGTTTTGCATATTGCAGACTATTATTGCCGTGCCTATAACATTTTGCAATAGATAGGTTTCAATCAATTTCTTCATTTCTAGACCCTTCACACATACTTCCTCACCGGGTCGGATAATTTGCTTTAAATAAAGCGCTATATATGATAACACCATTCCAGCCGTTGAAGATTCATCCCAAGAAAGACCTTGAATATTCCTTGTCACCCAGTCGTTATGTTTTATATGATCTTGGCTCAAACAACTAGACTGCATTGGCAGTTTAAAAATTTGATGCCAAACAACACCTTCCAACAAGTCCAAAACCGCAATTTCTTTGCACATAAACTCATTTTTCTTGTATTTAAATCCTGAATATCAATTATATACATGTTTGTATGTAAATATATGCAGTAAACTTCGACTAATTAAATTAATATTAGGAGCAATCTCCTTATATAGCAGATTACCACCATCTGCGTACTTTGCCAACCCACTTTTCAACCTATCACAAGAGTGAACACATTTTGAATTGAAACCGGCCCATGTGTATTTGCAGCCTCTAAACATAAAAAAACATAAATCAGAGTCCACTTTAATTAAACACAATTGATTTGAATGCGATATTTTGCATCTGGCATACGTTATAACTTTTCGCTAGGAAACAAAATTCAAAACATCTACACACATTTTCTCTGCACTTACATTTTTCAACATACGTGTGTTTTGAAGTATGTATGTTCCATTGAAAGTAACATAAAGCCGGTCTGACTTCAAAACATGCTCACAAGTATTTTACATTAAAAGTATATAAGGCCGATTCTAATTCAAAATGGTGCACGTGTAACTTCTCGCTACAAAACCGAATTCAAAACAGCTACACACATTTTTCTCTGCACTTACATTTTTCAACATACGTGTGTTTTGAAGTATGTTTCATTGAAAGTAATATAAAGCCGATCCTAATTCAAAACGTGCCCACAAGTATTTTACATTGAAAGTATATAAGAATTCATGTGTTCACAACTATTTTACATTGAAATGTTTTCACAACTATTTTATATTGAAAGTATATAAGGCCGATCCTAATTCAAAGCGGTGCACGTGTATTTTACATATGGAAAATACTTCTGAACACGTTTTGACTTAGGACCGGCCTAACCCCACTACTGTCACTATACAAAAATTAATAGCAACAACCATAATTTCGAACACTATCCTCTTATTCAATAGAAATAATTCAACGCCCACTAATGGTGTTGTATATATAATTAAAATGTTTTCCATTTATTCTTGGATGGAATTCTTAATTCTAAACTTAACTACTACTAACAAACAATACAACAGATTCAAAATTTAAAGCAACACATATCTAATTACAACAGTAACATTCTAAGACAGAAATTGCTAGCGAAAACACAATTCTAGAAATTTGGCGTAAAGCAAAACCAACAGAAAATTCCCATGTAACGGAAAAGGAACAATAAAACGGAAGCAACGGAACTGTTTATCAAGACGTGTGTATATAAAAAAGTTCGAGAACAAACGTTAAGTAAATAGGAATGGTTTCAAAAATCGGGGCCCCACGTTGGGTATGCCAAATTGCGATACGTTATTTCGTGCGGACAAAAAAAAAGCAACATAGGTTAGTAAAATAGCCAGCAACCAATTACCGCAACAAACAAGTAATCCAGGAATGCCGTGCTAGCTAGAAAGTCCTACATTGGGATGGGTAACAGAAAAAGTAAAAGAAATCCCAGAGAGAAAATTTGTTTACGAAACCTTTAATTAAAGACACATATTACAAAAATGAACAGCAACCCGCGGAGTAAACAACATTTATCTAATACATCCCGGAGGATTTGTGGAGTCCAAAAAATTTCGCAGAAATAATTAATATACTCAATATACTCAACCTAATTTTTACCCTGAATTCTAGTATTCACATCAAACACAAATTAACAAATTAATATTTTATGGATTATTCTCGCACACTTGTTCAATACCTTTTCTTAAATATTTTATATTCACATAGAACAAAAATTAATACATATATTGCTTTGAGGTTTAAGCCCCACAGTTGGGTGACCATAAATGCTCTGAGGTTACTTGGCACTAAGGCACCACTGTTATGTGTCATAAATGCTCTGCATAAGCTTCACGAATGGGCCGCCATAAATGCTCTGAAATCACGGGGACTAGAGCCAATTCGAGCTTTTTGCTGCTCATCCCTAAAAACTCTAAATTCATCAATGAAGTTCATCACGACTGCTCAGTTGCTGTCTTAAATATACTTCTATACTATTCTAAAAAAGCAAATACAGCTACAGTAACAATTTATTCATAGGAAAATTCTACACCAAAACTCCTCATCAATTCTGATTTCACACATTGGTTAAATTACAAACATTCTCTTTTGAAATAATACATTTTTCTTTTAAATATTTTCTGATAAATTTTCATCAAAAAAAAAAGAAAACTTTGTTTTAAAGTAACAGCGCCTTTTCATAAACCTTAGGTTACCCTAGTTTTAATAAGAGCTCATAGTAAAACCTATAAACACTTGTGCTAATTTTTGCACAGCAGAATACCGTAAGTCCTTCTTACCATGTACATAAACAAATATTACACAACTTATTTTACACATACATAATTCCCACATAAGAATATGGTCAAATAATAAATCAAAAAAATTCATTCTGACCTCTTTAGTCCATAAAATTTATAGAAACATACCCATAAGGCATAAAATGTCATTACACACCAAATAAATCCACAAATACAATTATATACAAAGATACGTTACCTGGAATGCACAATCATACAATCGATAACCGTTGTCCTTATCAATGACTGCACGTTCGGGAACTTCCCCAAGTTTTATTATACCATTCTAGACTGCAAGCTGCTACTCTATTCTTTCAATCACCACTTGAGGATACAGCCAGACTCTACCAACTCTGCTACTAGTCCAATTTATCATGGGAAACCCCCAAATCAATCCATCAACAACCTTTACTGCATTTTTGCGCATGCCTTACACCAACAACGATATATAAAACAGTTTGTACTTACTTTCATCAAGTATGCATCGTATCTTTAAACTAACTTTCTCGTTAACTTGTAGACTGCAGGAACAAACGCTACACCAACTTGTGTATAAATTTTATTTCAAGTACTATATAATTACTTGTTCACCATTTGGGCAAGAAAGGGGGTATTGCTTCACAAATAGGATTGGAAGTCGACTCTTTCTGATATTTGATTTAGGGTTTAGTTTATTAACAATAATTAGCTTAGTAAAAGAAAACACTTCGATTGGACATGTATGTAGAATAAAAACAAGCGTGCTCGATTAACGTATGTACATTTACTTCATTTATTAGTTTAATTAGAATAGTACAATAGCCGCGCAAAGCGAAGCATTTAAAACACTAGAAACAATTACATATTCATTTAGAATGATTGCTCATAGGGAGCATTGCAAATATTAATATTACGCGACCGCTCTTGACCGCATTTTATACAGAACTGTTCACCTTAACGAACGACGTTACCCCTATGAGGTCTAGTCCAATTAAAGGTGAGGTGCGTTGGGATATTCCTAGATTCTAACCGCTTGAACGGTTTAACCCAGGTGAAGATAGATTTGTAAATTTATAGAAGCGGCATAAAATCCTAACATACCGGCCGCCTTGAAATCTTCAAGATTTCGAAACAAGTATAAGTTTAAGTTAGCAAAATAGTAAATATAAGCAATACATGAAATGCTATAAACATTTCCCAATAAGTAGAATACAAATCAGTAAAACAAGAAAATTCTTAAGATAAACATCAAAGCAATAAAAAAAAAATCAAAGATCAAAATTTCACTCCGTATTAGGTAGCACGCACAGCTTATGCACTGAACGATTAATTAAATTTCCATTAGGTACACGCACAGTAACATTTCGCAGAACACCATCGGTAGCAGGATGTAGTTCTATTACTCTACCAAGGGACCATTTAAGTGGAGGTAAGTTATCTTCTTTAATTAGTACAAGAGAACCAACCTTTAGAAGTTCAGGTAAGTTTTTAAACCATTTTACTCTACGTTGCATCTCAGGTACAACTAGTAAGTTCCAGCGTTTCCAATAATCTTGCGTAATCTTTTGAATACGCTGATATAGCAACAATTTATTTTCAGCTAGTTGCAGTAGATTGTGCTCAGGAAGAAGGCATAAAGGTTTGCCTATCAGGAAGTGACCAGGTTTCAAAGGATTGTGATCAGAAGGATCGTTAGATAGTGGTAAAAGAGGGCGTGAGTTTAACGTAGCCTCGATTCGCACTAAGACAGTGTGCAGATCTTCGTACGTCAAGTTAGTGTTGCCTAAAACCCGTTTTAAGTGAGTCTTAGTCGCCTTGATACTGTTTTCCCACAAGCCACCTTGATGAGGCGAACGAGGGGTAATAAATTCCCAGTTAATTACATGACTAGCCCAAAAATTGGAAATTTTAGTGTTATTATTTTTATTAGTAAGGAAGTCAGAAAGTTCTTTTAGTTCTTTAGAAGCGCCAACAAAGTTAGTAGCATTGTCAGACGTAATTAAATTAGGATAGCCCCTGCGGCCTATAAATCTTCTTAGAACAGCTAAGAACGCAGGAGTAGACAAGTCGGTTACTAAGTCCAAGTGGCTAGCTTTAGTGACCATGCATATAAACAAGCAGATGTACGATTTTATAAGTTTAGCGCCGCGAAGCTTGCGATCTTTTATTAAAATGGGTCCGGCATAATCAATGCCAACATTATAAAAAACAGGAGTATTAGACTCAAGTCGCTTAGCTGGTAAGTTGCCCATAAGAGGGTGGTAAGAAGTAGGTTTAGCTCGGAAGCATTTAATGCATTCATGGCAGACTTGTTTAGCTGTAGTTAGTCCGGTTATAGGCCAATAGTGTTCTCGGACAAATGCTAACAATTGCTGCGGTCCGCAGTGCATTAGTTTAACATGAAAATGTTGGAATATTAATTTAGTTAGTTTGTGTTTTTTAGGTAGTAAAATAGAAAAATTTTTGTCGAAGTTATAAGTGGAACTTTTTAAGCGCCCACCAACTCTAAGTATGTTATCTTCATCTAGGAACGGATTCAATGATAATGTGGCTTGAATCGGCTTTAATAGTACGCTTAGTAGTTTTTAGTTGAGTTATTACCGACCCGAAGGATAAGGATATTAAGACTGTTTTGTAGTTCTCTGGTAGTTAGTACACCAGTAGTTTGAATTGTTCCCGGTGTAGAATTTTTAACAAACCTGAAAATCCAGGCTGTAATACGCTGCAGCCGGTTTAGTGAGGAATATCTATGTAGTAAGTCTGAAGCCTGTAAGTTTAGCAAAGCTACAGTATTATTTGATACAGATTTAAGTTCTAAATCAACCAAGATGTTAGTAATAGCACTTTGAGTAGGCCAATTGTGGCGTTGTTCCGTAAGGAAGTTAGGACCATTCCACCATAAAGGGCAGTCCAGTAACTCATTTATAGTTAGCCCGCGAGACACAAGATTCGCAGGATTTAGTTTAGATGGGATATGAGACCACGAATTTATATCAGTTAGTTCTTGAATTAGAGCTATTCTGTTAGCAACAAATATTTTAAATCTATTTGGTGCAGACTTAATCCAATGCAGTACTATCATTGAATCAGTCCAAAGTTGTATGTGCGCAATAGGGATAGTTAGAACGGATTTTATCTTGTCCACCAGTTGGGCTAGTAACACCGCCTCGCACAATTCCAATCTTGGGATCGTAGCACCATGTAGAGGAGCAACGCGAGATTTAGAGCATAGTAAGTTAGAATGACAGTTACCATCAGTATCGATAACGCGAACATAAATGCAGGCGCCGTAGGCATAGCTGCTACTATCACTAAATCCGTGAAGCTCTATGGAAATGTAATTTGTAGGAATTACATACCGAGCGATGTGCAAATTTTCAAGTGCACTTAATTGTGTTTTAAAGGCATTCCAATCGGAATTTAAATTTTCGGGAATACTTTCATCCCAGGATGTCCTCAACTGCCATAGCTTTTGGATTAGAAGCTTACCTATAGCTGTGGCTGGCGATAAAAGACCTAGTGGGTCAAAAATTTGCGAAACCATTGATAGGATAGAACGCTTAGTATTTTTAGTTGTATTAGATTTAAGCTGTACGTTATACAGTATAACGTCTTGTGTAGAATTCCAAACGATACCTAAAGTTTTGGCATTCACACGTTCGCCCAAAGGAATATTGTAAAGTTCAGTATTCCCTGAGTAGATTAAGTTTTCTGTAGAATTAGATAAGAATTTTCTGATAGGAAAACCTACACTAGCTAAAACAGTAGTGAGGTCTGTCTGCAAGAATAGCATTTCCTGTACAGTATTAACGCCAGTAATTAGATCATCCATATAGAAATCAGATCTTAGGATAGCTGAAACCTTAGGATGCGCTTTACTACAGAGATCAAAGGGATGAAGTAGGCATTTTGTAGCTAGGTAGCTAGCACTAGCCGTGCCATAAGTCACAGTATTAAGTTTGTAGGTTTCTAGATTTAAAGTAGGATCATCACGCCAAAGTATGCGTTGCAACTTACGCTCAGCAGGCTGCACTAGTACCTGGCGATACATTTTTTCGATGTCACCAGTTAACGCAGTTTTATGTTGACGGAAACGTATAAGTATAGAAAATAGGTCATTTTGAATGACAGGACCAACAACTTGTGTATCGTTAATAGATACGTTAGAATCTGTAGGTGCACTACCATCAAAAACTACTCTTAGTTTTGTAGTTAACGAGTCGTACTTAAAAACAGCATGGTGTGGTAAGTACAGTATTGCCCGAAATAAACAGTACTGAAACTAAGTTGGCGGTGTTTTTATGCGCGCGCTGCCACACTCAAGTTAGCTAGTATAGACCTGTCAAGTAAACCTCAAACAAGTAATTAGTAGGGCCTAATTGTTAAAAATGGTGTTAAGTACAGAGGAGAAAGTGTTTCTGGTAGAGCATTATTTTCGTTCATACGGAATCGGCCGACATAATGGTGCAAGTTTGCTATACGTGTCTGATCAATTCACACAAAGGTTTAATAAACGTTCTCCAAGTAATGCTGTAATTTTGAAGGTTATTGAAAAGTTTAGAAATACAGGTAGTGTATTGTGCCAACGAAAAGGAAACTCGGGGCGTCCCAGGACAGTTAACAACAACAATAGCCATGAACGTGTTTTTGAGCAAATCTTAGAAAATCCGAAAGTCAGCCAGGCAAGGACAGCGTTACAACTTGATTTAAAAAGAACTTCCTTTCAAAGAATCCTGAAGGAGCTGGGTACATTTTCGTATGTGATTCAGGCACATCAACAACTACATCCTCGGGATTATCGCAGTAGAGTGGAATATTGCGCCAGAATTCTCGCGTTACAGTATGAAAATCCTGAATTTTGAAAAATGTTTGGTTTTCAGACGAAGCACATTTTCACTTGTCAGGCTATGTGAATCGTCGCACAAATCGATTTCTGGGCTTTGCCAGACCCGATGAGGTTCAAGAGGTTCCTTTACATAGTGAAAAAGTGAGTGTCTGGTGTGCTGTTTCCGGACACGGAATCATTGGTCCGTACTTTATCGAAGAGAATGGTAGGCAAGTCACACTTAATCAACATAGGTACAGACAAATTTTAACACGATTTACCCTGATCTACGTCAATTCTGTCGTGCACGTAACTTGGCATTTCGAAACCAATTTTTTCAGCAGGACGGGGCAACTTGCCATACTGCTGCCGCAATTCGTCAATTTCTTCAAGAACATTTTCCAAGCAAATTCATATCATGATTTACTGACTTCCCTTATCCTTCACATTCTCCAGACCTCACACCTCTAGACGCATACATTTGGGGCATGGCTAAAAATGCCGTTTTCAAACGGGCACCACAAACCATCGATGAATTAAAGGATGTCGTTAGAGTCTTCTTCGCAGCCCTGAGACAACCCTTATTCAATAACATGACCAGAAACTTAGAACATCGTTATGAAGTCTGTCTCGAACGAGGAGGTGCACAGTTAGAACATATAATAAAGTGCCAATAATATGTATTTTTTAAATATACAAAACAATTACAATTTCAGTACTGTTTATTTCGGGCAATACTGTAGTATGGAGGTATGTTAGAAACATTTAGTTCGGCATCCAGAGCCTTTAGCTGCGTTGGATTTGTCGGTTCCGTATTAGTTGAAATCTTAGACATATGATCCAACGAAATATATTCATGAATAAATTTTGAATATTCAATTTTAAGTTTAGGGTTCAAAAGAAATTTCTTTTCTAAGTTGAAAAATTTTTTCTTTGCTAACTCCAAAGAATAGCCTAGTTTACCTAACTTAGAGTTAAAAGGTATAGAAACCACAAAACGTCCAGTATTGTTTTGAGTGATTGTTTCCGAAAAATGATTTTCACAAAACCGTTCTTCGGGGGATAGTTTTGATAGTTCGCTAAGAGGTTATATGCCCTCGAGCTGCCAAAATTTTTCTACAGAATCGTTTAAGCTCTTAATAGTAGGTCTTGGACCATTAATAGCCAAATGTGTGCAAGCTAAATTATTAGTGTGTGGTGGGGCTGGACAATTTCCAGAGATCACCCAACCAAGCAACGTTTTTTGCAGAGTAGGTTTACCCTTACCTAGTGAAATTTGTCCTACACATAATAGAGAGTAAAAATCACTAGCTCCAATTAGAATCTCTATAGGAAGAGATTTATTAAAGTTAGCGTCGGCAAGCTTGATCCCGTTAGGAATTTCCAGCTGCGACTTATCGAAAGCTACCAAAGGTAGGTTTTCGGCGGTTTTCGGCAATTTTGGGAATGGTTAAACACTCCAAGTTTACAGTGTAACCACAAGTAGTAGATGTCAGTTGCAAGTTAACTACAGAATTAGAGACAAAAGAATTTGAATTTAGACCAATAATTTTGGTGTTAGTGAGATTTAATTTTAAGCCCAGTTTTTTAGCAAACTCATCTGTAATGAAATTAGCATGTGAAGCGGAATCTAAAATAGCTCTGGCTGGTTGCCATTTATTTTGAATATTTTTTACTTTAACACAGGCAGTAGCTAGCAGTAATTGCTGCATGCTAGCAGGAAAACAAGAAAGTGTGGTACTAGTATTTAGTACAGTTTCTGTGGAGGCATTTTCGGAATTTCTCCTCTGTTCAGTGGGAGAAGCACCAGCATTAGCTTCCAAATGCAACAACGTGCTGTGTCGTTTATTACACCGCTTGCAATTAGATTTGGATCTGCAAGTTATTTGTTTTGAATGACGAAGACAGTTTTTACCCAAGTCAGTATTCGAAACCTTGTCGAAACGTTGTTTTGTAGTTAGTTTTAGAAAGTCAGGACATTGAGTGATAAAGTGGTTTAGTTTGCACATAGGACATGCATTACCGCTTTCACTAGTAGTAATAAACGCCTGTTAATAGTTAGTTTTAATTTTAGGTTGTTGATTTTTAGGAAAACTCTGACTAGTACATGTTTGTTTGTCGTGCTCAATCTCCTCTAGTAATTGGCAACGATTTTTTAGGAAGACGTCTATTTCATTTAGACTCAGTATAGCGTTTCGCTTATATTTTGATAATTCAGTTCTAGAACCATCATCTAGTTTAGTCATTAAAATGTGCGATACAAACATTCCAGTCTCGTCGATAGATGTGTCTAGTTTTCGTAACGCTCTAATGTGTTTGAATAACGTATCATACAAACAACGTAATTCGGAACCATTAGATTTTAGAATAGGTTTAAGGTCAAAAATAGCCTTTATGTGATTTTGTATAATCAATTTAGGATTATTAAATCTATTCTGAAGTAGTCTTCTTAATCTTCTTTTGGGATTAAACCACTCATAGTTTTTTAAATTATCTTTATTAACGTTTCGATCCATAACCTAGGATCGTTTTCAAAATAATAAAAACTTCAAGTTTGACATTTATGACATAAACTGAAGGTGACTTTGATTTATTGATGTTTGAAATATTTGGTTTGAGTACACTAAGCAAAAATTTTAAAAGTTTAAATGAATAATTGCCTTCAATTTGTGTTACGGCCTGGGACCGACTTTTTTAGGTAGCCAATACGCTTAACGTGAAATCAGCTGATTAATTTTATTGTAAAATTCAATAACTTGGGAATTGGAAAACATTTTTAACATGTTTCTATTTATACAATTTAGAGGATGGTTATTAAAGAAGTGTGCAATATTAACATGAAATACAGCCTACATACATGATTTCTATTTATACATACAATAACTAATTATATAACAATAAGCATATTAACTAGAAAACCATTATTTCGGCAAATATCTAAGTGTTGGGGGATCTTGGTAGCCACAGGTTGCTTAACCCCCTTCACTGAATCTCGGTGAAATAAAACATAAAATTAGAAAACAATAGAAGGGAAGCTAGCTCAGAATATAAATAAGTGCAGGTACGTGTCCAACCAGTTTTGAGATGAAGATCCGATGATGATGATGATGAAACATATTAACAACCCCTGTAAAACAGCATTGGTATCTGACAAGTGTAAACCCGCAATAAGGTTACCTCTAAACCATATACAATCTCCGTTAAACAGTATTGGTATCTGACAAGTGTAAACCCGCCATAGGGTCGCCTCAGATCCATATACAACCTTCTTAGAACAACATTGGTATCTGACAAGTGTAAACCCGCCAAAAGGTTACCTCAGAACAATGTTAAAAATCTACCAAAGAGGTAGCTTAAATCATAATGATTTCCCCTTCAAAATAAATATAAAAAAACGACTACTTAAGCCTTTTAATAATGCAATTGCACACTTCTTTAATAACCATCCTCTAAATTGTATAAATAGAAACATGTTAAAAAATGTTTTCCAATTCCCAAGTTATTGAATTTTTACAATAAAAATTAATCAGCTGATTTCACGTTAAGCGTATTGGCTACCTAAAAAAGTCGGTCCCAGGCCGTAACACAAATTGAAGGCAATTATTCATTTAAACTTTTAAAATTTTTGCTTAGTGTACTCAAACCAAATATTTCAAACATCAATAAATCAAAGTCACCTTCAGTTTGTGTCATAAATGTCAAACTTGAAGTTTTTATTATTTTGAAAACGATCCTAGGTTATGGATCGAAACGTTAATAAAGATAATTTAAAAAACTATGAGTGGTTTAATCCCAAAAGAAGATTAAGAAGAATACTAAACAAACCACAACAAACATACAGGGAGTATTTATTCTGAAGTAGATTGAATGCTATATGGTAATTCTCGCCTGAAGGAGCAATATTTGCAATAAGTTCGCTTGCAGAACCTTTTAGACTACCTTTTAGGTGGAGAAAGCGTTCTACGTCGCTTAGATTAGGATTATTATGAACGAGTGCCATAAAAACTTCTAGGTGTGATGGAAACTCAGTGAAAGTTCCAGAAAAATTAGGGATACTTAATTTTGGTAATTTAGCATTTATTTGTTTGGTAGATGTAGTTCTACCTGGGCTCGCTGCAGAGCTTAAAGACTCTGACGAGATTACTCTAGATAGTTTAGAAGTACTTTTTAAGAAGCTAGTTGCTTTACTTATAAGATCAATAAATTTATCAAAATAGTCATCTTCAGAGATTATTTCTTCGGATGTAACCGAATTTGCAGTCAGCTCAATAGATACTTCTCTATATTTTGCTGCGGGTGGTTTAATAATATCCAACCGTAAGTTCAAATTTGTAATAATAGTTTGGGTAATTGGTACACTAGTAATTGTAGCAAGAAACCGCTCAAAGTTTTCTAGTTCGTTAATTAGCGATTTGGCTGTAGCCAACGCAATCTTAGCTTGATATTGTTTAGGCATTGTCTAGATTAATATGCCGAAAACAATAATCACAAATTTTAGGAATGCAGTAAGAAGCTCAAACGCATAAATATATTTAGTAAATATAATATTACGCTTAGTTCACGTATTAACTAGTTACAACTTCAACATAATGAAAGTTGCAACCCTTTAGTAATTATTGATTAGTATTGTTTGCTTAGATACGCAAACATCACCAACAAGCATTAATTTAAATAATAGTAGTTTAAATTTTATGTATAAAAACGACTAGCACTCACTCATATTTCAAACTGTGGTACTTGAATAAATTGAAAGCTTTTTTAGTAAAGCTAAGTCAAACTCAAGAAAGATAATGATGTTAATTTTATATAAAGGGGTGAGCAGTCGCTTATCATTTAAAGGTAGAAAGATGTAACTGACCTTAAGCTGGAAGCGTAGCATAAAGCTGTTTAGCCTTGAAGCATTGACGGGCTGTTAACCATTAGCAGAATGCGCTGCGCGATACTTTTAGTTAGGGTGCACATAACGATAACGTTTTTTGCAGTCGAACACACTTCACGCGTTTATAGAACACGTAATTAATGTTTGAAATAATAATTATCCATTATTTAGCACTGATAGAATCTCGATTGAAGGACCATGGGCAAGAAAGGGTTTATTGCTTCACAAATAGGATTGGAAGTCGACTCTTTCTGATATTGATTTAGGGTTTAGTGTATTAACAATAATTAGCTTAGTAAAAGAAAACACTTCGATTGGACATGTATGTAGAATAAAAACAAACGTGATCGATTAACGTATGTACATTTACTTCATTTATTAGTTTAATTAGAATAGTACAATAGCCGCGCAAAGCGAGGTATTTAAAACACTAGAAACAATTACATATTCATTTAGAATGATTGCTCATAGGGAGCATTGCAAATATTAATATTACGCGACCGCTCTTGACCGCATTTTATACAGAACTGTTCACCATAACGAACGACGTTACCCCTATGAGGTCTAGTCCAATTAAAGGTGGGGTGCGTTGGGATATTCCTAGATTCTAACCGCTTGAACGGTTTAACCCAGGTGAAGATAGATTTGTAAATTTATAAAAGCGGCATAGAATCCTAACACCATTATTAGCGAATGCGTCGATGAAAATGAAAAGAAAATCCTACTACCACCTGCTGGTGTTTATATAGCCATTTTTTGCCCCTCTCAATGCTTTAAAATACTCGCAACTTCGTTGATATAAAGAAAAGAGCATTCTTGGTAAAATTTTAAACGGTTAATACATTTCTTAAAAATCCCTGATAAACAAAACGCTAAACTGCCACTTTTATTCCGAAAACATGAGTTTAGCCTTCACCAATTTTTTGTAAATTTCTATCCTAATATCAAATGCCACCGAAATCCCAGAATTCTAACGATACAAGCAAAAGCTTTTCTACGAAAGCGTAAGTTTCGCGTCGCAACGGATATTCATTTCGTCAAATCTTAGCCACTACTCTCAAACGTTTATAACAAACACCCCTTCCCGGAAGTATCTGTCTCCTTTTATCTAACATACACAAACTTCTATCCTTTACGTTATTGTCGACTTGCTCCTGTCCTTGACGCAGTAGGACTCTCCAAGCAATATTCAAATGATCCTGTCTCATTTACACATATATCCTATCTTATACTCCTTCTCTGTTTTACGTTTAGCAGCTTATTCCCTACTAAAATATTACAATCTACAATTGATGTTTATAGAAACATGCGGCATCGCACTCGTAGCTATTAAATCTAATCTTGCATTGTCTCACTGCTCTCTCCCCGAATCAATCCAACACCTAACACATGATATCTCTGTCGTTTCTATGCTTGCTATTAACACTCCCTCTTTCAAGCGGTTATTTGTGCACATTTTCTGCTTGAATTTCTAGAATCTAGCTACTGTATAACTTATTTACAACACTATTAAGAAATCCTTGACCAAAACGACTTTCAGACTTGTAAACAAATACCAAGAACGTGTTATTTGTCTACCCTCTTCATTCAAATTTACTAGAACCCGTAACCGTTAAACTTGTTTCTCTTTTGCAATAATTAAGGTTTTGAAAGTTATACAAATGCTAACGTTTTACCAATTATATTTACACTTTATAAACTATGATTAAATATGCACGTTAAAGATATTTACATTTATTACATCTATTAATTCATAGAAATTAATATTTCAACTTCCTTGAGTATGACCTTAGAATAATTGATTTTTACGCTAAAACAATCTGAAAATCTTGTGACTACTATACATCCAATCTGCTATAATTTAAGATGCTCGCTTTTCCCCTGCACGTTACAAATATATACAACTGCAATTGATTAGAAAGGTTTTTGTGACTTTGCATCTAGGCATCCTTAAAGTTCTTTAACTCGAATTATATTCTATCCTAAGGGCAATGCATTAAAAAATTGTTGCTTCTTGCTATTTAGATTCGGAAACTTGAAATAAATTGTGCAATGAATTATCTAATCAATTTTAACAATTCCATTTACACAGAAATATATACATACATACATATATATATATATATATATATATATATATATATACATTTCCATAATAATATGGTTATTTAGAGGTATATAAAGTGGCGAGGGTAGTATACTTCATGTAAAAACACCAAAATCAAGGAAACTACACATTTGATTCATAAAAAGTACACAATTCGTTAATTATGCAAAAAGCAAATATCAAACACACTGTATAAAATCCACAACTAACTTTAGACAATGAAAGGAAACTCATTCTTTAATAATTTAACCACATTTAATAAAATAAATAACTTTAGATGCAATCCAATTCATTTTAAAAACAGTAATGCATTTAAATAAATACAAATTAGGAGAATCAAAAGTCAAACAAAGATGAAACGAATTTTTTTAAACACTCGACGCATTAAAGTAAGAAGATAATCATGCGTGCTCACAACGAATATCTTGCAAAACAATCATATTTCAGAACGTAAGGAGTCAATAAAAACGCATCTAATTTACGTCATCTGTTAAAGCTTCCCACTATAAAATTTGCCTACGTGATCTTTTAAAAGTAAACTTTACCAATTCGAATAAAATCCAGCATATAAAGAAAACAAAATATATAACCATACGTTTGGCGTACGAGCAAGTTTAAATGTAATGGTTAATAATTTCCCATACAAAATACAAAAACATGATATCGAACGGTACAAAGTACCATAGCCAACGAACTCCATATTGTAAATCTTTGATGCCTGCGTGATTTGGGAAAACTGCAACAAAGTTAAGGATAGGTAATTCCATGTAAAATCCAAAGGGTTACATCATAAGACAAGTGCAACGCCTCAACAAAGATAATGCGCAATCAAGCCAATGACAGATTACATCAAGCGGGTAATGGTTAGTCTCTACATAACTGAAGCACAAACTGTACTAGTTTGAACAAAAATACTACGCAAAGTTCAAGTGTGAAATTAAAACCACGATTTATAAGTGAAAGTTAATAATTAAAAATTTCATGTACAAGTGCACGTTCAAATATACAAGTAAAATAAAAATTCGCCGTCGACATAAGACGAATCTAAGGAAACTGATAAATTGTTTAAGAGATCCACTAAAAATATACTGAGAGATTTACAAAGGTATTCAATAAACAATTCACTAAACAAATTTAATAAGAAAACTAACATAAAAATCCAATACTACGAGTAACAGGTATAATAAAGGGGAAAACTCTGAATCAGGACGTTAAGCTGAAAGCAACCCAAGATCATTGGTTAACAGCACGTAGCGGTAAGTCAAAAGATAGGAGTGTACGTAGGGTTACACATTCAAACCAAGAAATCAACAGAAAAAAAAATACCAATTTAAAGATCATAGTAAATTAATAGCATATGGCTTATTTCTTTTTTAATATTTAAAACTTGCATGTACTCAGATATTTAGGTAAAGGGACATCAAAAATTTTGATTGATACGTAGAAATTACGTTAAGCGAGTTAAGAGTCATTGAACGTTCAACGAGGCTTCCAATATAATCCAGAGTTATTTTTGCTGGCTTGATATATTTTTAATAGGGTTTTAATTTTGTGATGAACAGATTTATATTTTTCCTTTGATTCGAGGGTTTTAAATAGCAAATAATATTACAAAGGTTGTAGAAGTGCAAATTGTACATATTTCTTAATTGATTATACAAATTTTTGGTTATTCAGCTTATCTTATCTCGGAATGAAGTGTTAGAAAAAAAGGCGGATACAAATTGCTTTGATACCGTATCGTCGTGCACTCTGTGTGGGTTTGAATTAAGCTAGTCGAGGCATAAATCTAATTGTGGAAAATTTAAAATTTATTCTAGATTACTTAGGAACACAGAGCGGTGGCGAACAGCAGGCAACTGAGCGTTAATCGAAGTACGACGACAGTATAGTATGTCGTACGAGTAGATCGCAATTACCGCCGTTAATAAGTAATTGTGTGATTCTAAATTTATAAATACAATAAGTACCACTCGCTCAAAAATTCAAGTACAGCTCCATCTGCTGCAACGAATGGTCCAGATATGAATATATCAGTCCATATGAATGACCTCGCAGATAAAATTGTTATAAAACTGGCAGGTAATAATGTATTTCTAAAGGAGATAAGTAAAATAGTATATGATTCTATCGTTCAACAATTTGGAACTGTCATTAAAAATATGGAATCAAAGGTTAGTCAATTAGAGGTGGCTCTGGAAGAGATAAAATTTAAACATGCTGTAACTTTGGATACACATGAACAATACAGTTGACGCAACAGTATTTGGTTATTTGGTGTTCCCTTTGAAAGAAGCGTGAGTTCTGAAGATGTAGCAATTAATTTTTTTAAAGATAAAGGAAGAGAAAGCAAGCAATACAGCAGAAGGTGAGATTGTTAAAGTAGCAGCGAACATATGTAATTTAAAAGATATGAGTTTCCAAACACGACCTAACAATCACAAGGACATGATTGGTCGAATTCAAAACGCCATCGGCATTTCTAGAGCTGAAATTGGAGCTGTCGTGTCAAGCATCCATTGAAGGTTAAAAAAATGTATTTTCGATGATGGAAAGCACTTTGAACATGTGTATAAAATGCTAAGTTGTTAATTGCTCGTTTTTGTTGTGCTTTTGTTTTGTATGTATGTAAATAGATATTGAGATTTGCCAGTTAATGAATACTGGTGCCCAACAATTACACTTTTGAGAGTTACGGCATATGCCATTTAAATTAAAGCTATTCATATACTACATATTTCTTCTTGTGGCAGACATTTTTTGCAACAACTTACAATCTATTAAAGATATCAAGGTGTGGTTTTCACTAAAATCTTTATTTTTTATGCTTTATACAATTACCTTCGGATTAATATGCCTTTGCATTTGATTTTTTTAAGTAAATGGACAAAAACTGATATGACCAGAAAAAGCACCTCTAACAAATTTTAAAAAAACTAGGTTTTCTTGATCATTGAAAAAATTTCTTAAATGATTCTAAGAATATTAAAATCCAACATGTGATATGTCAGATTACCCTATTTGCATACTAATTCAGCAGTTTCTGCAACCGTCCTTGTGCGATCCACAAGAAAAAAGGTTAAGATCAAAGTTGTACAGAATTAAGTAAACTGTCCATTCGCGTTTTGAGCATAATACCTTGTTCTGGAATTTTGGAAGAAATGTTGATTTTTGTCATTGATCTTTATGATTGCGCCCTCTTGCTGTTAAAAGTGAAACTTAAAAATATTTTCCAGCAATTTCGCATGGTCACTTTACTTAATAACTTTTTTTCTGCAAAGCGCTAGACCTTAAACTTTATGATATACGACTGCACGATACACTTAGTGAAATCAAAATATACAGGGTATATCAATATGAATTTTGTTGGTTTCAGATTATTTTCCCTACTAATTTCATTTTTATATCTATCATAATGTCTACATTACAAATTATTATAAAACATTTATGATAAAGCTGATTTATAGTGCATTATTATTGAAAGACGGGTGACCTTGAAGAAACTTGCATGAGGCATGGCCATTTTAATCATTAAAATAACAAAGTGAAACTAGAAAACATCAGCTTCTTGCACAAGCAGTGTTGCCAGCATATTTTTATTACTAGTTTTTGTTGTCTTTTGGCTCCTCTATAAATAAAAATGGTATAAGCTCACTGTTAGATTTGAAATCTTTTGTAATAATAGAAAAAATACGTATTAGTCTACTGTATTGTGCTTTATCATCAGAAGGTAAGTCTAAAGTTGTGAATATTATAGTTTTCTTCCGATGTAGTTAATGTATAATTCTTGTTTTAATTTATAGTATAAGGATAATACCAAAAGTAATATCATAAAAATGTATCATAATACACCTTTTAGTTTTTATTTTTTAAATTGTACAGATGTCAGGTGGTCGAAAACGTTTGTCTGGAAACCAGTACAAAAAATTCAGATTGAAGAAGCAGTTAAAAAATTAACTACAAATTTACAGCGCTTTTTCCAAAAGCAGCACCAAGAAACGGCTTCTTCGGCTGTAATTAAAATATTTACCTACCGCGTGAGGGTATCCAATTAACAATAAATAATAAATGGAAGGACCTCTAACACTATAGTACCCTCACGTTTCGGGACATTGCCTCGCAAGCTGCTGCAGTCGGTGAGAAGGGGAGGTTTATTAAACAACAACACACTAAGACAAAATTCCAATTGTTTTATTAAATGGGCTACTAACTAACTTAACCTAAATACATAAGCTTACAAAATTATACAGTAATTAATATTATTTACAATAGGGCGCCACCATGGGAACTAAACGGCCCATGGACCGTTCGCGGTAATAGCTCTCGTCGCACTTTGTTCGTGGCGATGAACTAAGATTGCAGGGCAGAAAATACGTCACTTCACAGGGACAAATGTTATTAAGTCTCCGGCTAGCACAAACACAACTTAACTAAACAATTCTAAAGTCCTTATTCTATGAATATTAACAACAGTTCTGGGTGCAAACACCCCAATACATATAATTAATTAACGCTACCGTAGTCTACTAACTTACATACTGAATCGGCCTTCTTTTAATCCTGGGGTCATCAAATAACAGGAAAAACACGACCTTCGCACGGGTCAAATAGTACAATAACGGAATTCGTGGCTTAGTTATTACAAGCCTCGGACAACGCCGAAACACAATAAAATAAGAAACCCTTCAAACGAAGCGGTCGTTAACAAATACTTAACGGGATAAAATAACTGTAACGGAGATTTAACCCGAAGTTGTATGTTATGAAAGTCGACAGATATTGTATTTAAACAAATAAATGACTTATGATGCATAACACAGCTTTGAGTTCATAGTAATACCATATAGAATAATTACTTACTCAGAGAAATAAACTAACTTTGAACATAACGGCACGCACTTGAATTCAGAGAAATAAAACACTTATTCAATCTTGCCAGTTCGCGAGCTTTTAGACTCTAACGCGTCTGGAAATAAACAACCCCAATTCCCACCGGCTGGCATCCTTATATACATTTAAGTTAATTGAAAAATAACCCCTTTCTTGGCTCTCATAATCGGCTTAGGATACGCCGGTCGTAAATCTTTAAGATTAATTAAACTGCCCATTGCCTAAGGTAGCCACACAAGTAGATCTCGGAAATAATTTTAGTAGAGTGCTCCGCTAATTGAAAAATTGCTTCAGACCACCCTGACATAAATAGGATCCTAAAGCATGATTGACATCTAATCATAGATAGGAACTAATCTGACATATTTAGTGCCCTTAAAGTAAGTGCCTTTAGAAAACTGATTGACTCTTGGATTAGATCTTCCTGGAAACTTCGCTAGGACGCTACTTGGGTAGTCTAAAAGCGGTTAGCTCCAAGACCTTCATTCTAATAATTAGAATGCTAAAATTAAACTAGAAAATAACTATTTTTTAGAAATCATAGAACTAATTAGAGCATATTAAAACAGTATGTTACACGGCATCCAAAGATATATATATATATATATATATATATATATACATATCTATAATTTTTGTAGTTTCTCGAACGGAAGTAATATAAATATAGTTATTATGTTTTTTGGGATACACTCGTTCGTAAAATTACAACATCGTGTCAAATTGTAATTTATGCTCTGACGTTTCGGCATGACATTTATGCCTTATTCATAGACTGAAAATTGATGAAGATAGTGATTACAATGTTTTAACAAGGTATAACTAAACTACTTACACAATTATGAATGACTAAAGTTGTAAATACATGTACTAATTAATGACATAACTATGAGTGATTGAAAATTAAAAATTGCATGAAATCAATTTTTCAAAGTTGACTATTTCTAATAATTTAAAATCGTAGCTCTGCTGTAGGGATATTAAAAGGAGGTACAATATGTAGATGTTATTTCTGGTATTTTTGAAATAGTAACGAACAAGATGATTGGAAAGCGACTATATTATGGATAATTTGAAGGAGATGCAAAAGATCTAATGTGTCTGTCTGCGGAAATGGTTATCGTTGAATTTGTAAAGCGCTGAATACACCACACTCAGGTTATTTGTGTCATGTTTATTGTTGATAGGATTTGATTGTTGTTTAATGTAAAAAGATTCTAAGAATAGCCTCTTATGGTAGTTGCTTTCAACATTTTGGTATCTTCAAATTTCGCTATGTGACTTGTTGAATTTAGATGGAGCACAACTTTGTTTACCAATCCTGGCGTCACTTCTATGTTGGATTATGCGGTTTTTTAGCCATTGCTTGGATTGGCCCACGTAGGTTCTATTGCAACTACATTCTATTTGATATATGATATTGCTGAATAATAATTTATCTGTATTATCTTTTAGTTTGGTGGACAACCCTCCTATCGATTTATCGTATGTACAAGCTATAAGAATATCTGGTTGTTTTAAAATTTTTGTTAGTTGAGGAGTTAAATTTTGAATAAATGGTAATTTCTTGAATTTTGTAATTAGTGGTCGGTCTAGTGTTGAAGTTTGTAGGTTGTTAGAGTAAAGTAATCTTTTCAGTAGAGGTTTTGGATATGCGTTGTTTAGTAGAGTATGTTCTAATTGTTTTAAATTTTTTTTGACTAAATGTGGTTCGCAAATTTTTTTAATAAAAAATTTAATAAAAAATTATCCATAATATAGTCGCCTTCCAATCATCTTCTTCGTTACTATTTCAAAAATACCAGAAATAACATCTACATATTGTACCTCCTTTTAACATCCCTACAGCAGAGCTACGATTTTAAACTATTAGAAATAGTCAACTTTGAAAAATTGATTTTACGCAAATTTTATTTTTCAATCGCTCATAGTTATGTCATTAATTAGTACATGTATTTACAATTTTAATCATTAGTAATTGTGTAAGTAGTTTAGTTATACCTTGTTAAAATATTGTAATCACTATCTTCATCAATTTTCAGTCTATGAATAAGGCATAAATGCCATGCCGAAACGTCAGAGCATAAATTACAATTTGACACGATAGTTGTTATTTTACGAACGAGTGTATCCCAAAAAACATAATAACTATATTTATATATATATATATATATAATATATATATATATATATATATATATAATAATAATAATAGTTATTAAATGAAATGAAAACCCAACTTTGTATTTAAAGCTGAATTACCATTTCAAATCGAACTAGTAATTGAAAACCACTAAAAGAACGGCTACAGCAGGATTTGAACCTGCAACCTCTGATTAACCGGATCAGTGCTCTAACCAATTGAGCTATCTAGCCTAATTGTTTAGATGATGTTATACTTAATACTACTGAAGCTTGGCCTTTGTTAACGATTTTCAATTACGTCTTGCATTTTAGTGGTTTTCAATTACTAGTTCGATTTGAAATGGTAATTCAACTTTAAATACAAAGTTGGGTTTTCATTTCATTTTAATAACTATTAATATATATTAAGCATTCATTTGCATTCCAAATGTGGATTATTCTTCCGTATTAATATATATATATATATATATATATATATATATATATATAATATATATATGTATATATATATATGTAATATATATATTACTCATATTTAGACCAGGGTAGAAAATTAAATAATCACATCAAATAATTTTAATCACCGTGTATAAGGAATTTTATTAGATAATACGCTTTATTAAAACCATGACGCATAAATAAATTCGGTCGTTTCAGTAAAAATAAGAGATTTAAATCATGTACAAGACGCTTTATATCAAAAGAAACAGTATTAAAAAGCTCTGCGTGTAATGTAATTATTCCTAAGAAAGAAACAAATGGAAATTACGTGCAAAATTTATACTAATTAACTCTATTTCAAGTAACCGGTATTAGACAAAACGTACAGATAATAATTGAATATTTAATTAGGATTCACTAAAAATTAAAGGGTATTATTTTAATTGAAGTTAGTTGAATCGTTAGTAACAGATAATATCTATAGAAACTTGTAAAAACCCAATAAAATACCATGTAATAAAGCTCTGAGAATTAATAGTATGTGTGAACACCTGCGTAGTTTAAAAAAAGCACATTCGGCGTAAATTTTGCAGATAATTAATGGTTCAGAGAATCTTGAAGAAATCGTCGCATAATAGTTACGAGAAATGCTAAAGGTGGGTTATTTCAAGTCCACATGGACTGAAATAATCGATAATAAACAATATCAATTTGCACCAATACGAACAGGTTAGAAAAGGAAAGAGAAAATGCGTCAAGCAAAGACACATATAGTAAAAGGCGTGATTTAAGCAACGTCACGAGGGTCACAATTGGTTGAAAATAGGATGCAAATATCAGAGGTAGAAACAACGATTTCTGTATAAAAGCCAATTAGTTATTTCCAGACTTTGCGTGCCGTGTGAGAATTTCTGAGATTTTCAACTGGCGAGTACAAAATTCGTAAAAACCGACGCGCGAGCGACGGAATGGGAAACGAGAATGTGAAATTCTTTAGAATTGTCTGTTTTGAGGACAAAAGCGACGTGCCGGCTATCCGCTATATATACCGATGGTAATATGAATTTGGCTCTCTTAGACTTTTGACTATTCGATGCGTTAAAAGCTCTCTTACATCCGCGACTTGATTCAATACTTTAAACAGTGCTTTTTAGTTTGATAGAATAATTTAAAGTTTGCTCGTAGATTTCGGTGATTTAAAACAGTTTGTTATTTACGTGCTAACATGAATGTACTTTAGTGCACTTAGATACAAGGTAATAAAGTTAGTATCACTGAACTAATTAGTCAAAATTTACAACGACAAATGAATACCCATTAGTAGGCAGTTTTGGCGTATATTGGTGAAAGAAGTATGAATTTCTTTGCTATTTTTCGGGGGTGTTAATGATTAAATGGTTCATAAATGTGTCTGGATCCACAAAACAAGGGTCAGATATACACAGATGAGTTCCGGAAAAGCCCAGAAACAACTTCAAATAAATGGTGATGGAGAAAATTTGAAAAGCGTTGAGAATCAGAAGCTGTAAATATATCCCAGTTGGAATGGTGTGATTAACAAAAGGGGACGATGTACCTTGAAGCTACGAGTGCAGTAACCTTCAGGTAATTTATACTATTTTGTTTGAACTTTGAAATTTTGTGTGTGTTGAATAACTTTATAATTGATTTACTTTAAATGGACATTAGTGAAATTGTACTAACCATAAAATTTTAATTTTAAGATGAAATTTGCTTGTTTAAGTAGAAAGGGTATTTAGTATTGAGGTTCGGGATTATGATGAAAATTTGGGTATGCCTTTGAGCTCAATTAGACGAACCTGGTTAATTAACGTAAAGGGTGGTAGATGCTCCTTTGTACTCAGACTCCGGTCTGCATATATTGTTATATTAATTAGTAGGCATCCAACAAGGACTTTAATTCAGGATGCACATTTAAATGGTAATAAATTGAATCTTGAAAATTTTTGATACTAAAATTTATGCTGAATTTTAATTTTGAAATTTTAATGTATTGTGAATATTGATGTAAATAGAGTTAACGTTGATGTGTGTGGTAGGAATGTGTTTTTTTTATGAATGAGGATGAAAGTTATCTAGGGAGCAGCCGAGGCGATTAACAGAAGAAAGTCAACGGACCAGGTAATTTAATAACTTTGTAGGTTTCACAGCATTCTTTGGCATCCAATTCGTAGGGGCTTGATTCGAAAACCGGAGTACCCGGATTTTAGAGGTTAACACAGCAATATATATATATATATATATATATATATATATATATTGCTGTGAAACCTCTTGAATTAACTGGTCCTTTGACTTTCTTCTGTTATTCGCCTCTTGACTCTTTCCGCCTCGGCTGCTCACCTAATTAAAACTTTCATCCTCATTCATAAAAAAAACAAATACATTCCTACCACAAACATCAACGTTAACTCTATTTACATCAATATTTGTAATACATTAAAATTTCAAAATTAAATTTCAGCATAAATCTCAGTATCATAAAATTTCAAAATCAAATTTGTCATCATTTTAAATTTGCATCCAGAATTAAAGTCCTTGTAGGATGCCTACTAATTAATTTAACAATATTAGCAGACCTGAGTCTGAATAAAAGGGAGCATCTTCCACCCCTTTACGTTAATTAACCAGGTTCGTCTAATTGAGCTCAAAGGCAACCCAAATTTTCATCATAATCAAGAACAAAAATACTAAATACTCCTTTCTACCTAAACAAGAAAATTTCACCTTAAAATTAAAATTTTGTTGTTAGTACAAATTCATTATTGTCCATTTTAAGTAAACCAATTATAAAGTTATTCAACACACACCAAAACATCAAAAATCGAACAACAAAGTATAAGTTACCTGAAGGTTACTGCACTAGTGGCTTCAACGTACATCGTCCTTGTTAATTTCACCATTCCAACTGGGTTATGTTTACGGCTTCTAATTCTGAACGCTTATAAAATTTTCTACACCACCATTCATCTAAAATTGTTTCAGAGCTTTTCAGGAACTCATTTAAGTATATCCAAATCTTGTGTTGTGGATCCAATCACGATTACGAATAACATTTGATTATTAACACCCCCGAAAAATAGCAAAGAAATTCATACTTCTTTCGCGCTATACGCCAAAACTGCCTACTTGTGTTTATTCATTGCTCGTTACAAATTTGAATAATTGGTACAGTAAAACTCGCAAATATTACTAGATTTTATTACCTTGTATCGTAGCACGTAAAGAGCAAACTGTTTTTGAAGTATTTAATAATCACTAAAATATACGAGCAAACTGTTTAAAATATTGAATCATCAAAATTTTAAAACATCGAATAATCAAATCTAAGAGAGCTTTTAAAGCATCAACTAATCAAAATCTAAGAGCGAAACTCATATTAACACGGGTTTATATAATCGCTCGCCCGCGCGTCGGTATAGTCCCCAAAACGGCCACTTTCCAGAATTTCGCGTACAATGTTCCCATCTCGACCGCCCGTGAGTCGATTCTCCAAAACTTGCACACCCGCCAGTTGAAAATCTCAGAAATTCTCACACGGCACGCAAACATGTCCGAGAATAACTAATTAATTTTGTATCGAAATGGTTACGTTTACACCTCATATCTGCATCTTATTTTCAACCAATCGTGACCTTCGTGACGTTGCTCAAATCCTGCCTTTAATTATTCGTGTCTCTGTCTTGCGCATATTGTCCGCCTCTATCTAACCTGTTCTTATTGGTGCAAATTGATATTCTTTATTGTCGATTATTTCAGTCCACGTGGACTGTTATCTGGGTTAAATAACCCCGTATCTAGCCTTCCCGTTAATATAAGCGACGGTTTCTCCAACATTCTCTGTAACCATTTGTTATCTGCAAAATTTACGCAGAACGAGCCTTTTAAATACGCAGGTGTTCAACCGCATTATTAATTCTCAGAGCTTTATTTTATAGTATTTTAATCTTGGATTTTCACAGGCTTTTATGCTTATTATTAATAATAGTTCAATTAACTCCAACTAAAATTGACTTCTACCCTTTCATTTTTAGCGAATACAAATTAAATATTAATTATTATGTGTACACTTTGTTCAATACCCGTAACCTAAACTTGATACAAATAATATAAATTTTGCACGTAATTTCCATTTGTTTCTTTCCTTGGAATAATTAAATTACACGTTGAGCATTTTAATACTGCTTCATTTTATTGTAAATAATTTAAATCTCTTATTTTTAATGAAACGAATGAATTTTTATTCTCCACGGTTTTTTAATAAAGCGTATTATCTGATAAAATTCCTTATACACGGCGATTAAAATTATTTGCTGTAATTAATTAATTTTCTACCCTGATCTAAATATGAGTATTTCCCCCCTATTTGAATGCAAATAATCCCACTTATTTGAATGCAAATATAAAGCTTTTAGACTGCCAAAAAAAATTTACAAAAAAAAATTGCCTATCTCTCTCTACCCTTATCTATCTAACTTACCTAGCTTATATCCAATCCAAAAATATTTACACCTATCCTATATCCCTATCCTATTCCTAACTCTCACCTAATTTTATAAACATCCTATATACATCCTATCTACCTATCCTATTCCTAACTTTTAACTATACTCACTTCCCCCTACCTAATCCTATATATCTATCCTATTCTTATTCTATTCCTAACTCTCCACTAATCTTATAAGAAATATCTACACTTAACCTATCTTATTTTCTTCCTACATTTAATTTTCCTTCTCTTCCTGTATACCTATTTCTAACTATCTCCCCTATTTATCCTATACCTAGCTTTTCTTCTCTATAAACACTTACTTCTACTCTTCTATATACACCTATTCTATCCCTATCTAATTAAATTTTACTCTATTATACTAAAATTCACCTATCTCTACTGTGGTGCTGGTTCTCCTGTATAAGGGAATAGTAGGTTGACGTGAAACCGTCCCCTCTCATTTCCCGTCCCTACTTCCCTTAATAGATACGTGCACTCCCCTACTACTTCACCTATCTCAAAAGGTCCCTCATAGGGCAAGTGTAATTTAGCACATGTCATTTTATTTCTCTTCCCTACTCTCAAGCTTTTTACTACTACCTGGTCTCCCACTTTAAATTTTACCCTTTTTCTTATTCTCGCGTTCATCTTCCTTGTATATTTTTCAGCTCTCTTCCTTAATCTCTCCCTCACATCTACCAAAAGTTGTTGAAATTCATCGTCCCTAGGCACAATTTGCCATGGCCTTTCGGGATACTGTTTCTTTATAAGCATAATGGGACTGGTTTCTGTCACGGTACTAGGGGTTTCATTAATAAAAGATTCAACCTTGGACAAATTGTCCTCCCATACACGATGATTCCTATGTGAAGCCAAACGCAAGAATTTAACTGTCTCTTGAATATATCGCTCAGCTGGATTAGCTTGAGGATGCCTTATGCTACAAAACACCACTTTAATGTTTTGCCTCTCCCAATAATTCCTAAATCTTTGATTATTAAAATATGTAGCATTGTCTGCTAATACTCGTTTGAAAGTTCCTACTTCCCTACAAAATTGTTCCAATTTCTTGTTTGTTCCGACTGTGTTACAATCCCGAGTGGGATATAATTTTGTAAATTTCGAAAACACATCAGTCACAATCAGCACATGTTTGTGTCCCTTTGTACTTCGGACTAGATTACTCAAATAATCAATAGCAACTAAGTCCAGGGGATTTTGCACGTGTATACTTTGTACCACATCTTGACTCGTACTATTTTTGTACTTTCCTAAAGTACATAGGTGACAAGTGTTGATGACTGACTTTACCAACCCTAAGTCTTTAGCTGAAAAAAACGTTTCCCTAAAAATTAACCAAGTCTTTCGGATCCCTATGTGACCATATCTTAAATACAGATCTTTGATAATTAATTTTGCTTGTATCCTATCCACTACATACGCTTCCAAATCTTGAATTTTTTTACACAAAAATCCATTTATCATATGGAAGTTTTTAAATCCCGGTTCGTTTTCTAACTTCGTTCTAATAATCTGCAGCTCCTCACTCTGCCTCTGGTTTCTCAAGATCTCCTCTTGTCCATATACTGAATCGTTTTGTAATAGACTGTTCATAGCAATCATGATATCACACGGTCTTTTGTTATCCTTGTCTCGGTTTCTACTAAACGCGTCTGCTATGAAATTGTTTTCTCCCTTAATATATTTAATATCAAAGTCAAATTCCTGTAATAACAACCCCCATCGATATACTCGATTATTCGAAAATCTTGTATTCATCAACGCACACAACGCCGAATGATCCGTTTCGATTACAAAATATCTTCCGATCAAAAAAACTTTTAACTTAGTAACACCAAACACCACTGCAGCCATCTCCTTTTCACTAATTGTGTAATTTACTTCATGCGGCTTCAGTGTGCGCGAAACAAAAGATATGGGCACCTCTTCCCCCTCTTGTACTTGGTACAACTCTGCTGCTAAAGCACTATCCGATGCATCCGTCCTCAGTACAAAACCTACATCAAATCTTGGATGCCTCAAAATTAGTTGGTCGTGAAATTGTTCCAACAGTGTTAAATATGCTGCCTCTTGACTCTCCGTCCAACTCCATCTTACTCCTTCTTCAGAAGTTTAAACAATGGACCCGCTTTTCAGCAAATCCCGGTACAAACTTTTATAAAAGTTAAGGACCCCAAAAAGCTCTTAATTTCCTAATGTTATTAGGTCTCGGATATGTCAACAGTTCGGACAATCTTTCTTTATCGATACACATACCTTGAGTGTTCACCACGTACCCCAGACATTTAACAGTTTTTTGGAAAAAATTCACATTTTTCTATATTCAGCCTCAATCCTGCTAATTTAAGCTCTAATAATATTCGTTCTAAATGGGAGTAATGTTGTTCCTCAGTTTCACTAAAAATTAATATATCATCCACATAGTGTATGCAGAACTGCTCATATGCTCCTAAAATTGCTTGCATTGCCTTAATTAATGCTGCACTTGACGTTGACAAACCATACGGTACTACCTTAAAATTATAGATTTTTCCCTCTACGGAAAATCCTGTGTACCTTCTAGAATCTTTGTGTAATGGAATCAGCCAGAATGAATTCCTTAAATCTAATTTACTAAAAATAAACTTGCCACTTAATCTCGTCAAAAGTGTGTCCATGGATGGTGGACAATGGAATTGCGGTTTGGTCCGTTGATTAATTTTTCGTGCATCTAAACATAAACGAATGCTATCATCCTTTTTCTTAACTACCACCAACGGATTTATGAAATGAGTGTTTGATACCTCTATTATGCCATCTTCCAACATTTTATTTAATTCTGCCTTCACCTGCTCCCGATATGCTGCTGGAATTGGATAAACCTTTGCGTTGAACGGTTCTGATTTATCCACTTCTAATACGTGCTCATAGCCTAACGCTGTGCTTGCTTCTACCCCCACTAATTCTGAATGTTTTTGTAATAAAGCTTGAACCTCTACTCTCCTATCCTCTGGACATCTTATTGTGTTGATCTGTTTACCTCCATCATCCTCTACTTCTACTACATTAATACTCAACCCCGTGTCATCCTCTGTGACTTCATAACTGCCCTTCCATGGCACTACCCTATCCTTAATCCTTATTACCTTCCTTTCCATATCTATCAAAACCCCTAACTTCATCATACAGTCAACACCTAAAATGCTCTGAAACTTCAGTCCAGGTACAATTACAAACTCCTGTTCACAGCTTAAACCTCCTATATCTATCCTAAGCACCACAACACTATTTACTACAGCAAACTTCTTTTTATTTGGAGCTACTAAATGGCTACGCTTTATAGGCATAATTCTATCACAAACCTTATCCCTAATTTTGCTGACGAATTCCTCCGATATTAAACTCGCCTCTGCCCCTGTATCAAGTAATACTTCTACATTATTCTCAAAAATTCCTATATTAACAATTGGCAAACATAATTTTCTACAGTTTCTGGCTCTACTTCCTCCTCAATTTTGAAAAATTCACGTGGATGTTCATATACATTTACACTGAAATCTAGTGGTCTGTCGCGTTCTAAAAATCCTGTCCAGGTCTGTTTTCCCTACTCGGTCCTGGTCTAGCCGTCACCTCAGCGTATGTCCTAGGCGTTTCCACTCGTTCCGTGTCTATATTAGCAGTCCCCCTCATGTCCGGTGAACTATTCCTTCTGGTAGGTTCCGGTCTCGGTGCAGGTCCCCTTCCTAAACTATTACTTTTAAAGTACGGTTGTCGCTGTTCCCAATTCTGTCGCTGGTATCCGTAACTATTCCCCCGTCTAGCGTAGTTGTCCCGTCTATTGTCATACCTAACTGTGTTGATCTGTCTTTCCCTATTATCCCGAGGTCGTCCACTACTTACGTCGTCGTACCTCTGCAGGTATTCTAAAAACATTTCTCTGTCCACTATGTTCTGTAGTGCTACGTGTTGTCTTACTTCTACCTCGAAGTGTCGTGATAAATACTTGATAATTTGTCGGTCCGTCAGTGGTGGGTTCAGTTGTTTTTCTATGCTATACTTGCGTATAGCATATTGCTCCCTACTTCCTGAAAATTTTCCCTTAAATTTCCCTGTGATTAAGTCGTCTCGTACCTGGTCTTGTCTGTGGTCACTCCAGTAGTGCTTTAAAAATCTGTCTTCAAAGTCCGTGTAGGTGTCAATTTCCTGTCCTACTAAATTGTATCATGCTTCCGCATTGTCCTTTAATAAAGCCTTTATCGTATTCAGTTTAGTCTGTTCGTCAAATAAATTTCCCACTAGATTTCTTACACTATTAATAAAAATTTGTGGATTTACCCTGTTATCGCCATAAAACTTCATGTGTTGGTCCAATGATACGCCACCTGTATAAAATCTGGGACCATCCCCCGTTAAACTTGACATGTTGTATTTAATACTACTAACTTCGCGTTCTACCCTGCCTAACTGATCTCTACATGAGTCCGTTACTTCAGTCATTTTTACGTTTATTTCTTCTTCACAAAAAATGCGTACTTCGGACCTTAAATGTCCCATTTCCTGTCGAAGACCTGTAATGTTTTTCTCATTTCTATCAACCCTACTTTCTACTCCCCCATTTTCACGGTAAGACTATTTTTAAATTCTGTAAATTCTTTAGTCGATTGCTCAATTTTCCCGCTTATCTGCTCTAATTTTCTGTTGGACTCCTCCCTCGCTCTATTCGATTCTTCGTTCATTTGCTCAAATTTTCGATTTGAGTCCTCTCTAACCCCGCTTAACGTCTCATTCATTCTTTCAAGCATCCTCATTATCATCTCGTTTCTTTGATCCCCTGATTCCGTCCTCGACTGATCTCTACTGCCTCCAGCTTCTTCCATTTTCGAATTTTTTCCACATAATGCACTATCGTCATTTCCAATTTCCACTCTTTGACTCCTTAACCACTCCTTTCTCTGCATACGTTCTAATCACTCACACACACTCTAAAATACTCTTAAATTTATACACAAACAGAAACTCTCTTTCTCAGATCGCCAGTTTCCTGGAATAAAATCACAAAAATTTTATTTGGAACTTGAGCCTCACATTTGGGTCGCCAAGAATGCTGTGAAATGTACACAAAGCCTCTCCATTAATCCTTAAACTAAGGTTTTCAAATCGAGCCCCACAGATTGGGCGTCAAGAATGCTGTGAAACCTCTTGAATTAACTGGTCCGTTGACTTTCTTCTGTTATTTGCCTCTTGACTCTTTCCGCCTCGGCTGCTCACCTAATTAATACTTTCATCCTCATTCATAAAAAAAAACAAATACATTCCTACCACAAACATCAACGTTAACTTTATTTACATCAATATTTATAATACATTAAAATTTCAAAATTAAATTTCAGCATAAATCTCAGTATCATAAAATTTCAAAATCAAATTTGTCATCATTTTAAATTTGCATCCAGAATTAAAGTCCTTGTAGGATGCCTACTAATTAATTTAACAATATTAGCAGACCTGAGTCTGAATAAAAGTGAGCATCTTCCACCCCTTTACGTTAATTAACCAGGTTCGTCTAATTGAGCTCAAAGACAACCCAAATTTTCATCATAATCAGGAACAAAATACTAAATACTCCTTTCTACCTAAACAAGAAAATTTCACCTTAAAATTAAAATTTTGTTGTTAGTACAAATTCACTATTGTCCATTTTAAGTAAACCAATTATAAAGTTATTCAACACACACCAAAACATCAAAAATCGAACAACAAAGTATAAGTTACCTGAAGGTTACTGCACTAGTGGCTTCAACGTACATCGTCCTTGTTAATTTCACAATTCCAACTGGGTTATGTTTACGGCTTCTAATTCTGAACGCTTATAAAATTTTCTACACCACCATTCATCTAAAATTGTTTCAGAGCTTTTCAGGAACTCATTTAAGTATATCCAAATCTTGTGTTGTGGATCCAATCACGATTACGAATAACATTTGATTATTAACACCCCCGAAAAATAGCAAAGAAATTCATACTTCTTTCGCGCTATACGCCAAAACTGCCTACTTGTGTTTATTAATTGCTCGTTACAAATTTGAATAATTGGTACAGTAAAACTCGCAAATATTACTAGATTTTATTACCTTGTATCGTAGCACGTAAAGAGCAAACTGTTTTTGAAGTATTTAATAATCACTAAAATATACGAGCAAACTGTTTAAAATATTGAATCATCAAAATCTACGCGAGCTTTTTAAAACATCGAATAATCAAATTTAAGAGAGCTTTTAAAGCATCAACTAATCAAAATCTAAGAGCGAAACTCATATTAACACGGGTTTATATAATCGCTCGCCCGCGCGTCGGTATAGTCCCCAAAACGGCCACTTTCCAGAATTTCGCGTACAATGTTCCCATCTCGACCGCCCGTGCGTCGATTCTCCAAAACTTGCACACGCGCCAGTTGAAAATCTCAGAAATTCTCACACGGCACGCAAACATGTCCGAGAATAACTAATTAATTTTGTATCGAAATGGTTACGTTTACACCTCATATCTGCATCTTATTTTCAACCAATCGTGACCCTCGTGACATTGCTCAAATCCTGCCTTTAATTATTCGTGTCTCTGTCTTGCGCATATTGTCCGTCTCTATCTAACCTGTTCTTATTGGTGCAAATTGATATTCTTTATTATCGATTATTTCAGTCCACGTGGATTGTTATCTGGGTTAAATAACCCCGTATCTAGCCTTCCCGTTAATATAAGCGACGGTTTCTCCAACATTATCTGTAACCATTTGTTATCTGCAAAATTTACGCAGAACGAGCCTTTTAAATACGCAGGTGTTCAATCGCATTATTAATTCTCAGAGCTTTATTTCATGGTATTTTAATCTTGGATTTTCACAGGCTTTTATGTTTTTTTTAATAATGGTTCAATTAACTCCAACTAAAATTGACTTCTACCCTTTCATTTTTAGCGAATACAAATTAAATATTAATTATTATGTGTACACTTTGTTTAATACCCGTTACCCAAACTTGAATCAATCAATATAAATTTTGCACGTAATTTCCATTTGTTTCTTTCCTTGGAATAATTAAATTACACGTTGAGCATTTTAATACTGCTTCATTTTATATAAAGCGTCTTGTAAATAATTTAAATCTCTTATTTTTAATGAAACGAATGAATTTTTATTCTCCACGGTTTTTTAATAAAGCGTATTATCTGATAAAATTCCTTATACACGATGATTAAAATTTTTTGCTGTAATTAATTAATTTTCTACCCTGGTCTAAATATGAGTAATATATATATATATATATATATATATATATATATATATATATTAATAGTTATTAAGATGAAATGAAAACCCAACTTTGTATTTAAAGTTGAATTACCATTTCAAATCCAACTAGTAATTGAAAACCACTAAAAGAACGGCTACAGCAGGATTTGATCCTGCAACCTCTGATTTACCGGAACAGTGCTCTAACCAATTGAGCTATCTAGCCTAATTGTTTAGATGATGTTATACTTAATACTACTGAAGCTTGGCTCTTGTTAACGATTTTCAATTACGTCTTGCATTTAATGAAATTGAATCTAGTTATATACATAATTCATGTACTAATAACTTGATCATCCCATTTTTGCAACATTCGAAATAATACAAACATGTAATTATATTATTATTAATAGAGAATAATCCACATTTGGAATGCAAATGAATGCTTATATATATATATATATATATATATATATATATATATAACTTTCTCAAATCGAATGTAGTGCTATTCCGGGTTTTGAATCAATCTATAGTTCCCAACAAATCACTTTAAGAATTTTCACCAAATCGTCAAATAGATGCTGAAATACTTCTGAGATTGTAACGTGCATTTTTGGTGGCCTAACATTTTTAGTCTACTTAATTCTTAAAATACATCGTTTTTGGATCGCTCTTTGTATAAAGTAAATACTTCCGCCTAGTTTTCAGATTGATATGCAAGTTGACTCGTCTGTATTAATTTTAAAAGATGGTTTAGTTGTAAATTGGAATACTCGTAAAATTACTTTCCACTTGTCATTAATAAATAAAACCGCTGTAATTAATATGTGGATATACAAATCTAGGTAGGCGATCAGAAGTTGTACTAGCAGGAGTAGATATAAACAAAAAAGGGTCGTGTTTTGTCTTGCTTGCAAGATGTCAAAAATTAAGTGAAAGATACGGTTTTTCTGGTTGAACTAAGAGTGGTAGAGCTGGTGAAACTCGACGCACGTATGTTCGAAGAACTTTCGACGTACGGCTTTATTGCTTACGCGTGTCTACTAAACGTTTTTAGTCGTCTTTCTTATGGAGAAAAGCCATAGAACTAACTGTCGCGGAGTCGTAGTTGGTCTTTGGTTCCAATATAGAAATTACGTTAAAGATACTGTTTCGTTCTGCTTTTAACTCGATGCACGCGGGTTTTAAGGACATTGTTACGGACTTACTTTAGTGATACATGTGCTTTACTTATTATGGCTTTTGTTGCTTGCTTTGTCTGGTGATATTTAAACTGTGACAGACTACCGGTATAAAAAAATAGTGGTTGAAGTTCCTCGCTGCTTTTTGTATGGTTATGCAACTAATATACATAGTTCCTTCGCGTGATAAGGTCCGCTGCTAACCCCAGTGAAATCAGTCAGTGTGATTAGGGTAAGTCGTGATAAGTTCCATCAACACCCTCACAGCCTAGGGTGCAGTGCTTTGTTAGTGCCAGACATCGTGGATCCCACACTGCAATGGCAAGGAAGCGGTACTGAAGGACTTTGTGTAAGTTGCACTATTTTCTATTTGTTCTTACTGTAAATATCTACCCGTTGTTTTTGCACTATTTCTTGTCGTTCTGATACCTTTTCCATAGACTTGCCCGCTATTTAATAACAAAAAAAAAACAATCAACCATATTGAACGACTCAGAACAATTGTGCTTATCTACTTATTTATGTCTTTGCTTAAAATTTCACTAAATTACTTAGATTAATTATGTCTTACCTATTTATTTTTTGTTACATTTTACCTGAATTATGTTTAATTGGTGTGTGATGAAACGTTTCTGCTACTCCCCAATATGGCCTCACTTTGTACTCAGAATTTTTCTGTACTGCTATTACTGTTGTTAGATTATAGAATTTATCTAAACAGTTTCTTTTATTTTTATTCTATAAAGTACTGAACAATTTATACATGATCCATAGGCTATGCTTTTTCTCTGTTTCAGGTTTGCAGGACTAATTTGTTTTTCTTTCAGGTTTACTATTCTAATTTCTCTATTGCAGGTACTGGTACTAACTCCTGACAGCCGCGTCCCTTATAGGTTGGTCTGCTTTCTACAATCCCCCCTACTCTCCGATTGAGCCGTCACTGTTTTTTTTCTCTTGGATTTTCTTTTGTTACGCACGGCTACGAGCCAACGTGACATAACTTTGACGCACAACGTGGCGTCTACTAGAAATACGTAACATAAATTTGGCGCCCAACGTGGAGCCCGATAAACGAGGGGTCTCGATTTTTTTTTTCTCTTGCTCGATTTTTTTTTCTTTTCTGTCCGATTTCTTTTATTTGTTCTTGATTTTTCTTATTTTTTTTTACCTTGATGGTTTTTGACATTGATTTTTTTTTGTTTGGTGTAGCGGCTCGAATTATTTTTTTCTCCCTTCTCCTCTGAACTGGATTTTGTTTAGGATTCAGTTATTTCGTTAATTTGGTTTCTCTGGCGAACCAGCCTAATAAGTCGTTTTTGTGTCTTTAAATATTTGGGCGTTGTTTGTCGATTTTGTAATAATGGGCAACTTTTGGAGATTAAAAGTTGATCGGTTACATGAGGCTGAACTCAAATATGAAGTCGGTTTGCGTGGGTTCGATGCAAAGATACCTGTATCCGAACTTCGTAAGTCCTTGAGGAATATCTTAAAAATGGAATCTTCCGAAGCGCTAAGTCCACTTAAATATGGTGTCGATTTCCAGGCGGATAATAAAGCCGTGACTGGGGGTTTAACTGAATTGACTACGAAGGTCAAAGACTTTAATGGTGATATTTCAACTGCCGACGGCAAACGTATTATTAGCCTTGCTATGCATCTTAAAGGGAGAATCCAACGTATGAATGTTACTTCTGACGTTGAAACCGTAATACAGCGAAAGTTGTTGCTATGTGTTACCAAATTCCGCAGTGATTGCGATAGTTTATACCGTCGCTTTAGACGTTCTTCCACTTCACCTAGGTACCACTTGTTTCTACGGCTACTATTAATCCGACTACTACTGATACTGAGGATGATCTTACTTCTGCTGAATCTTCGGATGAATTACCTATACCTATATCTATTTCTAAATCAATTGCTACGTCTGGTTATGGACAGCTGGTGTCTAAATGGGACTTAAAATTTTCGGGTGATGACCGTATGTCGTTAAATGCATTTCTATTATGCGTGGCCGAATAATGGTCGGCACGCAACGTTTCTGCTTCTCAACTATTTTCTTCGGCATCAGACTTACTTTCAGAAAAAGCTTTAATTTTATTCAGAGCGCATAGAAAATCCCTAACTAATTGCAGGATGTTATTCGGCTATTAAGGTAAGAATTCCAACCCGTTAATTACAACGAAAAACTTATGGAGGAAATAAAGCAACGTACTATGGGTCCCTCAGAGTCTATTGGTGTATATTTAGCTACGATGGAAATTTTATTTGCTCGTCTAACAATCTCTCTCTCTCTGAACTACAGAAACTCGATATTATTTTACCAAATCTTACACCTTTCTACCTAACCAACTTAGCTTTGCTGGATCTGAATACCATTGCCGAACTTTTACGTGTGGGTCGCAGACTGGAACAGCGCAAAATCCAAGCAGATAATTTCAAGTCTCCTCCTGCTCTGAACTTTTCTCAACTCCTAGAGCCTGACTTAACTTATACAGGTCCTGTGGTCCGCAGCAAACTTACGTCCGCTTATGTCCCTCCCCGTTCTGATGTCACTACACCAGGTGCAAGTGATGCTCCTAAAAATATTTCTAATTCTTCCGTTACTTGTTGGAACTGTGGCCAACGAGGACACAAGTCTCCTTCCTGTACTAAACCGCAAATACTTCATTGCTATGATTGTGGTAAACCTAATGATACCCGTGCCAATAGCACGAGGTGTAACAAGAATTTAAACTACCGATCGAGTCGCTAAGCCGAGAAACCGACCCGATTCCATCTACAGTTATCTCGGTACCTATTATCTCCTCAAAAAATCCTTTCTCTGGTCTTGATGACCGATCTAAATATGTTCTGGATTTTATTTTAGCTAGTTCTCGTGAGGACGACAGACCTTATCTTACTGTGACCATTTTCGACATCGAACTGAAGGGTTTACTTGATTCTGGCGCTTCTCGTACTATTATTGGTGGTCCTGGTTGGGATATTCTCTATTCTCTTTCTTTGCCTTTGTCCTAAACGGAGATCCACAGCTGTACGGTAGCTAATGGTCAATCTTGTGACATTCTCGGGTCACTTACTTTACCCATGTCGGTCGAAAATAAAACTATTCTTCTTGACGTCCTAGTCGTTCCTTCTATTTCTCAGTCTCTGATCTTAGGCATTGACTTCTGAAAATCTATGGGTGTTGTCCCAGATTTTCGAACGGGTCAATGGACTTTCGGTTCTTCTTCTACTGTCTCGATCAGTCAGATCAATGCTCTTTCCGATCTGTCGAACACACAACAATCTGCATTGTCTCGTATGGTCCAACAGATGTTTCCTAACGATGATACTTTACCTTTGGGCTGTACTAATCTCATTGAACATCAGATCCGTACGACATCCAGTCCTATCAAGCAAAGATATTATCCCATGTCCCCTACGGTACTTCGACATGTCAATCAAGCTCTGGATGAGATGCTAGAAAGTGGTGTTGTAGAACCATCTAATAGCGCTTGGTCTAGCCCTAATGTTATGGTGCCCAAGAAAGATGGCACATATCGTTTCTGCATCGATTTAAGAAAGGTCAATGAGGTTACAGAAAAAGATGCCTATCCCCTGCCTTATATTTCTACGATTCTAGACCGTCTTAGAGACGCAAAATTCTTAACTAGTTTAGACATTCGCTCTGCTTATTGGCAAATACCTCTTTCTTCTAATTCTAAAGCGACTACTGCATTTACGGTGCCTGGTAGAGGTTTATACCAGTTTACTAAAATGCCATTTGGTCTTCATAATTCTCCAGCGACGGACTCGTGTTAATTCCAATCCTAAACTATACAGTAACTGGTATGTGGAAAACGAATTACTATACAAACATGTAAAATCTAAACAGTCTTTGCTCCAACATCCTCAAGACGATTGGAAGTTAGTAGTTGCCAGCGAAAAACGGAATAGGGTTATATACGAGAAACACGATCTACCTACTTCAGGTCACCCTGGTGTCCACAAAACTGTCTCTAAAATTTCCATGCGTTACTATTGGCCTAAACTTAGAGCCGCTGTTGCTCGATACGTCCGTCGTTGTAAAATTTGCTCTGCACACAAAGTCGAACAAAAGAAACCTCCTGGCTTTATGTCTCCTCGTGCGACTGCCACTCGTCCTTGGCAAGTCCTATGTACGGATATTGTCGGACCCCTTCCTAGATCCTCTAAAGGTAATTTCCTTCATTTCAGTTGTGGCCGATTGTTTTACGAAATATGCTTGTTTCATTCCTCTACGTGCATCTACGGCCGCTGCTGTTGCTCGAACCATTGAGGAAAATATTTTCCTGGTGTATGGTACTCCTCAGTATCTAACTGCGGACACTGGTGTACAATTTCGTAGTAATATTTTCACTAAACTCTGTAATTCTTATAGAACAAAAATTCTGTTTAATGCTCGCTATCATCCTCAGGCGAATCCGGCCGAACGTATTAATAGAGTCCTGAAAACTATGATTTCTTCTTACGTTTCTGATAATCAACGTAAGTGGGACGTTAATTTAGCAAAAATTGGTTGTGCTATTTGTACGCTCAAACATGAGGTTATTGGTTACTCCCCGTATTTTGCTCTATATGGTCGTGAACATGCTCTCTACGGCGATCATTTTGGAAAACCTCTTAATCCTAATGATGTTCTTATGGATCCCGAACGTCCTATTCCTCCTACTGACTTAGTCAAATTTGAGTCACTTCGTGAAGAAATTTCGAAACGTCTTTCCTTAGCATACAAGAAAAATGCTAAACACTACGATCTTCGTCGTCGTCCCTTAACTTTATCTCCTGGCGATCGCGTGTGGAAACGCAATTATGTTCTTTCGGATGCTACTCTCTACTTCAGTGCTAAACTTGCTCCCAAATATGTGGGTCCCTTTACTATTAGGACTAAACTTTCTCCGTGGACCTATATCTTAGTGGATGATTCTGGTAACGATCTGGGTACTTGGCATATTAAGGACCTCAAACCCGATATAACTTTAGACCCGCCAGACATTGATCCTGAACCTCCGGATCCTAATGGGCTCCCTCCGGCTGATTATATTTTGACCACTACGTATCGCTATCCCTAAGGACTTGTAATTTTTTTTCTCTCTTTTGTTTTTTTGGCTTATTGGTCTTATGTTTTCGCTGATAAGCTTGAGTCCGAAAACACTGGCGCCCATTTCGTATTCCTATGTATATTTTGTAGCTAGCCCCTCCCGTGACTTGTTCTTCTGGCCAGTTCCACCATTTGTTCACTATTGGACTATTATAGTCGCTTTCTACATCCATTCCTTGAGGTAGGCTTCAGATCTATTTACTTTTCCTTTAGGAATTTCGACTTAGTCGCTTTTGGAGGTCTGTTAGCCATACTCTGCTTGAGTAATCGTTTCATACGAATCGGTGTTACCTCAGTTGGAAGTATTCCAGATGGTGTAATAGTTTGCCTTTGCTCTTTTCTTTGTCTTGGTCCTTTCTTTGCTGCACACTTGAGGTTGACAGTTATGTCGTTTAGTGGATTTGCTACGAGTTTTCTTCCTCGTTTTTTTTCTTTTATTTTCTTTTGGTTTCTCCGCGGGAAGCCAAAACTTTTCTTTGAGGTGGAAAACAGAAATGTCCTTTATGGGGACATCCGTCTTTTGACGATTCTGAAAGTAGCTATAACCTGTAATCCTCATTGGGTGTTTCCTTAATACTTTCTTTACCTATTCTGTACTTGTTGGTTACGATAGATGACTTTGTCTTCTTTTGGAAAAATGTTCTTTATCTTATACTGGTGTTGGTCCTCGAACCGGATAAAATTTTTTTTTTGTTTGGTTCCTGGTCTGCCACTTTTCTTTCTTTTTTTTTCTCTCTCTTTCACCCCGACGTCTTTATTTTGCTAGGGGGGAATTTGTAACTTGCATTTTTGGTGGCCTAACATTTTTAGTCTACTTATTTCTTAAAATACATCGTTTTTGGATCGCTGTTTGTATAAAGTAAATACTTCCGCCTAGTTTTCAGATTGATATGCAAGTTGGCTCGTCTGTATTAATTTTAAAAGATGGTTTAGTTGTAAATTGGAATACTCGTAAAAGTACATTCCACTTGTCATTAATAAATAAAACCGCTGTAATTAATATGTGGATATACAAGTCTAGGTAGGCGAAGTTGTACTAGCAGCAGTAGATATAAACAAAAAAGGGTCGTGTTTTGTTCTTGCTTGCGAGATGTCAGAAATTAACTGAAAGATCCGGTTTTCTGGTTGAACTAAGAGTGGTAGAGCTGGTGAAACTCGACGCACGTGTGTTCGAAGAACTTTCGACGTACGGCTTTATTGCTTACGCGTGTCTACTAAACGTTTTTAGTCGTCTTTCTTATGGAAAAAAACCGTAGAACTAACTGTCGCGGAGTCGTAGTTGGTCTTTGGTTCCGATATAGGAATTACGTTAAAGATACTGTTTCGTTCTGCTTTTAACTCGATGCACGCGGGTTTTAAGGACATTGTTACGGACTTACTTTAGTGATACATGTGCCTTACTTATTATGGCTTTTGTTGCTTGCTTTGTCTGGTGATATTTAAACTGTGACAGACTACCGGTATACAAAAGTAGTGGTTGAAGTTCCTCGCTGCTTTTTGTATGGTTATGCAACTAATATACATAGTTCCTTCGCGTGATAAGGTCCATCAACACCCTCACAGCCTAGGGTGCAGTGCTTCGCTAGTGCCAGACATCGTGGATTCCACACTGCAATGGCAAGGAAGCGGTACTGAAGGACCTTGTGTAAGTTGCACTATTTCCTATTTGTTCTTACTGTAAATATCTACTCGTTGTTTTTGCACTATTTCTTGTCGTTCTGATACCTTTTCCATAGACTTGCCCGCTATTTAATAACAAAAAAAAAGGAACAATCAACCATACCGAATGACTCAGAACAATTGTGCTTATCTACTTATTTATGTCTTTGCTAAAAATTTTACTAAATTACTTAGATTAATTATGCCTTACCTATTTATTTTTTTGTTACATTTTACCTGAATTATGTTTAATTGGTGTGTGATGAAACGTTTCTGCTACTCCCCAATATGGCCTCACTTTGTACTCAGAATTTTTCTGTACTGCTATTACTGTTGTTAGATTATAGTGTTTATCTAAGCAGTTTCTTTTATTTTTATTCTATAAAGTACTGAACAATTTATACTTGATCCATAGGTTATGCTTTTTCTCTGTTTCAGGTTTGCAGGACTAATTTGTTTTTCTTTCAGGTTTATTATTCTAATTTCTCTATTGCAGGTCCCCCTACTCTCCGATTGAGCCCGGTCACTGTTATTTTCTCTTGGATTTTCTTTTGTTACGCACGGCTACGAGCCAACGTGACATAACTTTGACGCACAACGTGGCGTCTACTAGATATACGTACCAAGCTTTTATATTCGACGCGAGTTAAGGTTCGAGCTTTGGGAGCTGCATTTTTAAAACCCAGTTCCAAAACTTCTTAACAAATTTATTAATTAATACAGAAATTACTTATGGAATTTTGACAAGTTGATTTATAATTACTCTAAATCGAAATTACACTGGTAACGTGCATTTTTGGTGGCCTAACATTTTTAGTCTACTTAATTCTTAAAATACAATTGTACTATGGTGAGTAGCCTAAGCAACTGCAATGTTAAAGCTGAATACTTTGACTGACTGCCGGGTCTTGGAGCTCTCGGGCTTTTCATAATGTTACTATCTCCTAACATGACTGTGGGAACTTGCAGATTTCATGTCTGCTTATTCTTAATACTTTCATAAATACAAGGTTGTAATCTTTTCTAGGTAATCACGGTATCTTGACCGTCTGTGACCTGACATCTGCAGTGTCACTATCGTGTGCGATTCAAGGTATTGCATCCGTTCTCATGAACTGTTAATAACTTTATAAATTGTCCTAGTGTTACTTTGTTGCACTTCACTTAGCGTATTCTTAACACTTTCTAATAATTTCCTAATTATTCTATTTTATAATTAATACATCAATTGGGGGATACATAACCGTTGCCGACGTACATGAAAAATTAAGGGTTTACCTTTTCTTAATTTATAATTTAAAGTTCATTATTTAATTTCATTACTTAAATTCGTAGTCTCTAATGGTATATTTGTTTCTTTGTTTAACTTTTGTTTCCTTAAATCTAAAACTGTTTTCTTTATTTTTATATCTAATATACATTTTGTAAATTACATAAATGATCAATGAAATAGTCAAAATGATTAATACAATTGTCCAAACACTAATGTTATCGTAGTGTAACTTGGACGTTTTTAATTCGATCAAATGTTCTCATTAGTTTTCCATTAGTTTCATGGCGTGGTTAAGGTCGTCTAATTCTAGATGTTCTAGTTGCATGGGTTTTTGAATTATTACTTCATCTTCGATTTGCGTTGTCTTGATTTGTAGCTCTGGTAAGTTTGCGAGTTTCTTGGTTGCTACAGGATCTTGATAAACTCTGATTATTTAATTTTCAGTTTTAAATAACAATCTTCTTTGAGGGTGATTAATTTACTTCTGGTTAGTGCTAAGTTATTTTCGTCTAGATTGCAGCGAACTGTTGCTATTACTTGGGGAAAATGGCTATCCATTTGTTATCTGTTCTCGATATTTTCAAATGTTTAGGTATATACTGTGTTATATGTAAATTGACGCTTTGTTTACATCACGTTATAACGGACGATTACGTAAATGTGTGTTTTTGACTTTTGTAAATATTCTTTCGGGACTGTAAGTTGGTAATATAGTTTTATACTAAGGTTTCCAATTTTTTTTTTCTATATCACCCACCCAACTCTACGACGTTTTTCAGCTAACCCAAAATTTCATTCTTTTAGATTTCGATTCTACTATTCTGTCCCTGTTTTGCTGTGGTATTCGGTACAGGCAATTTTCTTTACTTACTTTACTGCTTTATATCTTGTCTCCACGCAATACCCCTAACATAGTATTTCTAAGATAAGCATACTCATTCACAAAAAATTGAAGTTGTTTGTTGAATTTGCTATATGTTTACCAGGTACCAATTCGAGAGCGGAAAGAGTATTTTAAATTACTGATTTTAGAAGCACTGAAAAATCAAGGAAAAGCATAGGAACCCCATCAGCAGAGACTTCAGTGAAAGTGAATCTCAAGTATACATGTGAAGAAATCGGTAATCTAAAAGGAAATGATAAATTATTTTAGAAAATTCATTCAAATAAAGAAATAAAAAATACAAATGACAAAATTTTTTTCTCAAAGTATTATGTAAAGCAAGCACATAATCTGCACGCTACCGACTACAGCCACCATGCCACAAACCTACCTGCCTTGTCCTATGCACTGCTATTCAAAGATAATAACGCATAACCTACACTAATCTGCTAATCCAAATTTATTACATAACTGTGAACTTGTTCTTATTAACTTTTGGTACCAATCGGTTGTAGCTTGCTCACCAACACCTATTAATACTGTAATAGAGAATTTCCAAATTCACGCTTACCTGAATATAAAGAGTCCTTCAGCGTATTGATATATTTTTAAAAAGACGTATAATACATATATTTTACCAAAATTAAGCTGGGAGAAATCTATAGTTAGTAGGGTTATTAGTTTTATATATATTCGTATTGTTCTATAGCATAAAAGTATTAATGTGAATTTTTTTAGTGCTTTGGATTATACGCAGCGTTTGTGTATAAGCGAAAATATTTCAAAAATGTTATCGAGCAAACGAAACACTTTTTAAAAACAGACATCTGTCCAAATAACTTAAAAGCAAAATTGGATTATACTTTGATGCAGAATAAAACGTTTCAGTCTGTGCTCTACACAACAATGGCTGTATCATTCACTACATTCTTTGTGTCTAGTCTGATTAAACAAGATATACTTCTTGGAGTGTGGCACTTAGAAGGTCATAAGATATTGTTTATCGTGGTATTTATTGCACAGGTGTTATCGATTATAATCACAGGGCAGTTTGTGTTTGCTTACGACTGCACTTTTATGACGTGCAGCATAGAGTTGGTAGTGCAACTTAGAATTTTACAATACACGCTTAAACAACTAGACGTTTCTTATAGTAAACGATCACAATGGGGATGCAATGAGATGTTAAAAAAGTGCATTCGCCATCATACGTTTCTCTTAAGGTGAATATTCAAAATTATAGCCCACGCTCAAGTGTTTTTTCGTTTTTAGGGTTTTAAAACTAATGCAAGAGGTCTATTCCCCTGGAATGCTAATCAAATATCTTTTGTTAACCCCTCTAGCATGTGTACAGATGTATGCAGCTTTGGAAAGGTAAGGATATTGTTCTTGAGCTTTATATTTTCTGCAACCTTTTTATGGTACTATTAAATGGAGCAAATGCAACAGTCCTAGCATTGACGTAAAATGCGAATACTTCGCTGAGTTACTACAGCTTTTTAGAAAAATTTGAATACAGAAACATACAAATTGTTACGATCGCGCTTTATTTAAGCATTTCTTAGAGCAATTTTACACAATACTAAATTTCAATCTAAATTTAGTACTAAATTTGTTTCTAAATTTAGAAGTATTTTTAGAAAGGTGTAATACATAGAAATTTAGTTCATAATTTAGGATATAAATTATGTGCATAATTTATAGAACCTGTCCTATTTTTCTCGATAAATCGACTCCCAAATCTGCGCACTAGTTCCATTTTAAATTCTTAATGATTTGTTATTGTAGGTTATGTATGATTTTCATATGTTATACCGTCTTGTTTATTGTCGTTCAAATAAACAGATTTGTCTAACTTATTTTATAATTTTGTCGTGGTCTAATGATCAGTGCGCGCTTTAATTGATGCCTACTACAACAATCCTTGTTTATATAATGTAAAATCAGTGTTGTATCATAATAAACATGCACGAAATACAGCCCTAGAAAATATTAAGGTTTCATTGTATCAATTACGTCCTAATGTAACAATTACAGAAATAAAAAATAAATGGAATGGACTCAAAACGAATTTTACCACATAATATAAGAAGGTACAACAATCCAAAAGTAGTGGTGCATGTGTTGACGATGTAAAAATAATATAACTAACCTCCAAGCGCTTTCATAACAAATCTTAATTTCAGGTCTACATTCCAACAATTTGGTATTACAATAAACTTCAATTTTTATTAGATCATATTAACCCAAGAAAATCTGTGGACTCCATTAGCTTACAAGATTATGATTATGAATCTACCCAAATTGATTTAAGTACTGTAAGTTCTCAAACAGCAAACAATTTCTCAGAAATAAGCTGCTTTCGGTTATTGTGTTTTAAAACCCAAGGTTAAAATAGAATTTTCTATCCTTGTAATGGAAAATTTGAATTAATAAAAAAAAACCTAACCTCAATATATAATTTTTTTAATAAGCATCATCAATAATTCACATCATTTCAGCAAAATGATACATCAACAGTGGAATCACTCCAGTCGGGGAATAGTTTAATTGAATACACATCCCAAGACATTGTGGGGGATGAAGATGTGTAACGTTCGGTTTAATTCAACGTTTAGTATTGTATAGTTTACTTTAGCGAGCATATTAAACATGCCAATGTGTGATAAAGGACAGTCAAGTAAACTGTACACTTTTTCAAAATTGCGAAGAAGGCTAGAAAGTGACAGTTGGGTATTGTCAAATTAATTAAAAAGTGTCGAGTCGCGTTTTACGTTTGGGGTGTGTTTAATTAATCTTTTGTAGGTCCACTCTACCATCCGATGTTATATACCGTCATTGTTATGCCTTTAAGATGCCAATTCATATTGGGAGTTTATTTGGATGAAAGAAAAGTGACCTCAGATTACATTTGCCGTACGCTGTAATCAACCGATGTAGTCGGGAACCTGATGAATTAACACACACCTATGATAAAGTTAGTTGGGCTGTTGCATTATACCGACACCCACTCTCCTCGCTGTGTCTATAGTGACCTGATTCACCCCACAAACCCTTCAAGGTAAGCGTTGCACTGTAGTAGTTACTAAGTGACCAAACTGGTTCGCACGCTGGTATTGGGATATTTTACCCTGAACTATAGAATGTTCTTTTGCATCTACCGCCAGTGAAGCTAAAAGTAGATAGTGTGTTTCGCCCCGTATTTACCCTACTTTCACTGTAGTCAACAGTGTAAAACAGAAAGCCGTTTGTGTGCGCATTGTATATCTATTAGTCCGTAAAATTTTAAAGCTGCGATACTTTTCCAAATTGTACCACTTGTTTCGTAACGTAAGACGGTACCAGTTGTAGCGTTTAGATAGTTCAAGTAGACTTACGTCTACCGTCCACATTGTTACCGGAGGTTTACATGCACCCGGTGAACACGCGTGATATTTCGGGCTATAGTCTACACTCTTTTGGTCGTCAAACCTAAGAACCCGTACTGCCGTGAGGCCCAGGTGCATCCAACCCTACCCCCATCTTAGAAATAATTGTACTCACAAGTATATCTTTGGTAGCCCTGGCCAGTGCGAACTTACACTTAGTTGTTACTTTTGGTTAGTTATCATAGTTAATTTGATCGTAGTTGTGGCGTACTCCAAATACGCCGTACCTACATTTGCTTATATACACCTTTGTTCATGTTACTTACTGTACTTAATTAATGTGTTCTTTTCAGCCCTGTGTTTGTAAATAGAGTTAAGATTATAATCCAGGTGCATTATTCTGTTGTAGTAATTTGCGTGAGTAGGGTGAATCAGTACATTCTACACCGTGAGTTTTCCTTATTTTTCTAGTTTCTTCTTATAAGTGCAGGGGTGTTTGCTCAACCAGTAACGAGACCCCGATTATATCTAACACAGTGACATTACTGGTGGTGCCCACCTGATTTTGCCGTCATACCCGATTTTTGGCATACTACCAAGTTTACGACCCACTATAATTGTTATCTTAGGGCATTTAGCAATCCCGACCTACGACTTTTATCATACCCACCCCTCATCGGATAGAGCTAGGCCGCGCACGGATTTAGATCCGTCCCTTGGTGTCGTAGTGCTGAATTGGCCCGTAACAAATTAATTTGGCGCCCAACGTGGGGCCCGATTTGTGTTCCTATAAGTTGCAGAAAATACTTTTTTTTGACGTTTGAAGACTATTTTCTTTTTCTGGGTATTGTTGTTTAAAGATTTGTGAGTATGGGTTTACAAATGATTGTTGAACGTTTGAGTAAAGAGGAGTTGCAGTATACACTTGGTATTAGAGGTTGTAAAACGGAAGGTTTAGTTAAAGAACTACGGACTAATTTACGTAAGGTTCTTAAAGAAGAGAAAGAGAGCGGCGTGGTAATTGCTGTTAAGATTCCAGAATTCTCTGTCGATGTTGAAGCTGTCGAGAAAGGATGTTCTATTTTAGAAAAATTAATTGAGGCGTATGAATGTACGCATTGTAAAGAATCTGCGCTATCTGTTGAAACTAAATTGTCGCATTATCTTGACCGTGTGAATAATATTCGTCCCGATGACCAAGAAAAAGCTGCGAAAGAAAAACTTTTGACGAAATTTTCATTGTTGTTGTCTCGTTATCAATTACTGTCGCTTAAAGTTGATTCCGATGAATTAGTAAATGAAGGTACTAGTTGTATGGACGATACTGTTGTTGATACTAATCCTGTGACGCCAGTGTCAATGTCTCAAAATTATTTGACAAAATCAGTCCCAGTTGCAAAATGGGGTATTCAATTTTCGGGCGAACCTCGAACTATGTCGCTAAGTGCGTTTCTTGAACGTGTAGATGAGCTGAGGGTAGCTCGTAATGTTAATTTTGTTCAGTTATTTTCAGAGTCGGTTGATCTTTTTACCGGTAGAGCGTTGTTATTGCACCGAGCAAATAAATGTTCCCTAAGTAATTGGGAAGAATTAAATTCGTCTGTTACGTTTAGAATTTCAGCCAATTAATTATGATGAGCGCTTGATGGAGGAAATTAAGCGTCGCACCCAAGGCTCCGAAGAGACTATGGGGATTTATATTGCAGTTATGCTGAACATGTTTAGTAGGTTAAGTGAGATTGTTTCGGAACCAGACCAACTTAAAATTTTAATGCGTAATATTGCTCCTTTTTATCAAAATCAGTTAGCGTTTGTTGAAGTGCGTTCTGTAAATGAACTATTGTCGTATGGTAGGAAGATGGAAGAGAGACGGTTTTCTATTGATACTTATGTACCGCCTTCCCGTCGTCGCACAGATTTGGAAGCTGACTTAGCCTATATGGGTTCTTCTAGTGATTTATGCACTACCGAAGTTGCTACAACTGCAGGTCCAAGGTTTGGAGGCGATATCCGTCAGAAAACACTCCGTTGTTGGAATTGTGATAAAAGTGATCACAGAGCCAGTCAATGTGATGTACCGCGCCGTCGTCAATACTGCTACCGTTGTGGAAATCCTGGTTTTACCGTGAATACTTGCAATAAGTGTCGTAGATTTTCGAAACGGCCCGAGGGAAATTGAATGGTCGAGCAATTTTGTCCCGTACGTTTACTAACTCGACTTTTATGTACAAAATTTAGTTAAGGTTAGGAATGCCGATTTCGTTAAGAATAAAGTTATTCTAGATTATGTTTTTGAGAATTCTACACCCGATGCGCGACCTCATGTTACTGTTGATATTTTGGGTTATAAGTTACTTGGACTTTTAGACTCTGGTGATAGTAGGACAATTTTAGGTTCGACAGGTTGGGATTTTTTACGTTTGATGAAGTTACCGATAAGAAAAGATTCTCGTCCCGCCTGTACCGTAGCGAATGGTGAAAAAATTAATAGTTCGGGGACAATTATGTTACCGATTACTTTGAAGGAACGAACTGTTACTGTTGAAGTATTAGTTATGCCTGACGTTTAGCATCCGTTAATTTTAGGAATTGATTTTTGGTCGTCTATTGGTTTAGTCCCAGATATTAAGAAAGGTCAATGGCAGTTTACTAATCCTGATATTTTGTCTGTTGATGATACGTTGAGTAATTCTGTCTTACAGTCGGCTCATGATTTGTCTTGCGAACAACGTCGGAAATTAGAACGGCTGGTGAAGGAACATTTTGCTAAACATTCTGGTGAATCTCTAGGTTGCACGAATTTAGTTGAGCACGAAATTAAGACCTCTTCGAAACCGATTAAGCAGAGATATTATCCGGTGTCGCCGGTTATGCAAAAACATATTGATGACGAATTGGAGAAGATGTTAAAGTTAGGTGTGGTGGAGCGATCGAATAGCGCTTGGTCTAGTCCGATTTTGTTGGTGAAGAAGCGGGATAATACGTTTCGATTTTGTGTAGATTTTCGTCAAGTTAATAAAGTTACGGAGAAGGACGCGTATCCTTTGCCATATGTTTCGTCTATTTTAGATCGTCTTCGTAATGCAAAGTATATTACTTCGTTAGATATTAAGTCAGCGTATTGGCAGGTCCCTGTTGCTAAGGAATCCCGTCAGTATACAGCTTTTACGGTTTCAAACCGTGGTTTATTTGAATTTTGTCGTTTGCCGTTCGGATTACATAATGCTCCGGCTACGTGGCAACGTTTAATAGATACTGTGTTGGGTCCCGAGTTGGAACCCTACGTTTTCGTTTATTTGGACGATATAATCCTATGTACACCTGATTTTGAGAGACATATCGAAATGCTACAAGAAGTATTTACCCGTTTAAGTAATGCTGGTCTGACGTTAGGTCGTGAGAAGTGTCATTTTGCAAACCTGAACTTAAGTATCTTGGATACGTTGTTAATAGTAAGGGTTACTCCCTGATCCTGAAAAAGTTACCGCTATTCTGAACATACCGCCACCAAAGTCTGTTAGCGAAATTAGGAGAATTGTAGGTATGGCTTCGTGGTATAGACGTTTTATTCCGAATTTTTCATCAATTGTCGCCCCGTTAACGGCTTTGTTAAGAAAGAATTGTAAATTTGATTGGTCCGAAATTTGTAATGTTGCGTTTACTACTATTAAGAACCATTTGATTTCCGCCCCTATCGTTAGATGTCCTGATTTTGACTTACCGTTTTGTGTACAAACAGATGCTTCTGGTTATGGCTTAGGCGCAGTACTAACTCAAACCAAGGATGGTCAAGAATATGTTGTATGTTATACTAGTCGTTCTCTTACTAAAGCTGAAAGAAATTTTTCCGTTACCGAGCGTGAATGTTTAGCCGTGATTTGGGCTATTGAGAGGTTACGTCCGTATCTTGAAGGCGCTAGGTTTACCGTTATTACGGACCATCATTCCCTAGTGTGGTTAAATAATTTGAAAGAGCCATCAGGTAGATTAGCCAGATGGGCTATTAGGTTACGCAGCATGATTTTGAGATTTTACATAGGAATGGTAAAGACCATCATGTACCTGATGCGTTATCTCGTTCCGTACCTGAGGTTAATGTTGTCAATGTGGTTGGGGAGGAGTGTGAAGAGGTGGAGCCTCCTGTGAATTCGAAAATTGATCGCTGGTATAATCGTATGTGTAAGCTTGTGCAGACTAAACCGATTGTCTATAATAGTTGGAAAATTGTTGGTGATACTCTGTATAAGCGGATGAAAGTTGATTATCCGGATGTTTCTGAAGAAGATGTTTGTTGGAGAGAAGTTGTCCCGAAATTTCGCCGTAAAGATCTTTTAGTAAAGTTTCATGATGAGCCTACTTCAGGTCATCTAGGTATTTTTAAGACTTTTAGTCGTATTTCTCGTTTACATTATTGGCCGAAAATGAAAGCTGATGTTACTCGTTATGTGAACCATTGTAAAGTGTGTTTAGAGCAAAACCCTGAGCAGAAGAAACCTGCAGGTCTGATGTCCAGACACCCCATTGTTAAGAAACCTTGGCAGATGGTATCTTGTGATATTATAGGTCCGTTACCGCGTTCTTCTAGAGGTTATTGCAATATTTTGTCAGTTACCGATTGTTTTACGAAATTTTCTTTGTTTTTCCCGTTGCGTTCTGCTACAGCTTCAGCTGTGGTGCAACGTCTTGAAGAAAATATTATTTTAGTGTTTGGTGCTCCGCAATATTTACTTACCGATAATGGTGTTCAGTTTCGTTCTAAGGAATTCAGCAAGTTGGCCTCCTCGTATACGATTCAGATAATATTTAATGCTTATTAATGCTTATTAATCCGGTTGAGAGAGTACATAGAATTTTGAAGACTATGTTGTCGTCGTATGTGAAAGATCATCACAAAAATTGGGATCGTTATTTACCTAAAGTAGCTTGCGCCGTACGTACGGCTATTCATGAAGTTACCGGTATGTCGCCATATTTTGCTAATTTTGGTCGTGAGATGAATCTTGAAGGAAATCCCGATGTACCTGATAATTCTCGTGATTTAAATGGTGTTGATTTTGCCGATCGAAAAGATCTCCTATCGCGTTCTGCTGCGATGCAGAAAATATATGATGATATTGTCAAGAGACTTAAAGTGGCATATGATCGCGTCAAAATCAAATATGATTTACGAAGGCGTCCCGCAGATTTTGAAGTTGGTGATAGCGTGTGGAGAAGAAATTATGTTTTGTCTGACGCGTCGAAATATTTTACCGCGAAATTAGCCCCTAAATTTGTTGGACCTTTTATTATTCGTAAAAAAGTGTCTTATTCGACATATGAGTTGTACGATTCTACTGGCATGTCTAAAGGGGTATGGCACGCCAAAGATCTTAAACACCATCCAGATTAGTTGTATATATATTTTGGTTTTATGTTTTTCTTTTGTTTTGTGTTCTCAGGTTGATTTTCTTTATATTTAGGTTTTGGTTACTCAAGCCGAAAATGGGATTTTCGTCTTCACGTAAGGGAGGTGTAACGTTCGGTTTAATTCAACGTTTAGTATTGTATAGTTTACTTTAGCGAGCATATTAAACATGCCAATTTGTGATAAAGGACAGTCAAGTAAACTGTACATTTTTTCAAAATTGCGAAGAAGGCTAGAAAGTGACAGTTGGGGATTGTCAAATTAATTAAAAAGTGTCGAGTCGCGTTTTACGTTTGGGGTGTATTTAATTAATCTTTTGTAGGTCCACTCTACCATCCGATGTTATATACCGTCATTGTTATGCCTTTAAGATGCCAATTCATATTGGGAGTTTATTTGGATGAAAGAAAAGTGACCTCAGATTACATTTGCCGTACGCTGTAATCAACCGATGTAGTCGGGAACCTGATGAATTAACACACACCTATGATAAAGTTAGTTGGACTGTTGCATTATACCGACACCCATTCTCCTCGCTGTGTCTATAGTGACCTGATTCACCCCACAAACCCTTCAAGGTAAGCGTTGCACTGTAGTAGTTACTAAGTGACCAAACTGGTTCGCACGCTGGTATTGGGATATTTTACCCTGAACTATAGAATGTTCTTTTGCATCTACCGCCAGTGAAGCTAAAAGTAGATAGTGTGTTTCGCCCCGTATTTACCCTACTTTCACTGTAGTCAACAGTGTAAAACAGAAAGCCGTTTGTGTGCGCATTGTATATCTATTAGTCCGTAAAATTTTAAAGCTGCGATACTTTTCCAAATTGTACCACTTGTTTCTTAACGTAAGACGGTACCAGTTGTAGCGTTTAGATAGTTCAAGTAGACTTACGTCTACCGTCCACATTGTTACCGGAGGTTTACATGCACCCGGTGAACACGCGTGATATTTCGGGCTATAGTCTACACTCTTTTGGTCGTCAAACCTAAGAAACCGTACTGCCGTGAGGCCCAGGTGCATCCAACCCTACCCCCATCTTAGAAATAATTGTACTCACAAGTATATCTTTGGTAGCCCTGGCCAGTGCGAACTTACACTTAATTGTTACTTTTGGTTAGTTATCATAGTTAATTTGATCGTAGTTGTGGCGTACTCCATATACGCCGTACCTACATTTGCTTATATACACCTTTGTTCATGTTACTTACTGTACTTAATTAATGTGTTCTTTTCAGCCCTGTGTTTGTAAATAGAGTTAAGATTATAATCCAGGTGCATTATTCTGTTGTAGTAATTTGCGTGAGTAGGGTGAATCAGTACATTCTACACCGTGAGTTTTCCTTATTTTTCTAGTTTCTTCTTATAAGTGCAGGGGTGTTTGCTCGACCAGTAACGAGACCCCGATTATATCTAACACAGTGACATTACTGGTGGTGCCCACCTGATTTTGCCGTCATACCCGATTTTTGGCATACTACCAAGTTTACGACCCACTATAATTGTTATCTTAGGGCATTTAGCAATCCCGACCTACGACTTTTATCATACCCACCCCTCACCGGATAGAGCTAGGCCGCGCACGGATTTAGATCCGTCCCTTGGTGTCGTAGTGCTGAATTGGCCCGTAACAGATGTGCCTCAATATTATACAGAAGAGGTTACAACAAATGGAAATGTTTCGCTGATCACTTCGATTCCTACCACTAGTTTTAATCCACCATCAACACATCAAACAAAACTAAACAAAGCAAAGAAGCTTGTGTTTGGTAAAATATGCTTCTATAATATTTATTTTAACGCGATTTGCATATTTTATAAAAATCAATATATCAAAAGCTACTTATATATAGAATGAGTAATTTTCGTTGAAACGCACTGCATAATTAAAAGTCATTATTACTTTAAGGTAATTTGGTCCCAAAGCTTTTATTAAAGCATCACAAACCAACGGTACAAATAACGAAATTGTACTTTCGTGAATTCTACAACTATACATCAAGGATCGTAAGGACTCTCCTGTAGCCAAAAAGCGAAGTGTAACTTCTAATCTGCAATAAATTATCACTCTTATATTATATTTGCACATGCATTTTGAAACAGGCTACTTACTTACTGCGTACAGAAATCGCATCTCTCATAAATGTATCATTCTTTTTAAGGTGATTTTCAAGGAGACTTCTTCTGCACATAGTCGAAGAAAGTTCTTATAACTATCAGGATCTTCAACGTTTAACTCTACATTTAACATTGTTAAAATTTCTTTTCCTTCGCCACGTCTTAGTAGCCAAGGACGGCACTACCATTTTCTTGTCTTTCTAGTCTTTTTTATACGCTTTTCAACAATTTTGTACAAACAAACTGCCGCACTCGCTAACAACAAATCTTCATCATCCATTTTCAAATACCAGGATGTTTTTGTTAAATTTATTACTAAATTTAGGACAAGTGTAATATTACCAGATTCCATCCATGATTAAGTACCAAATTTAGTTCTAAATAGTTGTGTTTACACATGACTAAATTTATTTGTAAATTTAGAAACAAATTTAGTACTAAATTTAGATAGAAATTTAGTATTGTGTAAAATGGCTCTTAAATAGAAAGACATTTATTAATTTTAGATTATTTTATAGTTTTAGAAGAAAATAGTCGCGAACTTTTATAGAAGCTTGGGTAATTTACATTTAATAAGGGGGTAGTTTTAATATAATGTTATATCAGGACTAGTAAATAGACAAAAAATGCACCTAGCACAATTCTATATACACCTGTTACCTGAAAGGCAAGCCGTCCAGTTAAAAAATGAAATTAGTAGCTGAATTCTCGTCCAAATTACGATAACAAAAGAATAGAAAAGAAAGAAAAGGAACACGAATGCCGAGCGAAACAGTCGGTGATGTAGGAGGAGGGTCGGAGGTCTATAGAACGAAACGACCCAATTTGCCCTCTGTAGAGCATCTGTACTTGAAGGGATAAAAGGGATGATTAAACACAAAACCACATGTGAAATATAATTCTAATAAGTAACTTCTATAAATTTAGAAAGCTAACAATCTTAAATTGCTAGTTTAAAGAAAAACATCTGATATCTTCTTTGGCCAACAACATGACAAATTCATATTGCGTCTACCGAACCCTCCGAATCCCTCTCAACTCCACATACCTCCACATTCTTCCACCTCCACATCCCTCCTACCTCTACATCCCCCCACACACCTCCACACCCCTCCGCCTGTTCTGGGACCTCCTGCACATCCCTCCACACACCCCCACATTTTTCCACATTCCTCCATATCTCTCCACCGCCATCTACATACCTACACCTCCACATCCATCCACCCCCTCCACATACCTCCTCATACCTATACATCCGTCCACACACCTCTACATTCCTCCTACCTCTACATCCCTCCAATCTATATAAGGAGTAACGAATCCGTTCAAATAAGCAAAGTTCTGACACGAATTATATAAACTACTCCGCGCGCGTGATTCGCTTTCAATACTGACCTTCCAATTAATACAAAGGTCACATCTTCGTCCCTTTAACACCCAACGTCAATTAACTTAAAATAGCAGCGACTAACCTCCTTTCCCCCGACCCTTGTAATAGGCAAGTGACGACAACACACCTATCACTGTCGCTTAGAGAGATAGTAAATAGTTAGACCGTTTGGAACTAGACCTGTACTGGTGGCGTGATATACTTTGTAACTTCGAGCATTTGCCTGAACGAGGATAAAATAATGAAGCTTTAATTTTTAGATTACCTTCTGTCATTCTTGCATTGACTATGGATTTTAAAATGGAAAATTTCTAAGATTGACAATGTGTACTGATAAAATAAACCAAAGGAAACAAAATTTAAACAACGGCGACTGAGTTAAATGACAATGCGAAACATTTTTCGCGTCCTCTTAAATACTAAGACAATGTCAAAGTTTAAGACAATTGTGGGCGTCAGTAAATTAGCTAGTGAGAAATTGTGTACTGCAAAAGATAAATGTTTAATCTCCCTATTACAATTCAAACGTAGGATGATATTTAATTAAAAATGTCCATGGAATGGTAAATTCTATAGCCTGTTAATAAACTCTTAGCTCGCCGACCAAGCACTATTTGCGATGCAAAACTATATCCATTAAACGGGAAAGATACAACTTTTGCGCTCAGACGGAAATCCGACAGAATAATAACAACTGACATATTCAAAAAATTACCTCTTCGGAGGAGAATACACGTAAGCTATGGAAATCTCGAATAGTGGTTGTGTGATAATCTGCAACTAATTGTTGTTACTTTATTACCAAGTATACAACTATATCCCTTTTAAAGATTAAATGTTAATATTTGCATGGTTTATTATATTAAACATTATTGTAGCTGTTAACTGAATATCACACATACACACATACACACATACACACATACACACATACACACATACACACATACACACATACACACATACACACATACACACAAACACAATACACATACACATACACACATACACACATACACATATATAACACATACATACAATATACATATACACACACATACACAATATACACATATAACATATATATATATAATATATATATATATATATATATATATATATATAATATATATATATAAATATAACTATAATATACATATATCACATATACATATACACTATATATATATATACATATATAATATACATACATATACACATACATATATACATATATATATACTATACACATATATATACATATATACAATATACATATATACATACATATATACATATACACATATACATATACATATACATATACATATAAATATAACATATACATATATATATATATATATACATATATACATATATATATATACATATCACTATATAACATATATATACAATAATATATACACATATACATATATATATACATATACTACATCATACATATACACATATATACATATAACTATACACATACATCACATAACACATATACACATACTACACATACACAATACACACATACACACATACACATATACACATACACACATATACACATACACACATACACACTATACACATATCACACATACAACATACACACATACACACATATACACAATAACACATAACTACACATACAACATACACATACACACATACACACATACACTCATACACACAAACACACAGTTTGAATACCTACATGTATGTATGTTTGTGCTCATAAAAACCTCATTTTAACTGTAAAGAAAATATTATTAGTGCAAAATAAGAGGTTATCATAAGAGAATAACACCCAGAGAATTCAGGAAACTACTCGAGAGAGTAAAAGGAAATTATAAAAAGAAATTAAAATTGAACTATATATTATGGATGACATTTTGATTGACAATTCATTTGACAGCACTTAAAAATCAAAATTAAGGAATAATTTAAAACCAGAACCTTCAACTTTTGACTCTAATAAGAAAAACTCTCGAAAAGGAGGAACTAAACGCTCATCACTACATAACGAGGAAAATGCTACTTCTACTATTGCGAAGACTGATGTATGTGAACAACTTCGGAATAAGATTTTAGAACTACATACTTTCATTAAAGGGAGAACTAATATCCATAATGAAATTAGAAAACTTGTGAGTGAAATACGTTCATTACACGATCGTACTTACATGAATATAGGTGTAAATGTCTTACATAATGTAAGTACTTGTATGACCCCAAAAAAATTCGAATCTAAAAGCACGAGCATACCAATATTAACTGTAGTACAACCTGACGTTGGTATTCAGTTTACATCAGCAATATCAGAAAATAATGCTGCAATTGCGACAAACATAGTAAAAGATACGCTAGTTAGTAATGTAAGTCATCACAATGTAGCTGGACAAGATCTTGATACTACAAAACTTCCGGATATATCTAACCTAGATAAAAAAAATATCGATAAGCAGACTATAAATAAATCCATACCCGTTAGAAATAAGATACCACGATCAGATGCTTTGATAATTAAAAAGACAGGAGAAATGTCTTATGCTGATATCTTGAAAAAAGTTAAAGCTGACCCAAATTTAAAAGAACTTGGATCAAATGTTACCGGAATAAGAAAAACATCAAGCGGCGAACTTATACTAAAACTAAATAAACCAAATAATTCAAAAACTAAAGAATTTCAAAGTAGTCTATTGGACGTATTAGATTCACAGGCTGAAGTTAAAACACGAATTAATCAAGTATTAGTAGAAATAAAAGATTTGGATGAGGTAACAACAACCCAAGAAGTACATTATGCTTTAGAATCATCACTTAAAGATATATCTGATATATCGATTAAATCAATAAGGAAAACCTATGGCGGAACACAGACCGCTGTTATTAGTGTATCCGCTAAAATTGCGGAAAAATTACTAGAACTTAGAAAGATACGGGTAGGATGGGTGTTTTGTAGAATAAGGCAAAACTAAATCGATTAAGGTGTTATCGATGTTTAAATTATAATCATTTAGCAAAAACATGCAAAAGTCCAATCGACCGATCAAATTTATGTATAAAGTGCGGTGAACCAGGTCATATTATTAAAACGTGTCCAAATCCCGCAAAATGTTTTCTGTGCAGTGAAAATAATAACTGGTCCACTAACCATATTGTAGGCACAAGCAAGTGTACAGCATATCGGAGGGCTATAACAACTACTAGTTATGAATCATGAAAATACTACAACTAAATTTAAATCATTGTAAAACTGCGCAAAAACTATTGTTACAATCAGTCAATGAGTTAAAGATAGATGTAGCCATCCTTTGCGAACAATACAAAAACTTTAAGGGTGCTCAGTGGGCATCAAATAATAATAATACAGCTGCTATTTGGGCCTGTGGAAAACCGCTTTCCAAGAAATTATGGACAGTAAAGAAGACGGTTTCATACGTGTCAAAATAGACAATACATACATTTATAGCTGTTATGCCGATCGAAATGCGTCTTTTAACAATTTTACAGATTTACTTCAAAGAATAGTTCGTGATGTGAAAGATCGAAAACAAGTAATCGTTGCAGGAGATTTTAATGCCTGGGCCACCGAATGGGGTAGTCGAATAACAAACAAAAGAGGCCGAGCAATTTTAGAAACATTTTCAGTTTTAGATATAGTGTTATTAAATGAAGGAACTCTTATACCTTTAGCAGAGGTAACAAAGGTTCAACTATAGACTTAACATTTATGAGCAGTTCTTTAGTAAAGCATAAGGTAAATTGAGAGTTTCTGAACACTATACTCATAGTGATCACCACGCCTTATTATATGAAACACATAGCTCAATTAAAACAATCACTTGTCTATGGTTAAACCACCTGGCTGGGTATCCTATAAATTCGATGAAGAATTATTTTTACTGATGCTGGATGAAGATCAAATTTCAGGATCTGCAAATTCTAAAGCTACACAGGTAATAAACATTATAAAGAGGGCTTGCAATGCTTCTATGCCAAAAAGTTGTGCAATAGAGGACACAATAACGTTTTCTGGTGGAATAACAATATTGCTGAACTTCGCAGAGAATGCCATCGTCTAAGGAGGCGATATCAACGCTCAAGAGGTAAAATGATTTGCTTAATCTTCAACAAGAATACAAAACTGCTCGAAAAAAATTGACGTGTGCTATTAAATCTAGCAAACAGAAATTTTGAATGAGCTTTGCTTAGAAGTTAACACTGATCCTTGGGAAGACCATATAAAACAGTAATGGGAAGATTGAACAAAAATATTTCTTACCTCTTAGATGTCCAGTTTTCCTAAAGAAGATAGTTAGCACGTTATTTCCAAAACAATGCGAAACAAAATATAAAACTGTTTTAAACTGTAATGCAAAAGACATACCACCGGTTACAGTAGCTGAAGTTGTAAAAGCTTGTGGTAAAATTGGAAACAATAAAGCACCTGGTTTGGATTGTATTCCGAACATAGCTCTGAAAACCGCTATTGCAAAGCATCCTGATATGTTTGTAGACCTGTACAGTTCTTGCTTAAATGAAGGCGTGTTTCCTGAACCATGGAAAAAGCAATTTCTAGTATTAATACCAAAAGAAAGTAAGCCACCAGACAAACCATCATCATACCGTCCTATATGCATGCTTGACACAGCAGGAAAAATTTTAGAACAGATTATTAAAAACAGACTAGAGATGGTTGTAGAAGAAGCAGCCATACTTTCAAATAATCAATACGGTTTTAGAAAATCACGGTCAACTGTGGATGCAATTAGCTGTGTCACTAATATTATCCGCAATAACACTATTGGAAAACGCTGGAAAAAAGGATCAAAAAAATATTGTGGAGTTGTAACACTGGATGTAAAGAATGCTTTCAATTCCGTGAAATGGAGTTGCATAGAAAAAGCTATTCATAAAACTTCGATTCCAGCATATCTAAGAAGAATAATTAGAGACTATTTTAGAAATAGAATCCTTAAGTACGACACATCTGAGGGTCCCAAAGAATATATTATTATGGGCGGAGTCCGCAGGGTTCGGTTCTAGGTCCAATTCTTTGGAATTTAACCTTTGATTCAGTTTTACGACTACAAATACCGAAAGAAGTTACGGTTATAGCATTTGCGGACGATTTGGTATTAGTAGTTACAGCAAAATTAAAAGAAGAAGTAGCACAAATTTGCAATGAATCTGTGGAATTGATAAGACAACATTTAAAAGAACTAAATCTTGAATTAGCTGCAGAAAAAACCAAAGTAGTACTTGTATCCAGCAGAAAAGTAAGAGAAAAAATAAGTATATACGTCGACAAACATGAAGCTATATCTGGTCCAAGTGTGCGTTACTTAGGCGTAATAATCGATGACAAAATAACCTTTAAAGAACATTTATCAGTTATGACTACGAAAGGAGCAAACACAGCAAATCTAATTTCAAGACTAATGCCAAACGTTGGCGGACCAAAAAGCAGCAAGAGGTTGCTTTTGGCATCAGTCGTCACTTCGATAATTTTATATGCAGCTCCAATCTGGGCTGATTCTATTAAAATTAAAGCTAACTGTCGCAAGATTTCTTCTGTATACAGATTGTGCGCTCTACGAGTGATATGCGCTTACCGTACAATTTCATACGACGCTGCATGTATTATCGCAGGTATGCCTCCGATCGAACTATTAGTGCACTATCGTCGTGAGTGGTATCACAAAAGAAAAACTACGAAGAAGCTAAATACAGAAGAAAAAACTAAACTGGTGACAGAATGGCAACGGAATTGGGACACATCGGAAAAAGGTCGATGGACGTATCGATTGATACCATTGTTAGAACCGTGGCTCGGTAGATGCCATGGAGAATTAGACTTTTACCTGACGCAATTGCTGAGCGGTCACGGGTGTTTTAGAGCATATCTTTTTAGATTTAATCTAGATATAAGTCCTAATTGCCCAGATTGCCCAAACACTTTAGAAGATGCAGAACATGTGTTTTTTATTTGTCCAAGATTTCGAAAACTAAGGGAGGAAATGATTAACTTTACAAAAATTAATATAAGTCCAGAAACACTAGTTGAAAAAATGCTAGAATCACAGGCGATATGGTCAGCAGTGGCACTATTTGCATCACTAGTACTTAAAGAACTAAGACGATGTGATAATGAACGAAGGCAGACAACAAATAATTAAACAATTATAGGATCCAATTATGATGACACTATTTGTATACGATTTAGAAATTTTCAAGTAAAGTTAAACTTGTTTTGTACTACAGACCATAACTCAAATGGAACGAGTCAAGGTATCCAAAAGGCTATTTAAAACATTAATCATATTAATTGTGTTTCTAAACAAATAATTGAAGTACTAAATTTAAACTACATTTTATGGTATTTAAGCCGAAAGTAAGAACAATTTAGTGTGTATTCTGTTTACAAGTGAGAAACTTAAAACAAACAAAGCTGAAGTAACTTCAAAGACACTTAACAAGATATTTGTCAATAATTTATTGGTTACTTGACAAAATTTTAATTTTCAAACAAGTATTGAACTAATTAACCTTGACATGACTACGCGTAATTTATAATAATGCATGGAATAACAAGCTGTGAAAGATGATTTGGATATAAAAGCATTATTGAAAAATATAATGTTGAGAAACAAAGAGATGAAGATATAACTGAACTTCATCAAAGAAGATTAAATATCTCATATACAAAAAAACAAACAAAAAAGAAAATATAAAAGAAAAGATGAAAATTTGAATCGAACACGAAAATAGTTTTACTAAACGTGGAAGAGAATCGTAAAAATTAATACGAACCCGAAATGAAGAGCTTGATAGCCACAACCACTTCTCGCGAAGTAATGCTGCACGGCGGTTCCGCGAGAAGACTAATTAGTGTTGTGTTGCAGTGCACATATTTATTTTTTCATGTATATATTAATTTAAAAATAAATATTTTTGCCTCAAAAAAAAAACAAAAAAAAAAACATACACACATACACACATACCCCCATACACACATACACACATACACACATACACATACATCATACACATACACACATACACACATACACAATACCCCATAACACATACACTACATACACATACACACATACATACACATACACACATACACATACACATACAATACACATACATACACATACACCATACACATACACACATACACAACATACACATACACATACACACATACACACATACATACACATCACACATACACATCATACACATACACACATACACATACACATATACACAATACACACATACACATACACACATACAACACATACACTCATACACACAAACACAATACACACACACGCATGCACGGAAACACACACACACACACACCACGTAAGCACGCACACACATACACACATACACATACACTCATACACACAACAACCATAACACATAACACATACACATACACACATACACATACACACATACACATACACACATACACATACACATACAACACATCACACATAACACATACACACATACACACAAACACACATACACACATACACACATACACACATGCACACATACACAAATACACACATACACACATACACACATACACACATACACACATGCACACATGCACACATGCACACATGCACACATGCACACATGCACACATGCAGTCATGCACACATACACACATACTACACCCGCCACCCACACTACACACCTACGTACCTATAAACGTTCGTACGCACACTTGCGTACATACCTGTGCACACACATATCTGTAGCTTAGTGGTTAAAGTTTCTAAATAAATTAGCTAAACCTAGAAAAATAAATTTCGTTGTATAGGACTTATTGCGAAATGTTTGTTTTAAGCAAAGGTCTACAATTGCATTTTATAGTGCCATTAAGTATACTTTTTTACTTATGTATCTATGTGTTTTAACAGTATGCTTATTTATTATGAAATTTTATATCTCTTGTAAATTTAATCATTTTTTGCTAATGTATATCATGTTTTTTTAGTAAAAGAACTACTGAAATATTTCAACATGTACAGTGTTCTATAAGTATATTATTAATATTCGCATTTTACAGTATTCCCTCAGAGCACGTTCTTGATGAAGTAAGAAGTGCAATATGCAAATTATGGCTGTTGTTATTTCAATTTTTAGGTCACGGCCGTGGGTTATGCGATATACAGCTCAAAATGGTATTGCAAGTATTCTCCAAATGTACATAATTCAGTACTGCTTATAATTCAAATGTCAAATAGACAACGCGTATTTAAAGCAGGAGGTTTATTTGAAGTTAATTTACCAGCTCTTATTTCGGTAAGTTATTTCTTTCAGTATATTTATTTTATTTACTCTTGGAAATTTTTCATTTTACGGAAAAATTAATCTCAAAGCAAAAATACTTTTGTAGTTTCATTTAAGAATTGGCGTTGTCAATGATGTCGGGTTTTCTAAAAGATCTTTTTGAAATAAAAGCGGCAAATTCAAATAAGCAAAAAAAAAACAGCGAATGTTGACAACTACAAGGGGGTACTTAAAAAACTTGCTTAAATGTATACAATAGGAAAACGCACATATAGCTTCTAAAGCCATACAGAACATTTGTTGTCGAACACAATGGAGTCGTTGCAACTAAAGCTAGTTTATTTCGAGAATTAGTTGAGCAATCAAGTCGTTGAAATAAATGTGCTTGTATTTATGAAACCTAACAGTAAGTTATATGTAATCGATTAGTGTAGAAACGAATTGATAAAATCTTGCTCGATGAACATCTACCTTTTCTAAAAAAGATAATTAGTATGCAATGTGTTCTAAAAAAAAATTAAATTTATTTCTTTTTGTTTTAGATACTGAAGTTGTCTTGGTCCACATGCACATTGATGAGGAAACTACGGCACAGCCGTTAAAATATTCAAATCACTGAAGTTGCTATAATGGTTCTCATATTGATTGTGATGTAGATACTAAGAGCTATTACACTATCATTGTAGTCCTACACGATATTAGAAAATTTAATTTACGTACAGCTGCTTTATTTTCAAACTTGTGATTTTTTAATCACATGTTTATTATAGGGAGTCTCTTAAAATATTAATGGCTAAATTTGAATACTGTGACCTCTTTTACTTGGTACTTTGGCAAAAACGTTTCAGAGCAGAGATTTGTTAGGAGGTGCCAAAAGGGTGTTGGCGGAATATTTTCAGTAAAAGAATTTTAAAAAAATCCAGAAGTTGTGGCTAGTCAAATCCTCGTTGACATAAACGGCGAGGGAGTTAAATCTGAGGTTTAGAAAATCAAGCATGGGTGCCACCTAACCAGAAACGAAATACAAAGGGTGGGATTAGGGTATCTTTCAAAGTGATCACTGTTTCTAGTTAAAGAAGCTCTGCTAGCAAACAAAACAGATAAGTAGAGATATCATATTGATTCACTAGTCTCAATCGGTACACATTCGATTAAAAACCATAGCTCAGGTCAAGTGGCGACAATCTACATATAAATCCTTCGCCTAAAAGTTTACTTGACCTCCATACCTCCTAACCAATCATTTGGGGGGTTTTCCACTCTTTTGCCTAGCAACAATTGAAACTGCATCTAAAGCTCAACCAATTTCCAAAAAAATCTAATACGTGTCCTTACTTTACTTCAGTCTCGTACTTGCCATACGGCAAACAATTGTTTAGTATAATACATAATTTCCATTATTTTAGTACTTGAAACTTGAAACTAGAAACTCCAAATCTTTAAAAAGCTAAAACCTAAAACTTCATACTGGCTACGTAATATTTGCAACGTTAAAACTTTGGAGCGTTAAAAACTTGCGCTGAAACGAAACGGGAAAAATGAATTTAAAGGTAAGTTTGTGAATTATTTACCTACCGCAGAAATGTATTTACAACTATCTTAGGTCGATGCTACAACTAAAAATGATTACATGGTATCCGTTGATACCACCTTACTTTCCTCTGGGACGGCATATTTTAACAAAAAAACTTGCAGGCCCTCAATAACACTAGTATTCGGATTACATGCTGATATTAAAATGGAGCTTGACCACGAGGCAATGTTAATTATTCAAGCATGCGTCGGAAAAAGGAATATTGTATCAAGATACAAACAAATAGAAGAGCATTTAAAGTTTACTTTGACTATTCTAATGTAGATGGGTCACTATGTATGAATTCGTAATGTATGATTTCTATAGAAATTTAATATTTAATGAATAGGTGTATTAAACAAAAGTGTATATTTAAATAGCAGAAAATCGCATTTGTTACAAGTATTAAGAATAAGCAGACGTAAGACATGCAACTTCGCACAGCCATGTGAGGGGTAGGAGCATTATAAAAAGCCCGGGAGCTCAAGAACCCGGCAGTCAGTCTTCGAACTCCATACTTTGTTGTTCAAGCTACTCAAGTGAATCAGTCAAGTATTCCGCTTTAGCATTGCAGTTTACTTACTACTCAAAATAGTACATTTAATAATTAATTTTGGATGCCGAATTATATTAATTAACTTCTCGAAATTCCACAATTAATTTCTGTGTAAATAGAATAAATTTGTTAAGAAGTTTTTGAAATTGGTTTTAAAAAGGACTGCTCCCAAGGCCCAAACTTTATATCGCGTAAGTAATCGAAACTCATTATCAGTGTTACAATTTTCCCCAGTGTTGGATTTTTATTATCAGCTAAGTAGGAAGCTAATTTTTCGATGCTAGATGCCATAAACCTGAATGAATCGATAAATCTAAAACTAACTTTCATATCTTTTACATATTTTGTAAAAGATACGTATTTTTCCTTATTTATTGGTAGAATTCTTAACGAAGCTAAAAACCCTAACGCAATTTTTTTAATAATGAAATGCGAATCGTAGCCTGATAAGTTATAGAAAACTACTGGTATCATATAAGAATTATGATAATTGATGTTGCAATCTTGATGAGCCGCTTTTCGAAATTCACCTGTATAGTGACAGTGATCGCGAACTCTAATATCATCTATACTAAAAGGTTTATTGCAAATGTGACAGTAAAGAGCAAATTTAAATGCTGACTTTTGTTCTTTTGTTAAATGGTCTATAGGTTTTGGGTTACAGAAAATTTTATTCGTCGTTTCTGAAATCAGTTTCAATTCAGTAACAAACCATTGTATACAATCCTTTCCGCGATACAATTGAAATTTGGAATATTTATTATCATACAAACATTTTAAATAGTACACTACACTAAATGGTATACGTCTTTGGTAACGGACTGTGTTTAATATTACCTCCGGCCCATTGTGTGGTTCTAATATAGTTTCGAGATCTGCATAACCTACAAATGATACCTTTTCTTGGTAGTGGAAATGTTTAAATATTAGATACTTTTCAGATCCTTCGGGTAATATTTTTGAGCAAGTATTCTGTTTTTCGCAATGATTCGAATGATGTTTAAGTAATACTGCTGTACTAAAATTATTTAAGCATCTATAACAAAAAAATTTTCTATGGTGATGTGAAGACAACTGTTTTGCAAATAATTTTGACATATCCTTAAACCAAGTAAAATAAAAGTGATTCTCATTAGCATTTGTCGGACGAGAATATTGTAAGGAATCGTTATTTAAAACTAACAGATTAATAGGTTCTATTTTTCCTAAATTTTCACTTAAACAAAATGAGAGTATTTTAATTTTTTCTATGCAATATAGGTTAATTGCAAGATTGTTGAGCTTCTCAATCTTTTTTATGTTTCAATGCAATTGGAAACTAAATGGAATTGTAGCGTAATACTGTATCAAAATGTGGATAGCTAGATATTCTATGAAGATTTTGTTTAGCGGGATGTAAAGCGGAAACCAAGGCCCAAAGAAAGCAATGGTGGTCGTTATGTATTACATGTACCACAGCTCGTTTTTTGCTATAAAGTCCGGAACCGGTACAAACGTTGAACACCCTCTTTTAAGCGGACCATGATTGTTTATATTTACCTTCAAGTGCAAAACTTCTTGGATTGCCCAACCTGAATCTTTTTCGCTAAATTTTATCAATCGCTTCGATATCTTGTTAAATACGTTTGCCTTATACCTCTGCTTGAGATTGATGTTTATATCGATGTGACGATGTGCAGTAGGAAACGTCTTTAAATCTGTTTCACCATTTGTAGGGTTAACATAGTTAGCGGTGAATATTACATTAACTTTCAACGTTGACTTTTTAAGCAAGCAACAATCTTGCGTTTAAAACTAGCGAATGCCTTGTCTACGAACACTAGAGGATCTTTATAACTTAAATTGATAATAAGTCCCGTAATTATTCGACTTCCAAAACAGGATTCTACATTATGCCAAACCAAATGCCTTTGCCTATGACTTCTAGAAAGCGTTGCATCAATACCTTTACCTTGGTATTCTAAAGAGCGTTTTAAGTGTTTCAATCGTACAAGGTAACATTTAAGATGTGCCAAATTAGGCTCCAGTCTACTAGGATTTTTCTGGCGATTGTCTTCGTATACCTTGTTCTTAATTGCAAGTTTTAATAAACTTATGTTTGTTTTAATAATGATGTGTGCCTGATAATTTCATCAACCGATTTAATTAGATTCATACACTTCACTGTTAACTATAAAATATCACTACTAACTTCGGCTACCGTTTCAGAATTCATAATGGTTGTTCTTTACAATCACTAGCTAAATTACTCAATGATTAATATCTGTAGAGATCTATTGACTATTTATACATAAATATGTTCTGACGTAAGCAAATCAACTTTAAAAATTTTTATTTTTATGTATACAAAAAAATGTCTACAAAATATTATAAAGTTATGATTAGTAAGCAATTTCCAGAATAATGCAAAATTGCAATAGCATTTATTCTTATGCAATCAAAATAACTGCATAGCGAATTGCTTTTAGAAGCAGTTGTTAAAATCAGTTATATTTACGTTTTGATTCATGACCTAAGGTAAATAAGACGATTTTCAACCATGAGTGGTTTAATTCTCAAAGAAGGTTCAGGAGAAAAGTAGCAAGGAATTTATAATTTCCAACCGTGAGCACTTACAAATTTAGTTCTATATAAAAAGCAAAGTATCTAATTACGTTTATTCTTAACAGTAGCGGCGACACGACCTTGTACCTTTCATATGACCTTAATAATTTATGCTCTTGTTTACGGAAAATATGCAGTTTTATATAAAATAAAGCAATTGCGTAATCTTGCTTGCAGTTCTATTTTTGCTAACATGCCGTTTCTTATTTAAGGGAGACGGATTCCGATCCGTCCCTTGGTATCGTAGTGCTGAATTGGCCCGTAACAAATTAATTTGGCGCCCATTGCGTGAGGTCCGTTGGTGTTCCTACAAGTTGGAAATATTTTTTTTGACGCGTGAAGACTATCTTTTTGGTATTGCTGTTTAAAGATTTGTCAGTATGGGTTTGCGAATGATTGTTGAACGTTTGAGTAAAAAGGAGTTACAGTATACACTTGGTATTAGAGGTTGTAAAACCAAAGGTTTAGTTAAAGAATTACGTGCTAATTTACGTAAAGTTCTTAAAGAAGAGAAGGAGAGCGGTGAGGTAACTGTTGTTAAGATTCCAGAATTCTCCGTCGATGTTGAAGCTGTGGAGACAGGTTGTTGTATTTTAGGGAAATTAATTGATGCTTATGAATGTACGCCATCCAAAGAATCTGCCTTTTCTATTGAGACGAAATTATCACACTATCTAGATCGTGGGAATAATAGTTGTCCTACTAGTGAAGAAAATTGTGTAAAAGAAAAACTTTTATTAAAAGTATCATTGCTGTTGTCCCGTTATCAATTGTTCTCACTTAAGGTTGACTCTGAAGAAGAAATAATTGAAGGTACTAGCTGTGTTGAAGATACAGCTGACGATACTAATCCCGTTATGAAAATGTCAATGTGTTATAATTATTTGATGAAGTTAGTCCCAGTCGCAAAGTAGGGAATTTAATTTTCCGGCTATCCTCGAACAATGTCGTTGAGCGCGTTTCTGGAACGTGTAGATGAGCTTAGTATAGCTCGGAATGTTTCTTCTGTTCAATTATTTTCTGAATGCGTAGACCTTTTTACTGGTAGAGCATTATTATGGTATAGAGCCAATAAAAGTTCTGTAAATAATTGGGAGGAGTTAGTTCGTTTGTTGCGTAAGGAATTTCAGCCGATAAACTATAACGAACGCTTGATAGAAGAAATTAAGCGTCGCACCCAAGGTTCAGAGGAGACTGGGGATTTATGTTGCCGCTATGCTAAATATGTTTAGTACATTAAATGAGCCTAATTCTGAAGCAGACCAACTTAAGATTTTAATGCAAAATATTGCTCCGTTTTATCAAAGTCAGTTAGCACTTATTAAAGTACGTTCTGTAAATGAATTATTGTCGTACGGTAGGAAAATGGAAGAGAGACTTTTTCTATTGATACTTATGTACCGCCTTCTCGTCGTCGTACTGATTTGAAGGTTCATTTGGCTTATGTGGGTTCTTCTAATGATTTATGCACTTCTGAAGTTTCTGCCAATACACGTCAAAGATTTGAAAGTGATATTCGTCAGAAAACACTCCGTTGTTGGAACTGTGATAAAAGTGATCATAGAGCCACTCAATGTGATATGCCGCGTCGACGCCAATATTGTTATCGATGTGGAAATCCTGGTTTTACCGTGAACACTTGTAATAAATGTCGTAGAATTTTCGGGAAACGGCCCGACGGGAAATTGAATGGTCGAGCGATTTTATCCCGTACGTTTACTAACTCGACTTTTTATATGCACAATTTAGTTAAAATTAAAAATTCCGATTTCGTTAAAAATAAAGTTATTTTAAATTATGTTTTTGAGAATTCCACGCCTGACGCGAGACCTCATGTTACTGTTGATATTTTGGGTTATAAGTTACTTGGACTTTTGGATTCTGGTGCTAGTAGAACAATTTTAGGTTCGAAAGGTTGGGATTTATTAAGTTTGTTGAAGTTGCCGTTAAGATAAGATTCTCACCCTATCTGTACCGTAGCGAATGGTCAGAAAGTTAGTAGTTTAGGAACAATTACTTTGCCGATTACTTTGAGAGAACGAACCGTTACTATTGAAGTATTAGTTATGCCCAAAGTTAAACATCCATTAATTTTAGGTATTGATTTTTGGTTGTCTATTGGTTTAGTCCCGGATATCATGAAAGGCCAATGTCAGTTTACTAACCCCGATGTTTTGTCTATTGAGGATGCGTTAAGTAATTCTCTTCTACAGTCTACCCATGATTTGTCTTTTGAGCAGCGTATGAAATTAGAGCGGTTGGTAAATGAACATTTTGCTAAACATTCTGGTGAGCCCTTAGGTTGCACGAGTTTAGTGGAACACGAGATTAAGACCTCCTAGAAGCCGATTAGGCAAAGATATTATCCGGTGTCGCCGGTTATGCAACAACATATTGATGACGAATTGGAAAAGATGCTAAAATTAAGTGTGGTAGAGCGTTTGAACAGCGCTTGGTCTAGTCCGATTTTGTTGGTGAAAGAGCGTAATAATACGTTTCGTTTTTGTGTCGACTTTCGTCAACTTAATAAGGTTACGGAAAAGGATGCGTACACGTTGCCGTATGTTTCGTCCATCTTAGATCGTCTACGTGATGCGAAATATATTACTTCGTTGGACATTAAGTTGGCATATTGGCAGGTTCCTGTTGCCAAGGAATCTCGTCAATACACAGCTTTTACGGTACCGAATCGTGGTTTGTTTGAGTTTTGTCGTTTGCCGTTTGGATTACACAATGCTCTGGCTACGTGGCAACGTCTAATAGATACTGTGCTAGGTCCTGAGTTGGAATCCTATGTTTTCGTTTATTTGGACGATATAATTCTGTGTACACCTGATTTTGAGGGACATATCGAAATACTGCAAGACGTATTTACCTGTTTAGGTAATGCTGGTCTAACTTTAGGTCGTGAAAAGTGTCAGTTTTGTAAACCTGAACTTAAGTATCTCGGGTACGTTGTGAATAGTAAAGGATTACTCCCCGATCCCGGAAAGGTTACCGCTATTCTGAACATACCGCCACCGAAGTCTGTTAACGAAGTTAGGAGAATGGTATGTATGGCTTCGTGGTATAGACGTTTTATACCGAATTTTTCGTCAATTGTCGCCCCATTAACTGCTTTGTTAAGAAAGAATTGTAAATTTGATTGGTCTGAAATTTGTAATGCTGCGTTTACTACGATTAAGAATCATTTGATTTCCGCCCCTATAGTTAGATGTCCCGATTTTGGTTACCGTTTTGTGTACAAACAGATGCTTCTGGTTATGACTTAGGCGCAGTCCTAACCCAAACCAAAGACGATCAAGAGTATGTTGTGTGTTATATTAGTCGTTCTCTCACTAAGGCTGAGAAGAATTTTTCCGTTACCGAACGTGAGTGTTTGGCCGTGATTTGGGCTATTGAGAGGTTACGTCCGTATCTTGAAAGCGTTAGGTTTACCGTTATTACGGATCATCATTCCCTAGTGTGGTTGAATAATTTGAAAGAACCATCAGGTAGATTGGCCAGATGGGCTATTAAGTTACAGCAGCACGATTTTGAAATTTTACATAGAAAAGGTAAAGACCATCATGTACTTGATGCGTTATCTCGTTCCGTACCGAAAGCTAATGTTGTCAATGTGGGTGTTGAGAATCGTGAAGAGGTGGAGCCTTCTATAAATTCAAAAATGGATCGTTGGTATAATCGTATGTGGAAACTTGTGCAGACTAAACCGATTGTCTATAATAGTTGGAAGATTGTTGGTGATGCTTTGTATAAGCGGATGAAAGTTGATTATCCGGATGCCACTGAAGAAGATGATTGTTGAAGAGAAGTTGTCCCGAAATTTCGTCGTAAAGATCTTTTAGTAAAGTTTCATGATGAGCCTACTTCAGGCCATGTAGGTATTTTTAAGACTTTTAGTCGTATTGCTCGTTTATATTATTGGCCGAAAATGAAGGCTGATGTTACTCGTTATGTGAACCATTGTAAAGTGTGTTTAGAGCAGAAGCCTGAACAGAAAAAACCTGCAGGTCTGATGTCCAGACATCCGATTGTTAAGAAACCTTGGCAGATGATATCTTGTGATATTATAGGTCCGTTACCGCGCTCTTCCAGGGGTTATTGCTATATTTTGTCAGTTACAGATTGTTTTACGAAATTTTCATTGTTTTTCCCGTTACGCTCTGCTACAGCTTCAGCTGTGGTGCAATGTTTTGAAAAGAATGTTATTTTAGTATTTGGTGTTCCGCAATATACACTTACCGATAATGGTGTTCAGTTTCGTTCTAAAGATTTTCATAAGTTGGCATCTTCGTATAAGATTCAGGTTATATTTAATAATTACTATCATCCTCAAGCGAATCCTGTTGAGAGAGTACATCGAGTTTTGAAAACTATGTTGTCGTCATATGCGAAAGACCATCACAAGGAGTGGGATCAATATTTGCCTAAGGTTGCTTGTGCCGTCCGCACTGCTATCCATGAAGTTACCGGTATGTCACCGTATTTTGCTAATTTTGGTCGTGAGATGCATCTCGAAGGAAGTTCCGATGTGCCTGATAATATTCATGATTTGAATGATGTTGATTTTGCTGATCGAAAGGATCTTCTAACGCGTTCTGCTGCGATGCAGAAAATTTATGATGATGTTGTCAAGAGACTTAAAGTGGCGTATGATCGCGCTAAAATTAAATATGATCTACGTAGGCGTCCCGCAGATTTTGAGGTTGATGATTCTGTGTGGAGAAGGAGAATTATGTTTTGTCTGACGCGTCGAAACATTTTACCGCGAAGCTAGCCCCTAAATTTATTGGGCCTTTTATTTTTCGTAAAAAGATTTCCTATTCCACTTATGAACTCTCAGATTCCAATGGCATGTCTAAAGGTGTATGGCACGCCAAAGATCTTAAACACCATCCAGATTAGTTGTAGATATATTTTGGTTTTATGTTTTTCTTTTGTTTTGTGTTCTCAGGTTGGTTTTCTTTACATTTAGATTTTGGTTACTCAAGCCGAAAATGGGATTTTCGTCTTCACGTAAGGGAGGTGTAACGTTCGGTTTAATTCAACGTTTAGTATTATATAGTTCACTTTAGCAAGCATATTAAACATGCCGATTTGTGATAAAGGGCAGTCAAGTAAACTGTACACTTTTTCAAAATTGCGAGGAAGGCTAGAAAGTGACGGGGGGGGGGTGTCAAATTTTTAAAAAAGTGTCGAATCGCGTTTACGTTTGGGTGTGATTTAATTAATCTTTTGTAGGTCCACTCTAACATCCGATGTTATATATCGTCATTATTATACCTATAAGATGCCAATTCATAGTGGGAGTTTATTTGGATGAAAGAAAAGTGACCTCAGATTACATTTGCCGTACGCTGTAATTAACCGATTTAGTCGGGAACCTGATGCATTAACACACACCTATGGTAAAGTTAGTGGGGAGGTTGCATTATCTCGACACCCACTCTCCTCGCTGTGTCTATAGTGACCTGATTCACCCCATAAACCCTTCAAGGTAAACGTTGCACGGTAGTAGTTACTGAGTGACCAAACTAGTTCGCACGCTGGTATTGGGATATTTTACCCTGAACTATAGAATGTTCTTTTGCATCTACCGTCAGTGAAGCTGAAAGTAGATAGTGTATTTCGCCCCGTATTTACCCTACTTTCACTGTAGTCAACCGTGTAAAACAAAAAGCCGCTTGTGTGCGCATTGTATATCTATTAGTCCGTATAATGTTAAAGCTGCCATACTTTTCCAAATTGTACAACTTGTTGCGTAACGTAAGACTGTACCAGTTGTTGCGCCTAGATAGTTCAAGTAGACATACGTCTATTGTCCACATTGTTACCGGAGGTTGGCATGCACCCGGTGTAACACGCGTGATATTTCAGGCTATAGTCTACACTCTTTTGGTCGTCAAACCTAAGAACCCGTACTGCCGTGAGGCTCAGGTGCATTCAATCCTACCCCACCTTAGAAATAATTGTACTCACAAGTATATCTTTGGTAGCCCTCGCCAGTGCAAACTTCCACCTAGTTGTTACTTTTGGTTAGTTATCATAATTAATTTGATCGTAGCTGTGGCGTAGTCAATATACGCCGTACCTACCTTTCCTTATGTACATCTTTGTTTATGTTACTTACTGTTGTTACGTTACGTAATACAAAGAAAATCAAAGAAATGACAAAGAAAATCAAAGAAATGACAGGGCTCAATCGGAGAGTAGGAGGGGTTGTAGAAAGCAGAGCAACATACCATGTACGCGGCCGTAAGGAGTTAGTGATAATACCTACAATAAAATTAATTAGTTAAGCAAACCTGAAAAATAGAATAAGCATAGCAGCAATGAAACGTCTAAGTTATTCAGTACTTTGTAGAATGTAAATAAAAGAAACTGTTTAGATAAACTATATAATATAACAACAGTAAAAGCAATACAGAAAAATGTTTAGTACAAAGTGAGGTAATATTGGGGAGTAGCAGAAATGTCTCCTCACACACCAATTAAACATAATTCAGACAAAATGTTAAAAAAAAAATAAATAGGTAAGACACAATTGATATGAGTAATTCAGTAAATAAATAGGTAAGACACAATTGATATGAGTAATTCAGTAAATAAATAGGTAAGACAGAATTGGTATGAGTAATTTAGTAGTATTGGTTTTTCTTTCTTTCTTTTTTTTTCTATGTTTTAAAATAGCATGCAAGTCTATTGTAAAAGGTATCAGAACGACAAAGATATGGCAAAACAACGGGTAGATATTTAAAGTAATACTAGGTAGGAAATAGTTCAACTTACAGAAAGTCCTTCAGTAACGCTTCCTTGTAATTGGAGTGGGGGATTTACGATGTCCTACACTAACGAAGCACTGCACCCTTGACTGTGAGGGTGTGGATCCATCCACACATTGCTTACACTTTACACTAACTCACACCTACGCGTTTTACTGGTGTCAGCAGCAGACATTATCATGCTGATGGAAATATGTAGCATTGATAAATTCTTGTTAATTCTATTTCCTGAGAGAGGAATTTCGAAATATTTTATAATACAAACCGTACAAATTGTAATAACAATTTAGAACTACGGCCTTTCAAGGCACGATGTAATGCATGTCATCTGATAAGTTCTTGCATTAAACTAACAGTAACGTGAGGTGTTTTATTTGCTACATAGGGTAACAAAGAAAAATCTAATGCTTTTTAATAACGAAATTTGCGCCAGCAATGATCTATTTTAGATTCTTCGGTGTTAGCAAATTCAGTCTGTCAGTCAGTCTGTCCATGTTCCGTACAACTTTTATCTTACAAGCAAGACAACAAAAAAACAATCAGTAAGCACGCGTAATCACAAAAGACTGTCCGTCAATGACCTTACCACCGCACTTGCTGTTTATAAAGCGTACTTCCTTAAAAAGGCATCAGAACTACACTGCAATCTGTTAATATACAACGGTTATTTTACAAGAGAAACGACTAAAATCGTGCCGCGTTTATTCATGCACAATTCGAGAATTCATATCGCATTAATTCTCACTATTTTTAAAGCAAAGACGAAACAGTATTGTTAACGTAATTAATATATAAGAACCCAGAACAAACTACAACTCCACTCTAATTTGTTTATTTAAACTCGTTGTTACCATGAACTCTGGTCGACGACTCCGTTCCTCACATAAGGCACATACAAAACGTGAAAGCACCATCATATCTAGTAACTAATTACCGTTGTTTATCATTTTCGATAAGCCGAAAAGCAATTTACGAATAATCCAATTTAAAACTTCGTTGCAATTTATTTATTAATAATACGATGCACTCGCCTAAGGAGTTCATAAATATCCAATATAAAAAATAGTAATTTGTAGAAATGTATTTGTGAATTGAGGATAGCGTAAAATGTTAAATTATTAAAAATGCACGTAACACTGTGCTTAATTAATTTGTTCTTTTCAGCCATGCTTCTGTAAATAGGGTTAAGAGTATAATCCAGGTGCATTATTCTGTTGTAGTAATTTGCGTGAGTAGGGTGAATCAGTACATTCTACACTGTGAGTTTTCCTTTATTTTTATATTGTCTTATTATAACAAGTGCAGGGGCGTTTGCTCGACCAGTAACGAGATCCCCGAATATATCCAACACAGTGGTGCCCACCCCATTTTGCCATCATTCCTGATTTTTGGCATACTACCAAGTTTACGCCCCACTATAATTGTCACCTTAGGGCGTTTAGCAATCCCGACCTACAACTTTTACCATACCCACCCCTCACCGGCTAAAGCTAGGCTGCGCACGGATTCAGATCCGTCCCTTGGTGTCGTAGTGCTAAATTTCCCCGTAACAATATGTCCTTCGAAATCAATTAATACTTGCTGGATACAGTTACGTCCAACTTCAAATTACATTTTCTTTTATTCAACTAAGCAAATTCAGCACTGACCTACCTCTAGCTCTACCTTGGGGTAATAGCCAAGTTAGTCAAAGGCACACAGTATTTTTTAGACTCTATATCTTTAAAATGTACAACTGCAGTAAGTGCCTTCCCAATGTGGGGCCGGTTTTGTTACTATATCTCCCCAAGGTGAGGCCCAAAAAACACTTTTTTGTTACATTTGCGTTAGATAAAGTGTGGCTCTCTTTGTTTCTCTTGCATGTTTTATTTTATTGCCGTCATAACGTATAAAAAATGGTTTAGTTTCACTAGTCCGATTTTGTTAAACTGGTGTAGAGACACGGCGTGCTGGTATTAGTCTAGACAGGACTCGTGGTGAGGTGGTCACCCTAGCAAAGAGTCTAGGCGAAAGTCCTAGTGGGCTGAACATCCCAGCAGTTTACATCGTTCATTAGGTTAAGAATGTTGTAGTTTTTTTTAGTAAGCTAGTCCAGGTAAGGCTGGTAGTAGGTCGGTCACTATAGCAAGTTTATGCGATGTATTGTAGTTGTATTTGTATCGGCAGTTTAACTATAATGGCGCTAAATTTAATTACAACACGCTAAACCATAATAACCAAAAACTAAAAACAAAGTGGTGTACCAAAAGCAATTGGCCAGAAAGTATTTAAATTTTCTGTTGCAGCATTTTGTAATTCACAAAACATGTGTGATATTTATTTACTTGTTCCAACGTTTCAGTCTTCTGCTACCGAAATTTAGGCAAACCTGATTTCTCCCCAGAAAGTAACCGCGGATAAGGTGTGCGTGTGTGCGCGTGTGTGTGTGTGTGTGTGTGTGTGTGTGTGTGTGTGTGTGTGTGTGCGTGACATGTGTTATGTGTGTAGGTGAGGACGTGTGTGTATGAATGTTGTATGTGTGGTGTTGATATTTGCGTTACGTTCCACTTCAAGGACCAGGACCATCGGCAGCTGGAAATTCCAGTCGTCAAGGAAAAACGCTCAACAAATACTACCTTATCTGTCCGGACCATCGGATATTGAAATGGCAATATAAGTGTGTGAATTGCTGTTTGCATTTGTACAGTGTTTGAGAGGTGTTTGTGTGTTTGTGTGTTATTTATATCCGCCTTGCTTCCAATAGTAGGACCATCGGCAGCCAGAAATCCAGTCTTCGGAGAAGAATGCTTAGCAGATGCACTGTTAGATGTGTGTTAGAAATTTTAATTTGTGTTTATGTTTGCCCAGGTTACCAAACGGTTGGATTGAATTAGTATAATTTTATACAAGTTTGACACTTATACTATTGTATTAAAAACTAGGTCTTTTCAGAGGAAATGATTTGTTTGTTTGTACTATTTGCCTCGGGTATACGTAACTTTGGTTCTTAAAATTTAGCGTTAGTAAAAAAAAATTCCTCATTCTACGACTTAAGATTAACTTATACTACCTCTGTTAGTTATTATTTGTTGGAGACGGGAATGCTAATATGTTGGAGCATGCAAAATCTACAAATTAGGGGGTTAGATTGTTTCAAAGCGGAGTTGAGACTTTGATCTTGTTGCTTCTGGTCATTAAGAGCGGAGCTCTTGGAATACCAGGTGATCGGTCTCCGGTTTCCAAGGAAGAGCCCAGGCCTTAGGAGAAGTGGTACTTTTATGTCTCTGTCCGGGTAGTTTTGTTTGTGTTCTTTACCCGTCAAGATAACGTTAGTGGATATTTGCCGTGGTTTTTTGTGCGAATGCATTTTATGTGTGGGAAAAGATTTTCGTTCCAAATCATCGCGTGTAGGGTCTTGTTTAGTAATGTTTGTCTATGCGTGTTACGGTACGGTTGTAAGTAATTACAGTCGAATACTAGATGATCCGGTGTTCCTATTTCTCCGCACGTGCATATGTTGTTAATTAAATTTACACGTTCTCTGTATATTGGGAAGGATCCGTGGCCAGTTAGGTAATCAATAAGTCCTTGACTGAGCTCTAGAGATTTCGATTATAAGCGGTCTTTGATATTTGGGATCATTGCATATACCCTTCTACCGGTTGTGCATTGATTCCAAAGTTTCTGCCATTCTGCAAGTATGTAGTTCTTTATTTCCGTCTTTGTCGTGGGCAGTTGGTTTGTGTTTAAGATGGGTTGTTAATGTTGGTTGTCACTGTGTGTAGGATAGTACATTGCAGCTCGTTATTTCACTACTAGGTCCAGGGGCATAGTTCCAACCAGTGCATGAAGTTCATTATGTGCTGTAGTCCTATAAGCCCCGTCAGCCGCAGTAAAACACTTTGTTGTGTACCGTTAATGCTTTGTCTAGGTTTGATTTTGTTAAGGCGATGTCCGCAGGTGCTCGTGACATATGATATCATAGCTCCGAGCACACTGTTGAGATAAAGCCTCACGCTATTAAGTGGTATATTATAAGTCCTTTGAGCCAGCGTTACGATGTTCTGCATAGCAGAATTGCACTTGCATACACAGTGTTTATATGTGTTGAGTAATTATGTTTTTCGTCTAACGTTAAGCCCAAATAGTTTGCGTTTTGTGTTCGACTTATATATTCACTTTCTAGTTTTATGATGTGTTTCCTTTGCAGAGTATCCTTCATTACAGGGTATGTTGTTTTTTGTGGTGTTAGAGTCATTTTGTTGGTTTTGCTCCAATTTTGTGTTTTCGATAGGGTGATGTTAGCCTTACGTTCGATTTCCCTCCGGAATTGCCTTCAACCACCAGTAAGATGTCGGCGTATGCATTCGTCGACAACACCTCGCCAATAGTGTCAAGCTTTTTCAGGAGTTCATCCATTACAATATTTCAAAATAGGGGCCCGCATATGGAGTCCTGCGCGCAACGCTTGTTCATATGTTTGGTAATGCTCTCCGTGCCTTGTATGGTTACGTACCTGTCCCTACAATAGCTTCTGAAGGAATGGTACAGTTATGATGGACAGTTTATGGTCAAAGTCCGGTAAACGTAAAGGCCACCAAAGGTTTTTTAATGCGCCTTCTATATCCACTAATATTTATAGGTCGTATTCTCTGTCCGTTGGCGTGATAGTTTCTATAGCTTGGTTTATGGCGTCCTCTGTCGATTTGTTTTTTACGAAGCGGATGTCCTGCATTAATTTACATAATAGTTTTTCGTACGTTTTGCCTAGACTGTTCAAAAGACATATGTGCCGGTAAAAGCCTGGTTGTTTGAGATCTTTACATTACCCTTTAGGAATAATCACGACATTTGCCTACTTCCAAATATTCGGAAAAATGGCTTGTCGCATGCATTCATTGTACAGTCTTGTTAGCGTCGGTGTTAATTTATCTTGTAACGCTACGCCAATTACCGCAAAGAATCCATCCGGTCCGGGTGCTTTCCTGCTCTTCGATTGGCATAGTGCGTGTCTCACTTCGTCTTCTGTGGAAAGATCTAGGTTGTCATATTGTCTGTTCCATGGTCGGTTACTTACGTTGTTTCTGTCAATTAGTCCTTGTCGTCTGAGTTGTTGTTCGTCAGTGTCGTCTTAAACGTTGTCATAAGTATGACATAGTAGTATCTACTATAATAAGATTAACAGATAGAGCAATTAAATTATGTGGAAAAAGACCGTTAGAAAAGCAAAAATAATTTAATAGAAAAAACTATCTGCCAAGGTTAATAAACAATATTTTTAAAAAACAAAATTAGCAAATACTACAATAAAAATGGAATAAATATCAACAAACATAAAAATAAATAAAATATAAAAGCATACGATTCTTGGAAAAATTGTCTGGAAACCTTCAACATTTTTTAAAAGATATAATTTAACAGTTACGCACAAATCATTCAACTTAGTAGGAATTTGTACAGTGAACTAAAATATAAAGCACAAAAAAGCTAACAGACACACATCATATCGCAAATACCTTGGCAGATCAATTACAACGCAATATATATCGAAAAGAGTTGACAACTTTTGTTAAATATATTTAGCGGTCACAAATACCACAAACAAAACACTGCTCTTACGAAACATGAGAAACAAACTATACATAAAATTGAATATAATAAAACAAAAATTTCAGACACAGTCATGACTTGTAACAATTTTGTTTGATTATTATAAAAGCTTATAAATTTAATTATAAAATACACTGCATTGTTTATTCATATAAACAATTAATTTCACGAAGTTAATAGATGTTCAGATCAGTACCGTATAGTCCAATCACGAGTCATATATTATTTAATAATAATAATATAGGCTCTACTCGCAAACGTTGGTTATTTGAACTGTATTTCAATCTCAGACGATTTTTGTGCCTTGTGCGCATCCCGTCGACAGAAGAATTAGTCTGACTCGACCACTCATAGCAGTTAGAAGCATCGTCGGATCAATAAGGTTCGAGCTAGCGATGTACGCGTCACAATAAACGTGGTCGCGCAATCAAATGTAGAATGCACTTGACTTTTGTTAATTTCTGATAACGGTAAGCAAGTTAAATAATTATTAAGGTGGACTAAATGATTTTATTGTAGTGCTCACCGTAACGATAACTCGCCGATTAATTTTTGATTTCGATAACTCACACGTTTATTAATTTATAATTTTACTAATTCACAATTAAATGGTTACAAATTTACAAGTTCAGATATCACGTTTTAATTTTTTGGTTTACCGTTAAATAACCTCGTTTTAAGATAAGTTAAAGAAGAGTCGTAAATGATGCACATTGAGTAGCTCATTTTTTGGATTTATTTTATATTTCGATTTACTTCAATGGATTGCACAGCAAGTTGATGAAAATGATTCCCTATAATGGTCCAGTATAATACGCTGTAATGCATTTAATTCGTCATTAGTTCAAAACGAGAACCTCAATCTTATGTGTTGTAAGATGCAGGTGTGGAAAGTCTGCTGACGTCACTTGTTTGTCCAAAAATCGCAGGCTAACACATGTGGTTTCAACAAGCAATTTGATACAATGAAGTTCAAAGTACAACTAGTTGCTAAGGTGAGCGTTAGCCAAAGGACTTTAATTGACAACAGCTGTTCTGAATTGAAAACGAGGCGAATATTTAAAACTAAAATGGTAGCGTTTTTAATTTGTTTTACAAGGAAGTCGAAAGAACTTTTATCGTTTGGATTTCATTATAGTATAAATTATTGCTGTAAATAATTAGATTATTAATTTCTTTATGTAATCCTAAAAAGTATTTCATTCAAATTCTGTAATATATGAAGCAATTATGACAACTAATTTTATTTAGCTTTAAACATATAACAAATATTTGTAAACCAAGGTAAACAGATCTGTGCATTTTGGGTACTTAAAAACTATACGGTCATATTTAATTCATTGTTGACATTTTGATTTCTAGTAAAAATTATCAAGCTTATGGTATTTAAATATCTAAGTCCAAAACATTAGACCACGTTTTTTATTGTACATTTTTGTATACAAATTTTAAAACAGAGAAAGTCAAATTTAATTAAAGGACCATCATTTGATTTAATTGAACAACTTTTATTTTATACAAGTGCGTCCAGAAATAGAAATAAATAAGTTAAAAAAGAATATATCCTTTTTTATAAAGAATAAAGTTGTTGGTTGTGATACAACGAACAAGTACTAAACAGCTCTATCAAGAAACTTGATATTTAGATTTCCTTTTGCTATTTATGTTTAACATATATATATATATATATATATATATATATATATATATATGTATATATATATTGCTATGAACTGCCGGAATTATCGAGCCCCTTCGTTGGGCTGTTATATTATTTGCTATCAATTCCCTCCAGAAACTTAACTGGATTTTATCTTGAACCAACCTTGTCAACCAATAACAAAACTCGATAACAATCATATACTATTTACTCAAAACCCAAAGTCACCAAAAAAACCTATTATCTTTATCAACGAAGCGTAGAACGTTCTAAACCTGTTATCATATTACTCACTTTATACGTATGCTACTTCTTTTGTTGACTTTTTCACATTCATATTATATTAAGCAAATTCAATATTCAAAATAAAAAATATATAGAAAAATAAAATGTCTTATAACTAAAAAAATCTGACCTGGTCTATTTTCTTCACATCGACGCTTCCATTTGAATAAAAATTATCTTCCCTAATTCAGGATTACATTTAAATTATTGCCATTACCCTATGGACTACCATTATTAATTTATGCACTCCAATTTATTGTCGTTTCATATCAGACTTATTACTTCTTATCAATCAATTTCCTCAAACTTAGAATAGAATTCTTATTATCATTTCCCTCGGACTTAGAAATCGTAGTCTATTTTCCCCCCGGACATAGAAATTGTCGTTTGTTTCCCCCGGACATAGAAGCCCTATTATTTTTTATGTTTTAGTTTAAAATAAATTCACTAAAATGTACTTACGTTTAATCGGCAATTATAGTTTTCATCTTGGCACTTATTTTATCCTTCACTTTTAAAATTATTACGTATTACTTCGTTTCATAGCGGCGCACTTCGGCCTTTGTTGAGTTGCAAACTGTCCTCGTTATCACTGTACCTGCTAATATATTATTGAGTTCCACTCCATCAGTGGGTATGTCTACAAACTCGTCGCTCATTTTTAACCAATCAAATAGTTACATTCAAAGTAGTTTCTGATGTAATTCTCCACGATTCTCAATAATTGTAAGCTGGTCGCAGCTGACTTCGTTATCAACATGCTGTGTTTTGATAGATCTAATTGCTTTTCCATAAACAACTGATGCAATTCGACTTTTAATTTTCATATTTACATGTTATTCACGCAATTTTTAATCTGCTTTCTTATCAAAAATGGTTAGCTATTTGCACGCATTTACCTATGCTACCTGAAGCTCTATTTCTATCTCCGTATTAATCTAATTGTTTGGAACTCTTTTGAATGCGTGTCTAATTACACTTTATCGTTTACTTATAAATATACGCGTGCTTCCACTGAAAAATATTATTATTTGCTATACCTAAATTAACTAAAACTTTACCTACAGGGTATTGAATATTTTCTATTTACCTAATGAATGTGTTCCTTGTTTCTACGCTAACTATGCGTCTTCCTATGTTTATTTGCGTCGCCTAAAACTATTTATACTTTATATACAGGGTGCTGACTGCTTACTATTTACAAACTATCTCCATTTCTTAATTCTTTACTAAATAAATGCAGTTTTCTGCTGCCTATGGTAATTTCTCATTTCTAAACGACCTTTACTATAAAGTGCACCCTTAGACAACCCCTTATCACAGCAATATATATATATATATATATATATATATATATATATATATATATAAATTAATAACTACTCTTTTTCTTTATTGTATAAGGTAGCAAGAGTGTATCTCTTGCGTCCTTCGTTATTATAATAACTTTGTCTACTTTCAGATCCAGCGTATTTCCAGTAAAAGCGATTTTTCCCTAAGGATTTCAAAATTCTCCCTTAGGGTAAACCGTGCTTTATCAATTCTAGGACTTGGTAGCGCCCATTTTGCACCACCTATTTTTATTTGAGAGTCAGTATACAAAACAGTATTTTTTGTTGTGAAACCCACGACAACTCCTCATAAGCTCTACCCGAGAAATAGACCCCTAGCTTAGTCAGAAGATTGTTGATTTCCCTTTACTATAAAGGTGAAGTTTTTTATTGGCACAATGCCTTTGATTTTTACACTAGCGCTCAACGTTTAGGGTGTCGATATTTTTACAGACTAAGAAAAAGCACTAATATCTTAAATGATGTACACAATTAAATCACTATATGACAAAATAGACATAATTATCTAGCATGATGATTCATAATCGAAATGTAAATTAGGTATTGCCCTGTACATATATTTTTAATTCCTAGTCATACCAAATAACAAGTACCCACTGATTAAACTGGTCCACCGTCAAGGACTTTGGATCACATTAGTCATTCTACTAACTTTTTATCAACTGACTAATTGACGTACAAAATTCAGCTCATTTTTTGTTGCGATCATCTTGTAAATATAATTTTATACAAATATGTTAAAAAAAGTGTAGTTATGCAAATTTTATAAAACCTATCAAAAGGCTAAATAGCTTGACAACATAACATTTATAAAAAATTTAAATGTAAAAAGTGAATAATTATCGAGGGACTATTCATTCTCCCACAAATTTCTTAAAAATGAAACTGTTAATGATATAAGAGGCCGTGTTCACTGTTTTGTTTTATTTGCTTTAACCCTTATAATTTGATTACCGATGCTGCATAAGTCATCTGTATAGTATCTATAACTTGTCCTTGAAATAATGTGCAATCTAGTCTAACGTTAGCAAAATCAATGTAGTTCGATTTGTTTTTAGCTATTTTTTAATATAATTATCGCTGCTAAATACAAAACCAAAATGTATTTTTAAGTGATATCTTATTATTGAATAAAAAATACAATTATAACAATTACTTTGGCGTGTTTCTTTAATTACTTCAGGAAAAACTAAAGCTACGTTAGACATTTATTGTATGAAATATTTACCATTCGAGGTGGGTGAATTCAGCTAATTGAATTAAAAAATGGATAATAACCGTCATACAATTATAAGATTTTCACAATAATTAGTATACATCTTGTAGGCGTATTCATCAATTATTAATATCAATATCTACTTGTAATTATAGAAACGGTTTTTTAATATTTGTGATTGTATGAATAATAGTGAACTCCTTTAGTCCTAATAATTATCCCAATTATTCTTTCAGAGATGAATAGGACATCTACATCTAGCAATCCAAAATTACCTCTAAATATATCAAAAGGTATACGATTGTTGATGGAAAACAGAAAAAAATTAAAGCTGTAAGGATGACTGCAGTTGTTCATATGCTACCATGCACTTTTATAGTTTATACACAAATAATACAATTTTCAAAGTTTTCCGGCAGTGTTTTTAAATTTGTTAATTTTTATGAAAGAATATCAGTTTTTGCATACGTAATTAATTAAGTGAAGGACTACTAATGTTACCCCGCTCACTTGTTTATAATGTGCTCAAATTTATACAAATATTCTTGCAATCAATTAACCATCAATTTATGAATTCCTTTGTTCTATTTAAATGAGGACATTGATAACAGTGCACAAACTATGATCAAAAATAAGTGAAAAACACTTACCAATAGATAATATTGCGCTTAACACAAATACCTGGATTTACCAAATTACATGTGATAAATTAAATTTGACATAAACACCAAACGCCTCCATAAAACATGCTTATCTCAAAATTGACCATCATTTGAAGTAGACCATTTAGTGAAGAACCACCACCACATTTCCTCCAGAATCCCACATTTCCTCACACATCTGGACCAAAAAGTTTTCTTCGACTAACCATTTTTCATCTTTCGAGATAAATATCTTAAATTTTTCATCTTTCGAGATAAATATCTCTTAAATTTTTCATCTTTCGAGATAAATGAGCATCCACATTTCCACACACGAGATAAACCTATTTTTAAGATTTTTACCGCTAACATTCTGGACCAAATAGTTTTCTTCGACTAACCATTTTCATCTTTCGAGATAAACCTATCTTGTTTGGTATCAATTAATATTAGAATTTTCTCAGCTACCCGAATCTCTAAGAATTTTTCAGATTGCACCATCCCTAAGGGAGCTACCCCAATTTTAAGATTTCTTACCTGTAGCGACTTTTGAGCGTTCTTATAAAATTTTTTTAGTCATGCGATACATCTTGTTAGCTTAGAATTTTATGCAGAATTCGAATCTGCAAACAGATTTGAAATCGGACCACGCCCTGCAAAGTTATACTTTAAGCTCTCAAACCTCATTAAAATTTTTGCTCGTATATATTTAACTCCATTTTTAAAACCTTTTTCGCTACCCAAGGTATATGCTTTAACCAACACAAAAATTAAGAACACAAAAGTTTAATAATTTATTTATCCAATTTACAGTTTAATAAACTATTACAATTTTTACAAAGTATAGCATTATTTCCTGTGTGTAGCCGAAAGTTTAACCTGTAACAAAAAAAAGATTAATGTGTTGTTTAAATAGACGTGTAACAAAAAGAGATTAATGTAAAAAAAGAGGAGACGTGTTTTCAGTCAATAAGACATATTGTTGTTAACAATATGTTTTACCGTCCAGCGACACCACGTGGAGGTAAACACATGCCGCCGGGAACAAAGGAAATTTTAAGGATGGGGGAGGGTAGATATGCTTATAATTAACTTACATACTATATATACACAATAAAATATATACAAATATAAACAACTTAACCTATATCCTTATGCCCCCATGCGTAGGTTGATATGCTTCCGGGGATGACGTAACGCTTGTCATCTGCGCCCGATAAACTGATTTTATTAATAAGCTGTGTATAAAGTTGGTGTTTCTTACTCCGGATTGATACCATCGTATTCATGAGGGCACCAGAATTATTATGTACAATGTCCTTAAAACTATCTACACTAATCCCCGCCACCACACTACGGCTAACACCCTTAATCTTTTAACAATATCCTTTATCACTACAATGCAGTACGATTTGGCTCTGCTGCCACAAACTCTAAAACAATCGCCACAAAACTCATCCTTAAACTTACCCAACACCTTTTATTCACAAGTGGTATATTGT
>JARFIW010000005.1:0-118351 GCA_036346225.1 Platerodrilus igneus
CATAATTTTTTCATTCAGCTGAGTTTTACGGAAAAACGCGTAAGCAAAAACAACTGTAAAAGAAATAGCATACAAATCAAAATAATTGCATAGCGAATTGCTTTGAATGCAATTGTTAAAAAAAATCGCCTTTATTTACGTTTTTTTATTCAAGACGATTTTCAAGCTTGAATCGTGCATGCGATCTAAAAAATTGCCGAGTTGCCTTCAGTACGTAACTATGACAAACAATTCGCTATGCAAGCATTTCCAATATTTACATACTGAAGGCAACTCTGAGCAAAACAACTGCAAAAGGAATTAGCATACAACATCATTTTCATTCAGTTGCGTTTACTTCAAAAAAATTCTTGTTTGCAGTATAATAATAAAAATGTTTTATACGACCTATGATTTATGATGTGTACAGAAAACACACTATCATTACAGCGCTATTTTTTTTGTGATTACATATGAAATATTTTAAATAAAAACAAAGTAAGTTTTGAAAAAAAATGTCTCAGATTAAACCGTCTTTGTTTAATAACAGCATGATTAGCGTAAAACATACACCCGCACAAAATTACTATATCCCTATATATGTATATAAAGTCAATTTTTGTTAATTTTTTATGGAAAATAAATTATGCTAGCAGTAATATAAAACGAAATTAATAAAATTTAGGTTTTATTATGCGCCTTCTTGCAATTTCTTTTTCAGTCAATGAATGTAATTCATTATTTCTGCTGAGCAGTACTTATACTTTTCAGTAAAACTGAATGTGATTTTGTATCAAGGTTTATTTTATTATAAAAAAATGTGGCCAATTCAAACTTCTTCTCTGCATTGCCCTAAGCGAATAAAAAGAAACGTTGTAAAAAAAATTAACTCATGCTTTAATCGACTAATACAGTAATATTGACGGGAATTGATGTTACTTTCTGCAACGAAAACAATTTTTAACACAGTACTCGCTGGTCGTATGTATCAGTGGTTGAGGTACTAAGAATTCTTTTATCATCACTTGGATTAAGAACAGTTTTGTTTTGTTTAATAGTAAGCACATCATGTTTTGACTGATATAATTAAACATTACTGTTTCTGTACAGTCTGATATCGATTAAAAAAATGTATAAACTCAAGTTCTTTCAGTTGTACTGAAAAAGTACGCAATTTTTTTCAGAAAACGATGCAAATTTTTAATTTTTTCTAACAGGTCAGTTTATTATTTAATATAAATACTTCACGTAGATTTTTACCAACAGTATAGAAAAAAGTCTATGATATCGATTAAAAAAATGTATAAAAGTCAAGTTCTTTCAGTTGTACTGAAAAAAAAGTAAATATTTTAAAATGATTTCTAGGTAAATTTAATTTTTTTGTTTTGCAATTGACAACTTTAATTTTAAAATATGGTATATACGCGTGCACAGTTTCGAAGCCAGACTGGTCTTCCATTAATGCTGACTAAGTGGATTTATTTATTATTCTGTTAATGTTAGCATTAAATTTCTCGCTTTTTATTTTTCCTGTGGATGTCAGCATTAAAAAAATTTATACATGACTGGCTTTATTAAATTTTCTATAGATTTCATATTTTTCTACAATTGCTATCTAGACAACACCTTAGTATTAAATTCTTGCTTACATGAGTTGAATTTTCTGCTGTTCTTGTTGTTTAATATCCTTATATACTCAAGATATGTGTGTGTGATAATCGTTCAATCTTTATTGTCAAGTTATAGTTGTGTGTTCTATTGAACAAATCAAAAATGAAAACCTTTTTTTTAAAAAAAAAAAATGGTCCTTGTCAGGAAAGAATAATGATAGTGATTGGGTTAAAATTATTGAGTAGTTTATAGTCAATCCAAATTAAGTACTGATGAAAAAATCGTTGACACCGTGAGCAGATCCACCAATTGCAACGTACGACCTAATGACACCAATACAGAGTATGTATTCGTTAGCTTAATATATAGATTTAATTTTCTTAATGCATTTACTTGATATAATATTCATTTGAATCTTTTTTTTAGTTAACACGAAGAAGAACAACAAGAAACGACCGCGCGTCAAAGATGAAGAAGACAGCCCTCATAGAATTGATAATGCAATATTTTTTTAACCGTTCAGAGTTGGAGTGAGTTAGAACTGTTCTTTTATATTTGGGAACTTAAGTGAATTATAGTATGTTTATTCTAGAGTACATAACATTATATATATATATATATATATATATATATATATATATATATGTATTTTATAGATTACAATAAAGAAAAAATGTTTTCCAATTCCCAAGTTATTGAATTTTTACAATAAAAATTAATTCGCTGATTTCACGTTAAGCGTATTGGCTACCTAAAAAAGTCGGTCCCAGGCCGTAACACAAATTGAAGGCAATTATTCATTTAAATTTTAAAAATTTTTGCTTAGTGTACTCAAACCAAATATTTTAAACATCAATAAATCAAAGTCACCTTCAATTTGTGTCTTAAATGTCAAACTTGAAGTTTTTATTATTTTGAAAACGATCCTAGGTTATGGATCGAAACGTTAATAAAGATAATTTTAAAAACTATGAGTGGTTTAATACCCAAAGAAGATTAAGAAGAAAGAAAAATACATTGTGTGTTTCATTTCACATTACTCCCGATTTAATAACTACGTAATCTCAATTTACAGAACGGTGTAAAGCAATTTTTGACTTTTAATCTGAGTGCATATTTCGAATAGATGCTCTCATTTTCTTTTGCGATTAAAGTTAGAAATGCATTTCAAATAGATGCTTATCTAAAATTGCAGAGTTGCCTTCAGTACGTAAATATGGAAATGCAAATGCTGAAGAAGCATTAGACTAGACTATCGTTGACAAGAAAAAAGCTGTCTGACATGGGTTGAATTTTATGCTGTTCTTATTGTTTAATATCTTTATATATACTCAAGATATGTGTGTGATAATCGCTCAATCTTTATTGTCAAGTTGTAGTTGTGTTCTATAGAACAAATCAAAAATAAAAACTTTTGTTAAAATTACCCTTGTCAGGAAAGAATAATGATAGTGGCTTTTTTTAAAGTTGGAGCATTTCATAAATTTCCACGTTTATATATTTCTTGCAAATAAACTGAGTTCGCGATTTAAATAACTACGACTTGTTATTCTTTAAAAGCGAGAATGAGAAAATTGGTGCAGTCAGTCTGCCTATCTGTTTGTCTGTCTTTGGCAAATTTTTCGAGATATCTGTACAATTTGTTAAATGTTGTAAAACCAGTAAAGAGCTATTGCGTTGATCAATTATAATTGCGTTCAGGGTTGAGAGTCCCATTCGTGCTGTCTGAGTTTAATTGTTTTTTCTGCAGACATCAGCATTAAAGATTTCTTACTGACTACAATAATAATACATACACAATCTTTTCTATTGTTTTTTATTATTATCAAACCATTCTTTTAATAACAAAGTATTTTGTTTTTGCAATAGATAGGTTTCCATCCATTTCTTCTTTTCTATACCCTTCACACATACTTCTTCACCGGGTCGGATAATTTGCTTCGGCTAACATTGTAAAATTATATTAAAATAAATAATACAGACACAATCTTTCTATTGTTTTTTATTATTATCAAGCCATTCTTTTAATAATAAGGTATTTTGTTTTGCACATTGCAGATTATTATTGCTGTGTCTACAACAATGGATGTTATATTTTAAACGGTTGTTGATTTTTAACTCCAATAGCTTAGGACAACCTCGTGCAAGCATATCAGTTACAACGTTTTGCATTAGATAGGTTTCAATCAATTTCTTCTTTTCTAGACCCTTCACAAATACTTCTTCACCGGGTCGGATAATTTGCTTCAAATAAAGCGCTATATATGATAACACCATTCCAGCCGTTGAAGATTCATCCCAAGAAAGACCATGAATATTCGTTGTCACCCAGTCGTTATGTTTTATATGATCTTGACTCAAACAACTGGACTGCATTGGCAGTTTAAAAATTTGATGCCAAACAACACCTTCCAACAAGTCCAAAAACGCAATTTCTTTGCACACAAACTCGTTTTTCTTGTATTTAAATCCCTGAACATCAACTATATACATGTTTGTATGTAAATATATGCAGTAAACTTCGACTAATTAAATTAATATTAGGAGCAATCTCCTTATATAGCAGATTACCACCATCTGCGTACTTTGCCAACCCACTTTTCAACATATCACAAGAGTGAACTCATTTTGAATTGAAACCGGCCCATGTGTATTTGCAGCCTCTAAACATAAATCAGAATCCACTTTAATTAAACACAATTGACTTGAATGCGATATTTTGCATCTGGCATACTTTATAACTTCTAGCTAGCAAACCAAATTCAAAACATCTACACATATTTTCTCTGCACTTACATTTTTCAACATACGTGTGTTTTGAAGTATGTATGTTCCATTGAAAGTAATATAAAGCCGATCCTAATTCAATACGTGCCCACAAGCATTTTACATTGAAAGTATATAAGAATTCATGTTTTCACAACTATTTTACATTGAAATGTTTTCACGACTATTTTACATTGAAATTATAAGTCGATCCTAATTCAAAACGTGACAGACGTATTCTACACATGGAAAATACGTCTGTCGCGTTTTGAATTAGGACCGGCCCTACCCCACTACTTTGACTGTTATTTCCAACGACGTGATGGATGCAGCAGAAAAGATAGCTGTCGATTCCGCCATCAGTCATCGAATTGGCGTGAAAGTTTCTTTACAGTTACAGGATGTAACTGTTTTAAAGAGGGAGAGTGTTACGAACTACTGTTAGGCAACCCGTCAAACACACAGCTGCATAACCGATGGTATATCTAACAAAACTCCCATACGTTCTAGTAAACAGTAAAATATGAGTCACCTATTTAATTGTAGGGTGTATATAAGATGGGTGATAAATGTAAAGGTTGTCTATATCAGAATGTCGTATATAAATCATCTCTTATATAGTTAATTGTTCGTTACGTTCTGAAAGTCTTTAGTAAATATAAATCTGTATTTTGTGAGAGTGTATATTGTACCGACAGCTTGCCGGATACATAAATAGACAAAAGTGTAATAAATAAATGGTAGTGTTAGTGTTCTTAATAGATCTGTGGTTAAGAATTTAGTTTAAGAAGATATTAGTGCTTGTAAATAGCATTAGTGTAATAGTGCTTCACTGTAATTGGACAAAAAACATCTATAAATAAGGCATATACTGTTAATTAAACTTATCAACAGTGAGTAATAAAGACTTTTATTACTACCTGAAACACGTAAGTAGTAGCCCGCTACAATACATTAAAAAGATGACGCATACAAGTTTTTATGAGCGTAATTATTGCAAAATCTCTTTAATTACTGGAACTGAACTTGTATGTTAAACGACTTACCCGCGTCTTCGAAACGCGATACAAAAATTAGCTGCACCATTGCAACGATCGTTACTCGCAAATCACTTCTCTCCTCGGATCTTCGATCTGCAAACTTGTAACAATTTTATTTTTGATAATAAATCCCTCCATAAAATTGCGAGAATAATTTAACAATTTTATTAAAGTAAATTACATTCAACAATAAAAGTAATACGTTAAGCCCGCATCGTCCTTAGGTATTCTATTTGTGGTTAAATATCTGTGTCATCTACAGCTATTTACAATCAGTTTGACTGTCCCCCCCTCGGACGCCTCGGCCGCCCGAGCTAGTTTTGTAATCAGTCGGTCATACGTGGAAGAAGCAATACGATGTATCAAAAATTGCAGGCCGGCAATTTGCGAATCCACTTCGATGAGTTAGGACACATCTTCGAATAGCGGTTGGTAACGTATAAAGGTTATTAACTTGTTTAATTTGAGATAATTTATTTAGCGCGACAAGATATAATGCTACAATTTACAATGCAACTCTGAAAACACGAAATTTAGAAGGCAGTTTATTAAGAAGACGACTTTGCAAGAACTTACGATGCAACATGTAGAATAGAAAATTTAGGAAACCAATTTTATGAAGACGACTTTGTTATACAAACTTTTAAGACACACTAGGACAACGTAAAGATGCTACTTTAGTAAAGCAGCGTAATTCAACTACAGGATTGCGACGGCTGCAGAATGTATCGTGGTCGTATTTGATTCTACACGTGGAACGACTCCATAGTAGAAGTTGTTTTGTATGAATTTGGTTCACACTACACGCAGTGATCTTTGCATGAAATAACAAGTATCTCATCCTTCCTTGCAACAAGGCGAGAAATGCAGCTTTGGTTCGTAGATAGCTTTAAGTCCTTTTTATGTGTTTCACACTAGAAACACGTTAATTTGTTTTAATGTGTAAAAGCATGAATATTATAAAAGTTTCAACTATTGCTGAGCTGGATTTTCCAGTGTCGAAATTAAAGTTTACTAATTTGATGTTTTGAGAAACAACACGCGTGGTTCATTATGAATCGTCGGTAACGTCAACAGGTGTTACTGACGTCACTTATTTTTCTGTAGTGTACTGCTGACAGGTGTATTCTTGAAGACAAATGCCTCGAACAGCTTTAGTACAAGTTATGTAGACAGGAGTATTTTTGTGATCTGCTTTATAGAAATTAAAACTTGCACATGTAATTTAAAAAAAACAAACTTGAGTACTAACATTATTAGAAGTTATTAATTTGTCATCTGCCTGAACAGATCTGCACAAGTCGGAGCCCTTTTTTGTATAACAAGCTTACAATATACTGTAAAATATTTGATTAAAAATAATTAAGATAAACCTGAAGTTGAAAACCATGCAGTGATATAGTTATTAATTAAATTTTTGTTGCAATTCATTTTATTTTAAAAGAGATTCCTTTTAGTAAACAATTGGTTCAAGATTAAAGTTTTTATTTTGATCAAATATGATCAAACCTAAACACATAAAGCTAACATCCTTATGAGTAGAATTTTGATGCCAACTTTATATTGAAAATATCTTTTTACAACTTCTTTAGGTATAATTGCTGGACACAAATAGTGTTCCACTTTTTTATTTATTTAACTATTACAATTTCTTACAGGAACAGCGTCTTATTTTATTAAGACAGGTTTTTGTCATCGAAGACGATCTTTTTTTCTTTGGGTCTCCACGTCCGCCCTTAGAAATATGCCATGCCATTATCATGAATAAGTCCGGACTTGGTGGCGCCTATTTGGTTTAGATTAAGTTTGACCTACAAACAGATTTCGACTTACCCCCATTTCTCATAGCTCTACCCAAGGAATAGACCCCTAGTTATGTCAGAAGACTTAGTTTCACTTCCACCCAATGTAGGGCTGGTGCCTTTAAGAAATAATACGTTTCACTGGCGCCCATGCGTGAGGCTTGCCATATATATGAAAAATTTGTTTAAAAAAAAATACGTTTCAAACTGCGGAAGTCTACGTCCACCAGCATGTAAAAAATTCCTAGATGCAAGACGGCTCTTTGATGGACGGCAGCAATCTTGTGGTCGATGACGTCGTGCTATACGTTGTAGAAGACGTTGAAACAACCTGGTCATATAGTACTTGGTGTCTAACGCTTCGATGTCCACTTACAATCAATTAGATATTCCAGGATTGGTGGACATGGAAGCGATCGGTTGTGAAGCGTTCCCAATACTTGTGAGCGTGTTGGCATGCGTACTCTGGGAGGTGGTCCTACTGGCCGTAAGTTTGGAAGTAGAGCGGGTTCACGCTGTGGCGTGCTCTTGAATCTGTGGTGTTGTTATAAAAGTTTACTTCATTTTATCCTACTAGACTTGGCTATGACTAGATGATTCGAAAGAAAATTTTTAATGCACGAGAAGATTGGTAACTTCCGTCTTATACTATCCGTAAGTTCTGCAAGAAGTTTAGTAACTAGCTTAAAAAGAGAACAATTATGATGAAGTTTGCTTCTTTTTTACTTTAACATATTCTTTATTGGAGTATCAATTATACAAATTTTCCTCTTAGTGTGGTCGATTATGACATTTATTTAAAATGTTGCATTTTATTTTAGTATCTTACATCTAGCTGAAGAATCGGGTTAGTGGTGCTGTCCTAGTAACAGAAGGCGGTTCTGTGGCGTAGTTAGTATGCGCGTGCATACTATGCCTAAGGTCGCGGGTTGGGATCACTACGCGGTTCGTTTGAAAAATGTTGTGCAAGCATTTTTCACAAAAATACGTCCTGGCTCGCCTAGGTCCTGTGTGCGAGTATGGTCACACGTTAAAGATTCCTACCTTACTTGGAACAATAAGTGTTCGATGCAATTCAAAATTCAGGTAAAAAACTCGCTTCCTGGCCAATGTTGTCCTATTGGGGGTACATTGGACAATAAATGTAGTACCCTAGTGATAGCTTACTTTACAGAGTTAATATAACCTAACTTAATCTAACAGCATTTTCTTCAGTTTCTAAACTTTATGGATGTGACTTCGTCGTAGTCAGTCCTTGTCAGCGAATTAATGTGTTGGTCCATTCAATAGAAATCTTTGTGCTTGTCCAGATGTAGTCTTCAATCGTAGGTGCACCACGTTACGCCGTATGCCATTCGGATGTTGTTCTTCTGGATGACTTACAGGACTTGGCAGTGTAGCCACACGTTCCAAAGCATAGCTTAAAATTGAACGGATAACGGTATTCTAGTGGACGCCGCAGAGTGGGATTCACCTGTGGGGTAGTGGGTAGAGGCTGGATGTTCCTGCTTTGGCTTGGACGGTGCAGTTTTTGGTGTGGACGCTCCAAATCAGTTTCTTATGGACGATTACCCCTAGGTACTTGGCTTCGCTTTTCCATTGAATGTTCTCATCATAGATCACAGTGTCCTTGTCTGGGTAGAAGAATCTTTTCGTTAGAAAGACAGTTTCACTTTCCTCTAGGTTGATGTGGAACTGCTATCTCCAAAACCAGTTCTCTAGAGCAGTGTCGGTTTCCTGGAATTCTACAACTAGCCGAGAACATGCTGACCTGGTAATTATAGCTATGTCCTCGGCACAAAGATACGGAAGAGAGTCTCTAATCTTCGGTACGTCGCAATATAGGTTAAGATGATGTTTTGATGGTCTGGCAACTCACACTACATCGTACTACTTGGAGCAGCAGAGCAGAGACAACTCTACTACCCCTTGTTAGGTTCCATTTCGTATTTGTAAATTTACTCTCCTTAATTTTAATTTCTTATTATTTGTATACGAAAAAATATACTACAAACGGATATAACTTACCAAGTTATATAGTGCATATTAATCAATTGATAAGGTACTTTTTTCTGACGGGGAATAATTAGACATATTGCAAGCAAATGGCTGATCGCATATGTCTTTGTAAATTACCTATCAGTAATGTAGACTATTTACAGAAATTGCATTCGAATGGACCTTCGTTAGTATACGCCTGCATATGTAGTTGTAAAGTAATTTTTTGTGACGCGGTATAATTACACAAATTGCACTCCAATGGACGTTTGTTACTATGCGATCGCATATGTAGTTGTAAACTACTCTTTCGTAATGCCTAATAATCACACAAAGTGCATGCAAATGGACGTTCGTTAGAATGTAACTCCACGTTTCTTTATAAATAACTTTTTTGTGATGTAAAATAAATACACAAATTGTATTCGAATGGATGTTCGTTAGTATGCGATCGCATATGTTGTTGTAAAGTACATTTTTGTGAGGCGGAATAATTATACAAATTGTACTCAAATGGACATTCATTAGTATGCGATCGCATATGTCTTTGTAAATTACTATTTTGTGATGTGGTATAATTACACAAATTGCATAGGAATAGACGTTCGTTAGTATGCGGTCGCATATGTTGTTGTAAAAGACTTTTTCGTGATACCGAATAATTACACAAATTGCATGCAAATAACTGGACGTTCATTATGATGTGACCGTATATGTCTTTGTAAATTACTTTTCCGTGATGTGCTATAATTACACAAATTGCATTCGAATGGACGTTCGTTAGTATGCGACCGCATATGTGTTTCTAAACTATCTTTCCGTGATGTGGTATATTTACACAAAATGCACGCGAATGGACGTTCGTTAGTATGCGACCACATATGTCTTTGTAAATTACTTTTGTGTGATACCAAATAATTACACAAATTGCATTCGAATGGACGTTCGTTAGTATGCGATCGCATATGTTTTTGTAAACTATTTTTGAGTGATGCCGAATAATTACACAAATTGCATTCGAATGGACGTTCGTTAGTATGCGATCGCATATGTTTTTGTAAATTACTTTTGTATGATGTGGTATAATTACACAAATTGCATTCGAATGGACGTTCGTTAGTATGCGATCGCATATGTTTTAGTAAAATACTTTTGTGTGATGCCGAATAATTACACAAATTGCATTCGAATGGACGTTTGTTAGTATGCGACCACATATGTGTTTCTAAACTATCTTTCTGTGATGTGGTATATTTACATAAATCGCATTCGAATGGACGTTCGTTAGAATGCGATCGCATATGTCTTTGTAAACTATTTTTGTGTGAAGCGGCATAATTACACAAATTGCATTCGAATGGACGTTCGTTAGTATGCGATCGCATATGTCTTTGTAAACTATTTTTGTGTGATGTGGTATAATTACACAAATTGCATTCGAATGGACGTTCGTTAGTATGCGATTGCATATGTTTTTGTAAACTACTTTTGTGTGATGCCGAATAATTACACAAATTGCATTCGAATGGACGTTCATTAGTATGCGATCGCATATGTTTTTGTAAACTACTTTTGTGTGATGCCAAATAATTACACAAGTTGCATTCGAATGGACGTTCGTTAGTATGCGATCGCATATGTTTTTGTAAATTACTTTTGTATGATGTGGTATAATTACACAAATTGCATTCGAATGGACGTTCGTTAGTATGCGATCGCATATGTTTTAGTAAAATACATTTGTGTGATGCCGAATAATTACACAAATTGCATTCGAATGGACGTTTGTTAGTATGCGACCACATATGTGTTTCTAAACTATCTTTCTGTGATGTGGTATATTTACATAAATCGCATTCGAATGGACGTTCGTTAGTATGCGATCGCATATGTCTTTGTAAACTATTTTTGTGTGATGTGGTATAATTACACAAATTGCATTCGAATGGACGTTCGTTAGTATGCGATCGCATATGTTTTTGTAAACTACTTTTGTGTGATGCCGAATAATTACACAAATTGCATTCGAATGGACGTTCGTTAGTATGCGATCGCATATGTTTTTGTAAACTACTTTTGTGTGATGCCGAATAATTACACAAATTGCATTCGAATGGACGTTCGTTAGTATGCGATCGCATATGTTTTTGTAAACTACTTTTGTGTGATGCCGAATAATTACACAAATTGCACTCAAATCGACGTTCGATAGTATGCGATCGTATATGTTGTCGTAAAAGACTTTTTCGTGATGCCGAATAACTACATAAGTTGCATGCAAAAAAATGCTCGTTAGTATGCGACCGCATATGTCTTTCTAATTTAAATTTATATGATGCGAAGAAATTACACAAATTGCATGTAAATTGTCGTTTCTTAGTATGTGAAAACATCTTCTCTTTAGATGCACTTTTATGTGATGAAGATTGACTAGGTAAATTACGTGACCCCGAACGTTCGTTAGTATGTGATTAAGTTATGTGTTTGTAAATTACTTTCTTGTGGTACACAAAGCACTCGAACGGTAGTGTGCGTAGGCGACCGTACGCGTCTTAATAGGTCAATTTTAACAGGACACAACAATCACATAAATTGCCTGCCTATACAAAGAGCAAATTCCAATAATCTACTACTTTTGCTCGAGTTGGTTGCATGTGCATAAAGACATTTTCATTTAATACCTCAAACCTATGTTAAAAAACACGAATCTTCGGGGTACCTTTTGCTTCAAACGTGTTATTTACAAGATGGTGTTGAAAGAATTAAATAAAAGAAAGTTCAATTTTTGTGTACACAGGGGCGGGTTCTAATATCGGGTACCTTGATACACTGCGCATGGCAGCAAACCAAAGGACACATCTACATTCTTATTAAAGTATCGACTTGGTATCTGACCTTAGCTTGATGACAACTTGACAAGTGAAATCCTAGAATAAGGAATTTAACCTGAACTTAATCGTTTTGTCGTCTTGTTCGAAAACGTGTAAAGTTATAATAATTTATTTCCATTGACTTTGTATTTTTTTTAAAGCAAATGTGAAATGTGAGGAGTCTGCAAGTGAATTTACGCAAAAAAAATTTTATGTGCAAGCGAGAAAATTTCACAATAAAACCCAGTTGCTTCAAAAGCGAATCCCAAATTTAAGTGCACTCGCTGTAACACGCTGTTTTTGTCCAAGTTCACTTTGCGTAAACACGAAATTAGAATGCATAAGAGTCGAGGTGATCACGATTACGCAAAACCTGTTGTGTTTACCAATATCAGTTTCAGGGCGTTACTTTCAAACCTTGTTACATGCCAACTGGCATGCATCACGTTAGATTTAATTTGTAAATAAATTGCCGCGTATTTTTAAATGAATAACGCATACTGCCGTCGTCCCTGACAGTCGCGCCTTCGCAAAAGGAATGCGGAGTGCGCGCGTGGTGTAGAAAGACGCCACTAAGTTACGAGCCCTCGACGAAGCAACATCTATCTGTGTCGTATGTCTTTTCCTTTTAGGGATGTAGGTTCCTTTTATCTTTGTCTTTTAATGTGTACCTGTTACCTAAATCCTGTCATACCCATACGACAGGAGTAAAAGAAGGATGTAATGTGATTCAACATGGCGTAACCGTGAAGCTGTTCTACAAAACCATCGTGGGACCCTGAGACGAATTTCCAGATGCGGCCACGTAAGTAATTTGTTTTGATTTAAATTGTGCTTGCAATTTGACTTAAAAAGCGATTGCATCACTTTTAAAATATGTGCAATATGTTACAATTGGCGGGAATCATACCTTGAGTATAACAATTGCCCTAGTGTAATTACCTGCGCTTAACCGCGCTAAGAAAATGCGTTGTTCATATGACATACATTCAAGGTCAAGTGCTAAGTCCTTACTGTCGGGAGACTCTCGTATTAAATGTGGAAGGATGTCCAAGCATCTACCTCTTCGCCCTTCTAGTGTTTTAGAATTTATACTGGTGGTTGTACCGCTAAGCGTTATGCTAACAATAAATTAGAAGAGAAAAACGGGCTTTACATAAAATATTTCGTAAATAATTATTCTCAACTGATCAGGATATTTCATTTTTATTGCTTTAAAGAAAAAAACAATTCAGATAGGAAAGTACAAATTTAACCTTTAACTGCAATGTAGGGTAAGAATGGAAAGGCGATGATGTTAAACCATTCCACTCGTATGTCGTCGTATAGTTGCCATATACCTTATCCCGTTGCACTCGTGTGCGTAAAATAAAGGTTCTATAATTAATTTTAGAACTGTTAGATGCCACTGTCGCAGGTTAGCGCAAGCGCAAAAACCGGCATCATTACAATCTGTTCTAGCATAATTACAATACATACAAATCAAACAAAAAAAAATCCTACGGCATATAACTATTCCGCTATTGCGTTTTTATATTGATCTGAATAGCGTTGCTATAACGATACCGGCTACTGTGCACTAAGTACAAGGTTCAGTGCTCTGATAAATCTATTTTTTTAACATTTTAATTCAAAACAATATAGGGGTCTTCGATTTTACGTATTGCAACTTTTTCTTAACATTGTTTATTATACGCGATTTATTCTTTAAAGAAAGAGTAGGAAACTCCCTGCATTCGTTTGGTATTCATTTTTTTAGAATTCATTTCTGATTACATTCACTTTAATAAACATCAAGCGTCAAGAATTTAAAACAAAAGGTACGCATTTACAAATTAAGGATTCACAATCACAAATAAAAATATTTTTTTAATTAGCTGCTAACTAATCCTTTATAAACTGAGAAAAGCTAAACATAATGCCGCTTTGGTTTGAAAACTCAATTTAATTTCTATTCCGATTCATTTATAATTGCAGATACTTTAAAAAAAACCTTAAATATCGAGGATATCAATACATTCAAAACAAAATATTGTTACATGCCAAAAAATGGCAATGTACATGTTTTAGATTTAATTATAATTTATAAGGAAATTCTCGCGTATTTTTTAAAATTAAAACTTGTTAACTTCCATCATTCCGGACAGTCGCGTTTGCGCAAAAGAATGCGCAGGTGCAAGTAGTGTCGAAAGCGGGTTTAAGCCACGTGTCTTCAAGCCAAAAACATCTATCTGTGTTGTGTATGTGTGTCTTTTCTCTTTTTAGGTGTGTAGGTTCCTTACCTTGCCTTATCGTTCCTCATATTTGTATCCTTATCGTTCCACCTACAAGGGAATGGAGTTTTAGGATGGACGGGTTGACAATTTGAAACTCGACAATGGTGTAACTTCGCCTGTAATATTTTTATTCCTGTCTTATATATATTTGATGTCACGTTCTAACCTTTACTTGAGTTGTAGAAAATCGATATTACTGACTGTGTCTTATGGACTCCACGTGAAATGTAAGCTCCGAGAAGTGTTGTTTTAAACGATCATTAATTGAGCATACCTGCATGTTGGAAAGGTCATCTTCTGCTTATTTGTGAACATAACAAGGCGAGCTTCGAGGAAAATATTGTTCAACCGTCGGTGATTTTGCATAAACACTAACAAGGGTTTCTTAAAGAGCAGAAGGGATGAACAATCAAAAACATGCTACAGAATGAGAAGGATATAAAATCATTCGATTGAGAACGCACGTATTCGATCCACGTGGAGTCTATAAGACACAGTCAGTAATATCGATTTTCTACAACTCAAGTAAAGGTTAGAACGCGACATCAAATATGTATAAGACAAGAATAAAAATATTACAGGCAAAGTTTTAAAACGTCACTGAACTGTATCATTGGTCGAAATAGATAGGTTTAGAACAGACGAACACGCGATAGGTGGATGCGATAGTTGGTATGATATAGCATGTTGACGAGGGAATATTTCTAGAAGTTTTAAAACGGTTATACAAAATTTGCGAAAAGATTATTTTCAGTTAAGTATTTCACGTAAAGTGTGGCCAAGAGGGGCCTGGTTTTATTGTATAAATACGTGAAGAAAATTAATAGGGCTCTCTTTAATATTGCATCGCTTAACGACGTATAATAATCAACTGACGAGGCTTGTGAGTATTAAAAAAATTTGTAAAATTCAGTAAAATAGTAGTAGATTATTTATGGCCGTATCTTTAGTAACGCGAGTAGTGGCGAGTAATTTAAATTTAACTGAGGTCCAACGAATACTTTAACAAGCTCGTAAATTAATAATGCAGTAGTAAACAAGTGTAATGTACATGGACTTGGATGTTGGAATTGATATTGAATGGGTAGCACGAAGCTCAGCTTAGAATGTGTTTTCATCTATAAACATCTGGTGGAGCAGCGCGCATAATCACAAAGCCGAGGGGGTGCAGTAATAAATAAAGCATCATCAACAAAGATGGACTTTTGACGTATTTTTCAGGTAACTCATTTGAATTTGCTGTTTTTTTTGATAAACTGTTGAAAGTATTTGTGATGAGTGAGTGAACTTTGATAGTTATTTTTCGTTATTTAACGTATTGAAAAAGATACGTATAACTGACTATTATTTTGGTATTTTGAATATAAAACAAAAAGTGTACGTAAAACTTATTAAATTTCTTGATGAATTTAAATTTAATTGTTAAGAGTACATGGGTTTATTAAGTTTGTACTCATAGTATGCAAAGTGAAAGCATACATTAATAAACTGGGTTATTATGAGCTCACCATACTCAAGTGTGTAGTAATAAACAAAGAGAAGGTATTATTTGGGGCCCATTTACTCCTGTTGCATTAAATGTGTTAGAAATTTCAATTTTAAAAACAAGGACTTTACAAAGATAGCATTTATTGAGGTATAACTAGAGCACCGAATTGTACATAACTATGAATTATTATTTGTAAATAGCGGTAAATAAATATTATATGATTGTTGTATTATTTTGTAATTTTATTGAATGGTGTGTGAATGGTTAAGAGTATGATAGCAAATTTACGTATCCGAGAGGAGTCACAGCTGAGCTAGCCAGGGAAGCTGCTGAAGAAACTAATTTGATAAAGCAGAATCCGGGTAAGAAAATTTTTGTGAAATTTTTATAGTTTAGAAAATTATTTGTTTTTGACTCTGGCGAGGTCCGGAGCTAAGCTAAGTTCCACGGCAATATATACCTTCTAAAACGCTATACTAAACTTGATTTTGTTATATGTGCTTCCTTAAACACTATACTATAATGAATCCCGTTCATCTCAAAGCATTTGAATCGATTTACGAAATGCAGTCCCGAAGCATTAAAGCAGCAACGAATCAAAATGACAGACGATTACAACTAAAAGCTATATTACCTCAAGAAGCTAGCTATTCCACGTGTTGTGGTCTCTAATTTACCTCAAAATATATTTGAAATTAAACAATCTCTTGACGATATTAGTAATATATTGCACAAAACTGACCCTAAACCTAGTGAAACTCAGCTTAAACGTATTGTATCCCGTGTAGCGCACGTAAAGCAACGAATAGACTTATTGTGTTTATTTAACGAAGAACAAGCTAACCAAAGCAAACAATCCTTCCTATCTGATATTCTTTTACTCGAAGGAATAGTCGTCGAAAAAGTTAACTTAGATGTGGACGTAAATGTACCTACAGCTTTCTCCAATCTTCCAATATCACAACTTTTTTTATCGTCGGGGAAATCAAAACCTGTGTATAAATGGGGTTTAACCTTTCAAGGCTTTGACCCCAAACCTCGCTAATGTCATTCCTGAGTAGAGTAAATGACTTAAAAAATTCCTGTAATTGCACAGACCAAGATTTATTTGTTTCAGCGGGTGAATTATTTTTCGGTTCTGCCTTAATTTGGTATAGAAATATACGAAATCAGATTTCTACTTGGGAAGAATTAATTACGTGCTTAAAACGCAATTTTTTACCTCATGGCTATATTACCGATCTCTGGAACGAAATAGGAAACCGAACCCAGAAACCTGACGAAAACGTAATCTCTTTTATTACCTCAATGGAAGCTTTATATAGCAGATTAGATAAAAACCCACCAGAATTAGAAATCATTGATCAACTTTGTAGGAATTTAAATCCATATTTTTCCGAACGTTTAGCGTTACAACACATTTCTTCCTTACTTCAGTTTAAAGGATTATGTTGCTCGCTCCAAGAAGTGAAATTACGTGTCGATAAATACCGTCCTCCCCCAGAAAAACAATCTTGCTTATTAGAACCTGACTTAGCATGTCAAACTGAACATTCTCGTAAAGTATCTACTATTAATCTTCCTGCTACCCCTTCAAGTAACTCACTTATCTGTTGGAATTGTAAATAAGGTGGTTTTAACTATAGCGTGTGCACATATCCCAAAAATATTTTTTGTTATGGTTGCGGTCGTAGCAATACCTATAAATCTACTTGTACAAATTGCAACTCTAACTTACCGGGAAACTTCCGCAGAGATATTCCTACCCGGGACGTGAATATCTCAAGAAATCAAGATCGTCCTCAACACCAATCATTTAACGCACCCAGACATCGATAGATTTAAAGCATAAAATTACATCTAATATTAAACCCCTATCTAATATATCTAATAAGAATAATATCGCTACCTTAAATTTATAGAAGAACTTAGCTCCCTTATCGGAAATATGTCATACTACCCCGTTCGAATGGTCGAGTTGGCTGCAAATAGTTAATTCCTTTTACCATAAAAAATCTGCTGCCTTACAACTTAAGGCGGCTCCGTGGCGTAGTAGTATGTGTGTGACTACTACGCCCAAGGTCCTGGGTTCGAATCCCGACACGGTCCGCTTGAAAAATGTTAAGCGAGCATTTTTCACAAAAATACACCCTCGTTCGGATGAGAGGTAAAATGGAGGTCCCGTGTGTGAGTGTTGTCACGCACGTTAAAGATCCCTACCTTGCTTGGAACAGCAAGGGTTCGGCAAAATTCCAAATTTTCCAGGTAAAAAAACTCGCTTCCTGGCCAATGTAGTACCTTCGGGTGGAGCATTGGAAAATCAAATGTAATGCCTTACAACTTACAATGTAGTACCTCCGGGTGGAGCATTGGGGACGTGGCCGCAAGTATAGCGGCCCTAATTCAAATTATAATGCCTTACAACTTGTAAAAAAACACCTTGATATACGTCCTCACTTACCTATCTCGATTGGTTACTTAAATGTAATAGCTTTACTGGATACAGGTTCCTCATGCTCCCTTATAAATAACGAAAGCTTACAGCAATTATCTAAACAAAACATTAAAATTTAACTTATTCCGGAAATAACCTCTATAAATTTATCTGACGATAATCAAATATATGTAACTGGTTCCCTTAAACTAAAAATTCGAGTAGAATCACTTGAACGCGACGTTTCATTTCTGATCGTCCCTGCATTAGCTTACCCATTTTTACTTGGCGTGGATTTCTGTAAACTTTTTAATTTATCGCTGTACTTTCAAGATTTTTTTGGCAAGCTCCCTCAAAACAAATTCCTGTGCGTCTGTGGGAATATCTAATAACATTTTTCTTACCGATTCCCAAAATGCAATTCTTAACTCTACAATCGACAAATTTCGTAAATTAAATATCTCTGAACTTGGTTGCGTTACTACCGCAACACATATTATCTCTACAGGTGATGTACTTCCTTTTAAGCAACGTCAATATCTGCTATATCTGCAATACAGAAACATTTGCATTCCGAAATAGATAAAATGCTAGAATCTGGTGTTATCTCTCCCTCAAATGCGCCATGGATGTCTCCCGTGTTATTAGTGCGCAAGAAAAATGATGAATGGCGTGTTTGTTTTGACGGTAGAAAGATTAACTCTGTAACTGTACCCGACGCCTACCCTTTACCCCGTACTGATTCTATTTTAAGTCGGCTTCTAAACGCTAAATTTATCTCATCTATCGATATTAGACAAGCTTTTTATCAGGTCCCTCTTGACTTATCTTCCCGCCCAAAAACTGTTTTTTGTGTTCCAGGTCGAGGACATTGCAAATTTTTTAGCCATTTGGTTTCTGTAACGCACCACAAACTTTACAACGTACTATGGATCAAACATAAGGTCCTATCTTACACCAGAAACGCGCCTTTGTATTTTTAGACGACATAATAGTTATCTCAAGTTCCTTTGAAGAACATATCGCTACACTCAATGAAGTTGCTGAACGCCTAAATGCAGGAAACCAACGTACAGGTCCTTGTTTGTTGCTATCAACCGGTTGCCTACCAAGACCAAGAAAAGAGTGTTGACTGTTATTTCCAACGACGTGATGGATGCAGCAGAGAAGATAGCTATCCATACCGCCAACAGTCATCGAATTGGAGTCAAAGTGTTTTTACAGTTACAGGACGTAACTGTTTTAAAGAGGGGAAGTGTAACGAACTACTGTTAGGCAACTCGTCAAACACACAGCTGCATAACCGATGGTATATCCTACAAAACTCCCATACGTTCTAGCAAACAGTAGAATATGAGTCACCTATTTAATTGTAGGGTGTATATAAGATGGATGATAAATGTAAAGGTTGTCTATATCAGAATGTCGAATATAAATCATCTCTTATATAGTTAGTTGTTCGTTACGTTCTGAAAGCCTTTAGTAAATATAAATCTGTATTATGTGAGAGTGTATATTGTACAGACAGCTTGCCGAATACATAAATAGACAAAAGTGTAATAAATAAATAGTAGTGTTAGTGTTCTTAATAGACCTATGGTTAACAATTTAGTTTAAGAAGATATTAGTGCTTGTAAATAGCATTAGTGTAATAGTGCTTCACTGTAATTGGACAGAAAACATCTATAAATAAAGTATATACTGTTAATTAAACTTATGAACAGTGAGTAATAAAGACTTTTATTACTACCTGTTTTAAATTAGTGAAACACGTTAGTAGAAGCCCGCTACAATACATTAAAAGAATAACGCATACAAGTTTTTATGAGCGTAATTATTGCAAAATCTCTTTAATTACTGGAACTGAACTTGTATGTTAAACGACTTACCCGCGTCTTCGAAACGCGATACAAAAATTAGCTGCACCATTGCAATGATCGTTACTCGCAAATCACTTCTCTCCTCAGGTCTTCGATCTGCAAACTGCGGAAGTCTACGTCCACCAGCATGTAAAAAATTCCTAGATGTAAGACGGCTCCTTGATGGACGGCAGCAATCTGGTGATCGGTGACGTCGTGTTATACGTTGTAGAAGACGGTGAAACAACCTGGTGATATAGTACTTGGTGTCTAACGCTTCGAAGTCCACTTAAAATCAATTAGATATTCCAGGATTGGTGGACATGGAAGCGATCGGTTGTGAAGCGTTACCAATACTCTTGTGAGCGTGTTGGCATACGTACTCTGGGAGGTAGTCCTACTAGCCATAAGTTTGGAAGTAGAGCGGGTCCAGGTTGTGGCGTGCTCTTGAATCTGTGGTGTTGTTATAAAAGTTTACTTCATTTTATCCTACTAGACTTGGCTATGACTAGATGATTTGAAAAAAAATTTTTAGTGCACGAGAAGATTGGTAACTTCCGTCTTATACTATCTGTAAGTTCTGCAAGAAGTTTAGTAACTAGCTTAAAAAGAGAACAATTATGATGAAGTTTGCTTCTTTTTTACTTTAACATATTCTTTATTGGAGTATCAATTATACAAATTTTCCTCTTAGTGTGGTTGATTATGACATTTATTTAAGATGTTGCATTTTATTTTAGTATCTTACATCTAGCTGAAGAATCGGGCTAGTGGTGCTGTCCTAGTAACAGAAGGCGGTTCTGTGGCGTAGTTAGTATGCGCGTGCATACTATGCCTAAGGTCGCGGGTTGGGATCACTACGCAGTTCGTTTGAAAAATGTTGTGCAAGCATTTTTCACAAAAATACGTCCTGGCTCGCCTAGGTCCTGTGTGCGAGTATGGTCACACGTTAAAGATTCCTACCTTACTTGGAACAATAAGTGTTCGATGCAATTCAAAATTCAGGTAAAAAACTCGCTTCCTGGCCAATGTTGTCCTATTGGGGGTACATTGGACAATAAATGTAGTACCCTAGTGATAGCTTACTTTACAGAGTTAATATAACCTAACTTAATCTAAAAGCATTTTCTTCGGTCTCTGAACTTCATAGGTGTGACTTCGCCGTAGTCAGTCCTTGTCAGCGAATTAACGTGTTGGTCCATTCAATAGAAAATCTTTGTGCTTGTCCAGATGTAGTCTTCAATCGTAGGTGCACCACGTTACGCCGTATGCCATTCGGAGGTTGTTCTTCTGGATGACTTACAGGACTTGGCAGTGTAGCCACACGTTCCAAAGCATAGCTTAAAATTGAACGGATAACGGTATTCTAGTGGACGCCGCAGAGTGGGATTCACCTGTGGAGTAGTGGGTAGAGGCTGGATGTTACTGCTTTGGCTTGGGCCATGCAGTGTTTGGTGTGGACGCTCCAAGTCAGTTTCTTATGGACGATTACCCCTAGGTACTTGGCTTCGCTTTTCCATGGAATGTTCTCATCGTAGATCACAATGTCCTTGTCTGGGTAGAGGGGCGGCTGCGAGGCGAAGTGGTATGTGTGTGACTACTACGCCCAAGGTCCCGGGTTCAAATTTCGACACGGTCCACTTGAAAAATGTTAGGCGAGCATTTTTCACAAAAATACACCCTCGTTCGGATGAGAGGTAAAATGGAGGTCCCGTGTGTGAGTGTTGTCACGCACGTTAAAGATCCCTACCTTGCTTGGAACAGCAAGGGTTCGGCAAAATTCCAAATTTTCCAGGTAAAAAAAAACTCGCTTTCTGGCCAATGTAGTACCTTCGGGTGGAGCATTGGAAAATCAAATGTAGTGTCTGGGTAGAGGAATCTTTTCGTTAGAAAGACAGTTTCACTTTTCTCTGGGTTGATGTGGAACTGCTATCTCCAAAACTAGTTCTCTAGGGCAGTGTCGGCTTCCTGGACTTGTACAACTAGCCGAGAACATGTTGACCTAGTGATTATAGCTATGTCCTCAGCAAAAAGATACGGAAGAAAGTCTCTAATCTTCGGTACGTGGCAATATAGGTTAAGATGATGTTTTGATGGTCTGGCAACTCACACTACATCGTACTACTTGGAGCAACAGAACAGTAGACACCTCAGCTACCCCTTGTTAGGTTCCATTTCGTATTTGTAGATTTACTCTCTCCTTAATTTTAATTTCTTATTATTTGTATACGGAAAAATATACTACAAACGGATATAACTTACCAAGTTATATAGTGCATATTAATCAATTGATTAGGTACTTTTTTCTGACGGGGAATAATTAGACACATTGCATGCAAATGGCTTATCGCATATGTTTTTGTAAATTACCTCTCAGTGATGTAGACTAACTACAGAAATTGCATTCGAATGGACGTTTGTTAGTATGCGATCGCATATGTAGTTGTAAACTACTCTTTCGTAATGCCTAATAATCACACAAAGTGCATGCAAATGGACGTTCGTTAGAATGTAACTCCACATTTCTTTATAAATGACTTTTTTGTGATGTAAAATAAATACACAAATTGCATTCGAATGGACGTTCGTTAGTATGCAATAGGATATGTTTTTATAAGGTACTTGCTTCTGACGCGGAATAATTACACACGTTGCATACAAATGGGAGTTCGTTGGTATGTGACCGCATATGTCTTTGTAAATGACATTTTGTGATATAGAGTTGTATTGTATTGTACATAGATCCTTCCTCTATGAGTTTCTGTCACGTTTACCTGCGTGTAAACTTTGGGTCAAAAAGTAATTCTGTAGCAACCTTAGCAGCGAAAGGTTCAACTTGTACATTTTCAATAAAACAGAATTTAGTTGTTCAATACGAGTGGCGTATAATTTTTTATCCCTCTATTGACGCAACAAGACTAATTATACAGATTGCATTCGAATGGCCGTTCGTTAGTATGCGATCACATATGTTGTTGTAAAGTACATTATTCTGACGCGGAATAATTACACAAATTGCACTCCAATGTAGATTCATTAGTATGCGATCGCACATGTTGTTGTAAATGACTTTTTCGTGATGCCGAATAATTACACAAATTGCATTTGAATGGACGTTTGTTAGTATGTGTCCACATATGTGTTTCTAAACTATCTTTCCGTGATGTGGTATAATTACATAAATTGCACTCCAATGCACGTTCGTTAGTATGCGGTCGCATATGTTGTTGTAAAAGATTTTTTCGTGATACCGAATAATTACACAAATTGCATGCAAATAGAGGGACGTTCAGTAAGATGTGAACGTATATGTCTTTGTAAATTAATTTTCTGCGATGTGCTATAATTACACAAATTGCATTCGAATGGATGTTCGTTAGTATGCGATCGCATATGTGTTTGTAAATTACTTTTGTATGATGTGGTATAATTACACAAATTGCAATTGAATGGACGTTCGTTAGTATGCGATCGCATATGTCTTTGTAAAGTACTTTTGAGTGATGCCGAATAATTACACAAATTGCATTCGAATGGACGTTCATTAGTATGCGATCGCATATGTGTTTGTAAATTACTTTTGCCTGATGTGGTATAATTACACAAATTGCATTTCAATGGACGTTCGTTAGTATGCGATCGCATATGTCTTTGTAAATTACTTTTGTATGATGTGGTATAATTACACAAATTGCATTTGAATGGACGTTTGTTAGTATGTGTCCACATATGTGTTTCTAAACTATCTTTCCGTGATGTGGTATAATTACATAAATTGCACTCCAATGCACGTTCGTTAGTATGCGGTCGCATATGTTGTTGTAAAAGATTTTTTCGTGATACCGAATAATTACACAAATTGCATGCAAATAGAGGGACGTTCAGTAAGATGTGAACGTATATGTCTTTGTAAATTAATTTTCTGCGATGTGCTATAATTACACAAATTGCATTCGAATGGATGTTCGTTAGTATGCGATCGCATATGTGTTTGTAAATTACTTTTGTATGATGTGGTATAATTACACAAATTGCAATTGAATGGACGTTCGTTAGTATGCGATCGCATATGTCTTTGTAAAGTACTTTGAGTGATGCCGAATAATTACACAAATTGCATTCGAATGGACGTTCATTAGTATGCGATCGCATATGTGTTTGTAAATTACTTTTGCCTGATGTGGTATAATTACACAAATTGCATTTGAATGGACGTTCGTTAGTATGCGATCGTATATGTCTTTGTAAAGTACTTTTGAGTGATGCCGAATAATTACACAAATTGCATTCGAATGGACGTTCGTTAGTATGCGATCGCATATGTGTTTGTAAATTACTTTTGCCTGATGTGGTATAATTACACAAATTGCATTTCAATGGACGTTCGTTAGTATGCGATCGCATATGTTGTTGTAAATGACTTTTTTGTGATGCCGAATAATTACACAAAATGCATTCGAATGGACGTTCGTTAGTATGCGATCGCATATGTTTTTGTAAAGTACTTTTGTGTGATGCCGAGTAATTACACAAATTGCATGCAAAAGGACGCTCGTTAGTATGCGACCGCATATGTCTTTCTAATTGTAATTTATATGATGCGAAGAAATTACACAAATTGCATGTAAATTGTCGTTTCCCAGTATGTGAAAACATCTTATGTTTAGATGCACTTTTATATGATGAAGATTGACTAGATAAATTACGTGACCCCGAACGTTCGTTAGTATGTGATTAAGGTGTGTGTTTGTGAATTACTTTCTGGTGGTATACAAAGAACTCGAACGGTAGTGTGCGTGGGTGACCGTACACGTCTTAATAGGTCAATTTTTAACACGACACAACAATCACATAAATTGCTTGCCTATACAATGAGCAAATTCCAATAATCTACTCCTTTTGCTCGAGTTGGTTGCATGTGTATAAAGGCATTTTCATTTAATACCTCAAACCTATGTTAAAAAACAACGAATCGTCGGGCTACTTTTTGCTTCAACGTGTTATTTACAAGAGGGTATTGAAAGAATTAAATAAAAGAAAGTTCAGTTTTTGTGTACACAGGGGCGGGTTCTAATATCGGGTACCTTGATACACTGCGCATGAACAGCAAACCAAAGGACACATCTACATTCTTATTAAAGTATGGAGTTGGTATCTGACCTTAATTTGATGACAACTCGACAAGTGAAATCCTAGAATAAGGAATTTAACCTGAACTTAATCGTTTTGTCGTCTTGTTCGAAAACGTGTAAAGTTATAATAATTTATTTCTATTGATTTGTATTTTTTTTAAAATAAAGGTGAAATGTGAGGAGTCTGCAAGTGAATTTACGCAAAAAAAAGTTTATATGTGCTAGCGAGAAAATTTCACAATAAAACTCAGTTGCTTCAAAAGCGAATCCCAAATTTAAGTGCACTCGCTGTAACAAGCTGTTTTTGTCCAAGTTCACTTTGCGTAAACACGAAATTAGAATGCATAAGAGTCGAGGTGATCACGATTACGCAAAACCTGTTATGATTACCAATATCAGTTTCAGGGCGTTACTTTCAAACCTTCTTACATGTCAACTGGCATGCATCACGTTAGATTTAATTTTGTAAATAAATTGCCGCGTATTTTTAAATGAATAACACCTACTTCCGTCGTCCCTGATAGTCGCGCCTTCGCAAAAGGAATGCGGAGTGCGCGCGTGGTGTAGAAAGACGCCATTAAGTTAGGAGCCCTTGACCAAGCAACATCTATCTGTGTCGTGTGTCTTTTCCTTTTAGGGATGTAGGTTCCTTTTATCTTTGTCTTTTAATGTGTACCTGTTACCTAAATCCTGTCAATCCCCTACGATAGGAGTAAAAGTAGGACGGATTCAACATGGCGTAAGCGTGAACCCATTCTATAAAACCACCGTGGGACCCTGAGACGAATTTCCAGATGCCGCCATGTAAGTAATTTGTTTTGATTTAAATTGTGCTTGCAAATTGACTTAAAAAGCGATTGCATCACTTTTAAATCGTGTGCAATATAAGTTACAATTGGCGGGAATCATACCGTGAGTATAACAATTGCCCTAGTGTAATAACCTGCTCTTAACCGCGCTAAGAAAATGCGTTGTTCATATGACATACATTCAAGGTCAAGTGCTAAGTCCTTACTGTTGGGAGACTCTCGTATTAAATGCGGAAGGATGTCCAAGCATCTACCTCTTTGCTCTTCTAGTGTTTTAGAATTTATACTGGTGGTTGTACCGCTAAGCGTTATGCTAACAATAAATTAGAAGAGAAAAACGCGTTTTACATAAAATATTTCGTAAATAATTATTCTCAAGTAATCAGGATATTTCATTTTTATTGCTTTAAAGAAAAAAACAATTCAGATAGGAAAGTACAAATTTAACCTTAAACTGCAATGTAGGGTAAGAATGGAAAGGCGATGATATTAAACCATTCCACTCGTATGTCGTCGTATAGTTGCCATATACCTTACCCCGTTGCACTCGTGTGCGTAAAATAAAGGTTCTATAATTAATTTCAGAACTGTTAGATGCCACTGTTGCAAGTTAGCGCAAGCGCAAAAACCGGCATCATTACAATCTGTTCTAGCATAATTACAATACATACAAATCAAATACTCCCTGTATGTTTGTTGTGGTTTGTTCAGCATTCTTCTTAATCTTCTTTGGGAATGAAACCACTCATAGTTTTTAAAATCTATTTTATTTACGTTTCGATCCATGACCTAGGATCGTTGTCAAAATAATAAAAACTTCAAGTTTGACGTTTATGACATAAATTGAAGGTTACTTTGATTTATTGATGTTTGAAATATTTGGTTTGAGTACACTAAGCAAAAATTTTTAAAGTTTTAAAGAATGATTGCCTTCAATTTGTGTTGCGACCTGGGATCGACTTTCTGGTAGCCAATACGCTTAACGTGAAATCAGCTGATTAATTTTTATTGGTGAATTTTATATAAATTCAATAACTTGGAAATTGGCATTTTTTAACATGTTTCTATTTATACAATTGAGATTTCTGATTTTATGTCTTATTTTACCGAGATTCAGTGAAGGGGTTAAGCAACCTGTGGCTACCAAGATCCCCAACATTTATAATTTGCCGAAATAATGGTTTTCTAGTTAATATGCTTATTGTTATGTAATTAGTTATTGTATGTATAAATAGAAATCATGTATGTAGGCTGTATTTCATGTTAATATCGCAAGGAAAACCCAGGAAAAACTTGCAATGCTACCTAGATATTGTGGGCATTTGATCTTCATTTGTTATTTCTTTTGTTATTTCTTTTAGTAATGGAATCCATTGTTTACTGAAAGTCACGGATTCGTTTGCAACGCAGTTATTTTTATGTAGGGTTATATAGGCAGCTTCTTTGATTTTGCGTTTTTGGTGGTTTTCTTCTTTGTCGATAATTTTTGCATCTTCCCATTTTATTTTATGACTGGAGTCCCATGCATGTTGGCAAATCATTAAAACAGTATTTAGAACCAACAATACACTAAGAGCACAATTAACAAAAACAAAACCCAAAAACGCAATACAAAATTCAAAAAACTGTATCTACAAAATACCGTGCGAATGTAATAAGTTTTATATAGGAGAAACTTCCAGACCATTTGAAGTTCGATTAAAAGAACATAAATCATATATAAAAATAGAAAATTTGAAAATCCATGATTTGCCAACATGCATGGGACTCCAGTCATAAAATAAAATGGGAAGATGCAAAATTATCGACAAAGAAGAAAACCACCAAAACGCAAAATCAAAGAAGCTGCCTATATAACCCTACATAAAAATAACTGCGTTGCAAACGAATCCGTGACTTTCAGTAAACAATGGATTCCATTACTAAAAGAAATAACAAAAGAAATAACAAATGAAGATCAAATGCCCACAATATCTAGGTAGCATTGCAAGTTTTTCCTGGGTTTTCCTTGCGATATTAACATGAAATACAGCCTACATACATGATTTCTATTTATACATACAATAACTAATTACATAACAATAAGCATATTAACTAGAAAACCATTATTTCGGCAAATTATAAATGTTGGGGATCTTGGTAGCCACAGGTTGCTTAACCCCTTCACTGAATCTCGGTAAAATAAGACATAAAATCAGAAATCTCTCAATTGTATAAATAGAAACATGTTAAAAATGCCAATTTCAAGTTATTGAATTTATATAAAATTCACCAATAAAATTAATCAGCTGATTTCACGTTAAGCGTATTGGCTACCAGAAAGTCGATCCCAGGTCGCAACACAAATTGAAGGCAATCATTCTTTAAAACTTTAAAAATTTTTGCTTAGTGTACTCAAACCAAATATTTCAAACATCAATAAATCAAAGTAACCTTCAATTTATGTCATAAACGTCAAACTTGAAGTTTTTATTATTTTGACAACGATCCTAGGTCATGGATCGAAACATAAATAAAATAGATTTTAAAAACTATGAGTGGTTTCATTCCCAAAGAAGATTAAGAAGAATACAAATCAAACCTACGGCATATCTTGCTTTTACTTTCCATGTCCTATATTTAAAAAGAAATTTGAAAATAACGTGTAGAAAAGTTATTTAGATTTAAACTGGCGGAAGCGTACATAAACGATGTGTAACAATTTTGTATACAACGATCTGAATAGCGCTAACGATACCGGCTACCGTGCACTGAGTACAAGGTTCCATGCTGTGATAAATATATATTTTTAACATTTCAATTCAAAACAATGCACGGGTCTTCGATTTTATGTATTGCAACTTTTTCTTAAGAGCTCATCACAGCAGGTTACCTTCCATCTGGTATAAAAGTGCGGATTGTGGTGAGGTAGCGTAAGGCGGGACGAAATGTCGAGATGCAGATATTCGTTAGAAAAGGATATAAAGTTTAGTACTCCGCCTACTTGATTTATGAAGTGCTAGGGAGCACATATAGATGACAGTGCTGTGGAATTTATAAGTCCAGTTATAAACCTCACAGATATTTTAATTATACATATTTTTTAACTTTTATAACCAGTAAAAACCTTTGGAATTCCGATATCTATTGTAAAAAAAAATTATTAAGGAACAAGAAATTACAAGATTTAACATTCCTACATTTGCATCGCACAATTATTTTAAAATTTCTAATATGCAATTGACAAAGCTGTTACATTAATTAGTTGGCCAATAAATGATTAGGTAAATTGTCAAGTGGGTTTTGATTACAGTTTATGAAAATTTACAAATGTTGGTTTCTTTTCTTATAACACCTTCGTTTTCTTTATCATTTTCTAATGACGAAATAATAAACAAAGTGTGTTATATGCCAAAATTGGCATTGCACACTTTCAAATTTGTGAGTGAATTCCCGCCATTATTTTTAAAATAGACTTGTTCATTTCCGCCATCCCGGACAGTTGCGTTTGCGCAAAAGAATGCGCAGGCGCGGAGTGACGTAAGTGCACGGTTTGGACACGACAGGATTATTATTAGCCAACGAGACGTCGAACGGTGACGATTGCCTGTGTCTTATTTTGTCTTTTCTCTTTTAGAGTGTAGGTTTTGTCCTAATCTTGCTCTATCGTTCCTTACCTGGTTGTTCCTTTGTCCTGCCTACGAAGAAGAGGAAAGACGTTAAATTTGGTTTCAACGAGGACATGATGTTACCAACTCTCAAACAACAAGGGCTCTGAGATTGAGCATGTTATAATACCATTGTTGTGCAATAATGTGAACGTGGATAGTATCAGTGTTGCCAACTGTAGTAGTAGCGCTGAACACGCGGCGACGGAATTATAACAGTGACACCCGGGAGTATTACAAGTGGCCGCAACAGTCAAGTATGTTTCATTTTAGTGAATTTTTTACAATTACAAATATATATAAATATAAAATACAAATTTTAAATATATTTACAGTGTGGAGATTCTTTTCTGGGGCAGCGAACCCACGTTTGTGACATCTCGCTTTTAGACAGTCATCGATTTAACCCTTGCATTAACAGGATTTTGTCCAAAGATCCTTGCCATCAACCGTACTGCCTGAAATATGCGGATGGTACGTACACCACCAACGAGATAGAAACAGCTGAGTTACTCATGGACACTCACTTTCAGGTAATGCATCACAACTTTCTTCACATGAGGTGGAACCCAGCTCGCCCCCTAATGAAGCCGACCGGGAGGTTTCAAACCGGGTAGTGGATGAAAGAAAAATCAAATGGGCTATCTCAACTCTCAAAGCGTTCAAGTCCCTTGGAATGGATGGCATCTTTCCCGCCCTACTACAGTGGGGTGTGGAGAAGCTGGCACCATTCCTCGTGGTATTTTTTATTGCTGTAATGCTTTTAGATACATCCCCAGCAGCTGGAGAGAGGTTACAGTTGTCTTCATTCCTAAACCAGGCCGGAAGGATTACTCCCAAGCTAAATCTTACAAACCGATCAGTCTTACATTTTTTTTGCTAAAGACCTTGGAGAGACTGTGCGACAATGATATAATCCTTATTAATTTGTATACATCGTATAAAGCAATACATATACGACGAAAGCCTGCTCAATTGGTAATAGAATCGTTATTTTAAGAAGGTCAACATAATTGTTTAAAAGGTTAAGCATGTGTAGATAATTATTTTTATATTTGAAAGGCGGCATCGTTTCAATGCATGGTTTAATATTAATTATTTGAATAACGCAGAGATTCGAGACCGTCTGCAGTCGCAATAATTGTTTAAAGGTTAAGCACATGTAGGTAATTATTTTAATATTTGAAGTCGGCGTCGCTTTTTGAGTTAACTTTGTATGCGCGTTTGTTATAATTTGAATAACGCAAGCAAATAGCTTCATTGAACGCGTTAAGATATTATAGGGTCAAAGATGAGCCGACGAATATAATATAACGGCCTGATTAATTTGTTCATTTTATAATAAAAGACTACTGTACTTGGTGACGAAATCGGAAATAAATTTTTAGTCTGCTTAAAAATATCAGTTAGTATATTATGCAGATCAAAAGTAGCCGATGAATAGAAATAGTTTGATAGTGTAATATTTATGGGCTCCATTAATTTGTTTTAACCGAAAAAATTTAAAACATTGTATGTGTTGTTACGTTCATTTTCGTAAATAATTGATTAGTTTATATACAATAATTTTTAACTTAAAATCCTTTGTGATATTGTCGAAGGCTTTCACGGCCAAAGTCATTATAATTATTTATGGTTCCGGGTTGGGACCGCGTCATTTTATAAATTAAGTTCGACGTTTCGCCCACTTTTGTACAATAAAATATTTTTTTTTTATTTTATTGTTCTGATGAAGCCCCTTACAAAAGTGGGCGAAACGTCGACCTTAATTTATAAAATGACAAAGTCTCAACCCCGATGCATAAATAATTAAATTCTTTTGGCGTTAAACATGAAAATTAATTTTGTAAATTAAACATAGCTCTTTCGCGTGTGTAAAATTGTATTTCAATTAATAATAAACATCCCATATATGTTACTTGATAAATGTTTCTGCTCATTTGAAAAATAAATATCCTTTCTAAGAATTCCTTAACGTGGAATTTACATCATAATTAGATAGGCGTCTTTCCAAGTATTCACTAATTAAATGCTGGTGTGTTTTCCCTTTTTAAAGAATTTAGCGAATTTATTTCAATAAAATTCGGGTTTTCCTGTTTTATTTCTTTGACGACAAGTTTACGTTGAGCTTTGGTGCTTCAGCTAAACAAATTTAATATTCACTTTCTGTTCGACTAGCAACAAGAAAACATCCGTCCTGTTTTGCTTCGTTCCGTTTTCATTATGCGAATTGCTGGCACGCATTATATAGCGTGGTGAGTATTTAGGGTTTATAAAACGCTACTTTTCGGTTTTAATAAATTAATTTATTGTTCATAATGATTCTAGCTTCCTGCGGGGGGACACGTTAATCCCTTGAGCTGTCGTTTCTTCTGGTAATGGGAGGCCAAACGCGTTCTTCCTGGGCGTAGGCTTACCTACTCGCTGACGTAGACCAGCGACTGACTCCACCTCGACGTCAGCAATTTGAGGGTGAGTTTTCTTTCTATTCGCTTCTTACTTTGGAACCAGAACGCCTGGGATTTTCCCGTTCAAATATGGCATTTCTAAATTCAATTCTTCTATATGAAAATTATTGAACTATTTTGGTATTTACTGCTCTTTTATTAATGCTTTACTGTTTGTTTATAAATTACTAAAAATATACTACTTATTTATGTAAAAACAGCTTAAAGACTTGCTGGCACATTTGAAAATGTTGTTGCCTTTATGTTTGTAAATAGAGGTTAAGGCTATACGTACGATGATCTAGAGCTGTGGTTTTTAGGGTTGCGTTTGGTTCTTTCCTTTTTTTATTAATTACTATCAGGGGGTAAGTACCTAAAAACTACAGCTCGCCATTTTCGTGAATAATTTTTTGTGTTCTGTAAATATTTTGGTTAATTATAAGTTCTTTTTTTCCTTTGTATGTTTTGTTCTGAGTGTGAATGAGTGAGTGTATATATTTTTTTCTCAATTTTTTTTCAGGCTTTCCTTTACGTGCTTATACGTATAAGACCCCGCCCACTCGCCGCCTGAGCCCGGTCTTACGTACTTACTTCTTTCTTTTTCTTGGTTCTTTTTATTAGGTTACGTCAATGTACGTAACATAAAATATTGACGCCCTGGCGTGGGGCTGCAATTTTTTTTTGTAATTAATTTCTGCTGCGATCCCTTTTGTGATTAATTTCGGCTGCGATTTTGTTTAGTTAATTTCTTCTGCGATTTGGTATTCGTTAATTTTCTTGTGCTGCGATTTTGTTTCGTGTAACTTGAGCTCCGATTTTATTTGAGTTAGTTTTGGCTCCGAGTTCGTTTTAGTTAATTTTTGCTCCGATTTTTTGTTTATTATTCTTAGTGCCTAAGTTCCTACATGACCCGCATTTTCTCGGCCTGATATTACTTATGTTTCGTCCCTTACGCTTAATATTATTGGTGGGCGATTTTCAGATTATTGGTCTTGTGTTTTCGCCAATAATCCTAATCCGTTGAAAACTCTGGCGCCCAAGATTTTTTTCCTTCCCTCGCTGTATATTTTGTTCTCCTTGTCACGTCTACAGTTAATATTTTCTTTCCCCAATTTTTCCGTTATTCTACAGCCTTATTCTAATTTCTATTTTGCTGTTTCGCTCCTATTGGTGTTCCCGAAGTTTATCCGTCGGATGTTTTTAATTGTCCAGTATTCGCAACAATTTTTTTTCTTTTGAGCATTTCTTTCTTGTTCGTATTCAAAATGACTTCTTTTTCGGCTTCCTACCACAGTCTTCCTGTGTGGGCGTGGAATGTGAAATTTTCTGGTAATGCAAATACTCTTACCGTACATGATTTCTTGGAACGAGTCGAAAAACTCCGACGAGCTCACTATGTATCCGAGTTGCAGTTATTTAAGTCTGCAGTGGAATTATTCGAGGCTGATGCTTTACTTTGATATCGTGGTTTTCGGCATAGGTTTTCTGACTGGAAGTCGTTGTCTAATTTACTGATTCATCTCTAGAAATTTTTTAGATAGCATCATCCCCCAGAGAGTTACCCCAATTTTAAGATTTTTTTACCGCTAACATTCTGAACCAAATAGTTTTCTTCGGCTATCCATTGCATCTTTCGAGATAAACCTATCTGGTTTGGTATCAATTAATATTAGAATTTTCTCAGCTACCCGAATTTCTAGAAATTTTTTAGATAGCGTCATCCCCCAGGAGGCTATCCTCATTTTAAGATTTTTTGCTGATAGCGATTTTTGCCCGTCCTTATAAATTTTTTTGCAATCCGACACATCAAATTAGTCTAGAAATTTACGTAGAATCCGAATCTGTAAACAGATTTAAAATAGGACCACCCCTTACAAAGTTACACTTTAAAGCTCCCAAACCTCTAAATTTTTTTGCTCATCTATGACATTTGCTTTAACCAACCATCTCCGGAAATCTAAAACCGTGGGAATTTTAGAAATGTGCCCTTTATAGGCCTTAAGTGTTTAATATTTAAAACCATTTTCAAACAGTAATGTACTGTTTTTAGAATATTCAAAACCATGGCTTTTAAAATTTTAAACAGTTATCAATTTTCTGGTTTAACATTTCTTTAATTTGTAAACTTGTCATAATATAATTATTTAGTCAATGCTAAATAGGTACTTGGAAAATACAATTCGTTTCCAAACTATTTCCTTGACGATTATGGACTACCCATGTTACATGTGAAATCTGTGTGTAATTTCTTTTCAATGGACTTTCTATTAATTATGTTTGAATACAGTGCATTAGAAATTGACGTATAATTGCTTGGGATTCACACAAGGTACTTTCTAGTAGCCATCCTCGACTACGTATTTAGGGAAATACAAACTTCATTTAGTAATACAGATCAATTAACGGGTACTTATTTCATCTGTATATAACCCGGTCTAATAACTAAAAAGTCTACTCATTCCGTTCGCTTTTGTGTAAAGTTCGTCGAAATTGAAACAAATCGTTTCGTGTTTGTGCAGTGATTTTTCCTCTTATTTAAAATTTAAGGTAAGTCTATATTTTTTTTTATTAAAATAGAACTGAATTTATTTACAAACACCAATTATTATGTATTTTGCTATTGTTTCCGATTGTATTTTTAAAACATCTAAGATTCGTTTTAGATTTTACACTGCGTAATTTATTGCGGTGGTAGATGCAGTGCTACTATAAACAAAAACTTAATAAAACACTTTAAACCTTCACTAATGGAATACCAAACTTGTTGTCTACAGGATACTTACTAATAAAGCAATTTAATTTTAAATAACTTCTACGTCATATTTTCGGAAATGGCAGGCTTGAATATTTTTTTTGGAAACAATCGAAGATTGCCAAAGACGCTCGAAGAGTGCACAAGCGCGCTCACTAAACCAATTAGCATTAACATAAAATATTCCGTACTTTCGTAGGTTGCTCATTTCCTAGAACCAAATCTTCCGCAATATACAATGTCCTTAAAACTATATATATTAATATTCTTAACTACACTTTCTGAGACCCCTTTAATCTTTTTAATCGTGTCTTTCTCGCTTACATTACAGTTGAACTAAGCCTTACTATCAACAAATTTTAATACTAGACTCGCATTAAATTTGTCTTTGAATTTCCCTACAACTTCTTTTGTTGATATGAGGTATATTGTGTTTATTATTAATTTTGTGTAATAGTCGTTCTGCTAGTGCATTTAAGTATGTGTTTAATGCCATTTCGTCATACATCTTTGTTTTTACAAGTCTGATATTATGGTCGAGTTCTTAAATTTTTAATTTCGTTAAGATGAAGTTTCCTACATCTTGATATTTCATTCCGAATTGGTATGGGTATTGGTTATTTTCCATTCTAAGGTTTATTAAATCGCGTACTAGGCATTTTAAGTTATGTTGATCGCCAAAATATGCAATCAATATGCGTTTAAAATCTTCCCATTTTTCTAAGTCATTCCTGCTGTCTATTAGTGTTAGTGCCCGTCCGGTTAGTTTACTAATGATTAGGCGTAAAAGTAATACGTTTCTATCGTTGTCTCCGGGTTGGTAGAAGTTTTCAATAATTTCACACTTGGAGATAAAATTACCAAGAAGACATTGGTCTTCATTAAAGGGCGGTATCGTCTCAATGTAAATCTTCATATCTAAACTCATTATAGCTGAAGGTTCTAATAATAAATATTTAGTTTTAATTTCAATTACTTTCAGAGTTTTGCAAAAATTGGGATTTATTTCACCTTTTGTATTGTTATTCTTTGTTTGGGTTTATTCATTTTCAGTTTAGATTGCGTCGGGGTATTTGTTATTTTTAGCTTAAGTTGTTTTAGGTTATTTAAAGAATTGTGTTACTTAGTTGCTTAGTTATACGGTGCTATAATTAATTTATGAGATTTATGCTCTGTAACGTCTGGTTGCTTGCTGTAGCCTTGAATACGTTTATTTGTACTTTGCTGATATTAATTTTATTATAGGTTTGCTTCCTGAAAGGTTTTGATGTGATTGATTTTTCGTGGTAATTTATTTTACTTTGTTTGGGAGTGTTAAGACTTATTTTTAATTTTGCTAATTTAATTGTGTCTGTTACACTTATCTCTTCCCGTAGGTGTGTATAATTTATAAACTGCTTTCTTTGTAATTATATTGTCCGGTCACCTTGAGTCTTAAATATAAAGTTGTAATTTGCTATCAATTGCTTTGTTCAATGTTGCATAAAATTTTCCCTTTATAATTAATACAATAAACTGTTTTAATTACAATGTTTTAGTCTACTGTAAGATTTTTGCTTTTCAGTTAATTGCATTGTATCAAAGTCCCTTTTGTACTTTAATTACAAGGTTTTTAAACTACTGAAAATGTAATTTTAGTTTCGGTGAATGCTCTTAAATAAATAGTGTAGTGCTTTTATATACCTGAATATCTTCGTAATGAACATATGCAATTACACTTTATTTGATCTTCTCCAGTCTGTGGTAATTTAATTGCGTCAATGCTTTTGTATAATTTAATATGCAATTTGTTGATACTTTTCTGAAAGATGTTGTTATCGGTTGGTATGAGAATAAATTTTACGTCTTTACTTTGTTAGTTGCTCAAGTATTTTTATTATAAAATGTCGAGTTTGAATGAATGTAATTTATACCTTTTATAAAGTTGCACTGCGCGTTTTCGGTAACGTAGATAGAGTTTCGTAAGTCTAATTTTAGATATCGCGGTGCGTTTTTGTAAAGTTTCTGATGTACGTTCTTGAACGGTATTGTTCAGTAATTATAATTATAATTCGTATTGAAATAGCTTTGTATTCGTTGCGTTGAAGGTCGAGTTTTTGTTCTTGCGGCAGTTAATTCGTAATAATTGTCTCAAGTGCGCATGGAATGCGTCCTTTTAGTTCTCTAGTTTTAATAGTCTCTTAAAATTCAATTTTTTAAAATAAACTTAAAAATAATTCCTTGCAATAGCTAAGTAAAGTATTTTCATTAAATAGCATACAATAATAGTAATAATAGTCAATATATGTACATACATAAATAATAAAATTTTCTAATACTAGCAACATCAAATATTTATAAAAAAATTCAATTAGTTTAAGGAAATGAACTTACACTGTTTTGTTGGTTTCATGAATTCTGTCGATTTTTGTATGTCCCCCACGTCGGTTTCAGATTCGATCTATGCTTGTATCTCCTCCAAGTTTCTGTTTGGGCTTGTTAGAATTGAACGATTCTTGTTTCGCCTCCAACTTCTGTTTGAGTTCTGCCAAATTTGAAATTGAGATTCCAGACCACCAGTTCTTCGAATTTGGGTTTCTTAGTGACCTTTTGACATCCGTTACGACTGCGCCAGTTAAGGTTCGGGCCTTGGAAGCTGCCTTTTTAAAAACCAGTTCCAAAACTTCTTAACACATTTATTTTTACACAGACATTAATTCTGGAATTTTACAAAACTAGATTAAATTTACTCTAAGTTCGAAAATAACTATTAAATGTACTATTGTGTCTAAGCAACTGCAATATTAAAGCTGAATACTTTGACTGACTGCCGGAGTCTTGAACTCCCGGGCTTTTTATAATGTTCCTACCCCCTCACATGGCTGTGGGAATTTGCAGATCTCATGTCTGCTTATTCTTAATACTATTCATAAATACAATGTTGTAATCTTAATTTCTAAGTATTTTCGGTACCTGACCGCCTGTGACTTGACATCTGCAGTGCCACTATCGTCTGCGATACAAAGTAGCGCATCCGTTCTCATGAACTGTTAATAAACTTTTATAAATTGTCCTTGTATTACAATGTTGCACTTCACTTAGCGTATTCTTACACTTTCTAATAATTTCCTAATTATTCTATTTTATAATACATGTATCAATTGGAAAATACATAACTCGCGGAATAATTACACACTTTGCATGCAAATGGACGTTTGTTAGTATGTGATCGCATATGTAGTTGTAAAGTACTCTTTCGTAATGCTTAATAATCACACAAAGTGCATGCAAATAGACGTTCGTTAGAATGTAACTCCACATTTCTTTATAAATGACTTTTTGTGATGTAAGATAAATACACAAATTGCATTAGAATGGACGTTCGTTAGTATGCAATAGGATATGTTTTTATAAAGTACTTGCTTCTGACGCGGAATAATTACACACGTTACATACAAATGGACGTTCGTTCGTATGCGACCGCATATGTCTTTGTAAATGACGTTTTTGTAATGTAGAGTTGTATTGTATTGTGCATAGATCCTCCCACTGCGAGTTTCTGTCACGTTTACCTGCGTGTAAACTTGGGTCAAAAGTAATTCCGTAGCAACCTTAGCAGCAAAAGGTTCAATTTGTACATTTGTAATAAAACAGAATTTAGTTGTTCAATACGAGTAGCGTATAATTTTTTATCCCTCTATTGACCCTACGAGAATAATTACACAAAATGTATTCGAATGGCCGTTCCTTAGTATGCGATCACATATGTTGTTGTAAAGTACATTTTTGTGACGCGGAATAATTACACAAATTGCATTCGAATGGACGTTCGTTAGTATGCGATCGCATGTGTTGTTGTAAAAGACTTTTTCGTAATGCCGAATATTTACACAAATTGAATTTGAATTTTTTTTTATTTATTCTAACATTACAATTAGTTTGTTACCTAAAAATTACAGCAAACCTGTTACTCCTAAGAAATCTAACACAATTATTTGTTACCTTAAGTTATATTGGTTAGTTTTATATTATTTGCGTTTAAAACACTCGTGTGTGTGTGTGTGTGTGTGTATGTGTGTGTGTCTGTGCGCGCGTGAGTGTGTGTGTGTGTGTGTGTGTTTCTGTCTGTGGTAATGTCCTTGGGACTGTTTTCCTTCCCAGCTTCCGACCGTCGACAGCCACAAATCAGAAACGGAGAAGTTTGCATTCCTGTATGTGTCCTGGCCGTCGGCAGCCGGAAACCAGGAGGACCACGTACAGTCCCTGGTGTGTATGTGTGCGTGTGCGTGTGTTTGTGTCTGTGCGCGCATGAGGGTGCGTGTGTGTGTTTCTGTCTGTGGTGTTGTCCTTGGGACTGCTTTCCTTCCCAGCTTCCGACCGTCGGCAGTCAGAAATCAGAAACCGAGAAGTTCGCATTCCTGTACGTGTCCTGGCCGTCGGCAGCCTGAAACCAGGGGGACCACGTACAGTCCCTGGTGTGTGTGTGTGTGTGTGTGTGTCTGTGTGTGTGCGCGTGTGTGTGTATATGTCTGTGTCGTATGCGTGTGAGTGCAGGTACGTGTACGTGCGTGTTTGTGTGTGTTTTGTCGTGCCGGTGTGCTATAATGGTGTGTGTGTTTGTTGTTTTCATGTTTGTGTATGCGTGTGCTTATGTCTGTTGTGACTGTTTCCCTCTCCCGGTTTCCAACCGCCGGTAGCCGGAAATCAGAAACCGAGAAGTACGCATTCTTGTACGTGTCCTGGCCGTCGACAACCGGAAACCAGGGAGGCCATGTACAGTCTCTGTTGTGTGTGTGTGCTTGTGCGTGTTTGTGTGTATTTTGTCATGCTGATATGTTGTAATTATGTTGCCAGAATATTTCCCCTGTTGTAATTTTTAGTTGCGCTACAACATTCGAAATATAAACATTAGGTTACTGGAGCTAGGGTTAGATTTCTTAAAGCAATCACGAATTTGGTTAGTATTTTCTCTTGTTTATTTTAGTTAGTTGTATTTTTTATTTTAGATGGTTAGTATTGAGTCCTTATCCTACTAATGTTAGTATTCTAATGCTAATAAGTGTTCTGGGGGAAACTTGTGTTTGAGGTACGTTTGCCGCAATTTTGGCGTTTTCACTATTTTCACTTCGTTTTCACTGATAGCACTCCCGGTCGTCAGGATTCACAAGCCTTCTGGTAGATCTTCAGGAGACACATGGTTCCTGGTATGTCCATGGGAGAATGCCGCTTGTTTGTTGTCGGTTCTCCTGTGTGTTGGGTGGATTGTGCTTTTGTATTGCACGTTCGATGCGTTGTGTCAAACTTCTGTGTTTCGTGTGATCTGTGTTTGTAGTATTTGTGATGTGTGGGGTTTGTGTGTGTCCTGTCAGAGTCCGTTTGTGTACCTTTGGTGTAGTACAGTAGTAGTTTGGTGAGTGATTCTGTTTAGGTAAGGAAATATGTTTTCGTTCCAGAGCATGTCCGAGAGGGGTATGTTTCGTAAGATTGTCCTGTCCATTCCTAGATCCTGTTGCAGTTCGGTGCAGTGAAACACCAGATGTTCCGGTGTCCCCACCTCACCACATGTTCAGTTGTTGTTGTCTTGGAAGTCGAAGCGGTTCCTGTAGGTTAGATAAGGACCATGCCCTTGAGAAAATATATGAGCCCCTTGTGAGGGGACCAAGTGGTGACAGTTTAGCCTGTCTCGGATGTTTGGGACTAGTGCGTATACCCTCCTCCTATTTGTACTCTGGTTCCATCTATCTTGCCACTTGGTTAGTATTGTCCTGAATTTTTTTTTTCTGAATTTCTTATGTTAGTTTTAGGATTTCCCGGACTTTTTTTGGTTCGTTATTTTTTAACCAGTATGTCGCCGCTCTCTTCCTGATGTACAGATCAAGAGGGAGGACTCCTAATATCACATAGAGAGCGCCATGTGATACGGTCCGGTATGCTCCAGTAAGACTTATTAGTGCCCCCTTTGGACACTGTTGACTTTTTGTTTGGGTTTTACTAGATGTAATCTGGTTGCCCAGGTGCTCGCTACATGGCTTATTATTGCTGCAAGTACGCTGGATAAGTATAATCTTACACAGTTTAGGGGATATTGTACGTACGTTGTGCAAGAGTTGCTATGCATTGTATAGCTTTACTGGCACCTGCAGTCACTGTGGCAATGTGTTTTTCGTAGTTCAGTTTTTCATCAATGGTTAGTTCTAGGTGTTTGGTCTCCCGTGTTCTTCGTATTCTGCCTCTGTTCAGTTTAATGATAGGGTCTCTTTCTAGAGAGCCTTTAACTATCATATAAGTTGTTTTGTCATGTGCTATCGTCATCTTATTTGCGGCGCACCATTCTAGGGCTTTGTTCAATGCGGTGTTTGCATTGTGCTGTAGTTCATTTCTGGAACCCCCTTCAACCACCAACAAGATGTCGTCCGCATGAGCTACTACGCACCTCACCTCATTTGAGGTTTCCAGCTGCTCCAAAAGCTCCTCAGTCGCAATGTCCCAAAACATGGGACCGCAGACTGACCCCTGTGGGCATCCTTTGGTGATTGATTTTCTGATGTTTTTAGTACCAGACAGTGTTACAAATCTATCCTGGCAATAGCTTCTGAAGGTATGATGTAGTTGTTTTGGACATTGAATTTGGATTAGCCTATGGAACAGTGTTGGTCACCATAAGTTGTTGAAGGCTCCTTCTATGTCTATCATGATTAGAGCCACGTATTTTTTATTTCAAGTGGTTGCAGAGTTTATGGGTTTGCTTACGGCGTCTTCGGTTGATCGTCCTTGTCTAAATCCGTACCGCGCCGGGTGCATGCCTTTCGTCTTCCGATGTTCTTGCATTCTCGTACACAGTAGTCGCTCGAAAGTTTTTTTGAGCGAGTCTAGAAGGCAGATGGGGCGGTACGAACCCAGATTTTTCGGATCTTTTTTTCGGTTTTTAGAGAGTATGATTACGTCTGCTTGCTTCCAGCAGTTTGGAAAATTTGTTTGTCTCAGACATTCGTTGTACAGTTTAGTAGGTTTTGGTGTGAGTTTGGTGTCTAGTGCCTTTGTGATTTCTGCCTGGATCCCGTCTTGCCCAGGAGCTTTTTTGTTTTTACTTGGCGAATAGCGTGTCTAATCTCGTCCTCAGTGAAAGGTGTTACGTCGTCCTGTGTTCTATTCCATGGTGTATTCCCATTCGCGTTTTGTTCGGTGATTCTTTGTCGTTTGCGTATTTGTTCTTGTGTGTCCTCTTCTCAGTTGTCATCAGAGAGGAGTGTATGTAGTAGTAATGTTGCGGTTTCAATCCAGTCCTTGGTTTCTGTTCCGTCGGGTTTGGTTAAAGTCGAGTAAGTTGTCGGCGGTGCAATTTTTCCTGTTACTATCTTGTACGGTACCCCCCAAGCATCCGTCTGCAAATGTCTTTCGACGAAAGTGTCCCAGGATTTTCGTTTTATGTTGTATAGTTTCTGTTCGTATGTCGCCTTGCGTTGTCTGTAGTTGGTCAGCTGGAAGGCCCTTTCTGCCGGTGTTAGGGCGGCCTGATAGCGTCTCCTTGCCTTGCGAGTTTGTTTTTCAGTTTCTGAACCTCTGTGGTCCATTTTAAGCGGTTTTTGTGGCGTAGTTTGTCTTACTGTTTTTAATGTTTGTTTCATAGTGTCTCTAATTCCTCTTGTTGGGGCTTGGGCGTAAGCGTGTACGCTGTCGTTACGTTGGATATCAGGGGGCGGATTGTAGTTGTCCAGTAGTCTTTAGCAGTGGCCTTTTGTATATTGTATTTTAGTCTTTTTCGCACGTTTCCGCTGGTAATAGTATGTTATCCTTGTTTATGTAAAAAGTTATGAGGTCGTGATCGCTTATTGTTAAGTTGTCACGTACCTTCCAGTTTTGTATGTGGGGGTGCGCTAGTCCGTTTACTATTGTGACATCAATGTTACTCTCTGCTCCTGTTCGATGATTTCTGTGGGTGGGTGGATTGAAGGGACAGTTCGTCACTTCAAGTTATAGCTCGTTGATCATGTCCTCTACCCTCTACTCACGCGCATCAGTGTTGCTATAGTGTCACATTGGAAATTTTCCGTTTACATCTGCCATAAAAAGTACGGGTTGGTTTGTGTATGCACGTGGGATGTTTTAATGTTGGTGATGTATGGCTCGGAGTCCAACCGAAATTGGAAGTATATGTTGGTCAGTATCCAGTTGTGTATGTTTTGTCCGGATATTTCTAGGCAGACGGTGTTCGTTCGTGTATCTTTGTATTGTAGTTGCTTGTATGTTAGAGTTGAATATTATAGTGCCTATCATTGATCTGTCTCCCTTATATGTGTCTGGCTGTCGTTGGCATTCCCGGTAATTTCCCGTTTTTGCAATATGGTTCTTGTATGCAGATTATATGTAGTCGTTGTGTTTCGGCCAGGTGTCTGATTTCTTGCGTTACGGTAGCGCTACGCATGGCGTTTAGCTGTCCAATTTTAATTATGGTTTCCCTATGCGTCTCAGTTTTTGTTATTCCGTTTCTCGTGTTTGCGGTCGGTACTGTTGTTTGGGATTGAGCGTCGATCACAGCTGTCCGTGTTTTCAGTAGGTGTGTCTTTGTTTGAATTCCTCGATAATTGTTGGTTGTATGTGTGTTATTGTCCATATTCGGTTTTGTGTATAAGTCTGTCTAGTAGCATTTTATACGTCGGACAGCCCTTTGAATTATCGGTACATTTTCGGTGTGTTTTTTGGCATGGAATGCAAGCTGGTTTCATTTAGCTTTTTGGACAGTTTAGCTTTTTGTGTTTGGCATCTTGTACCCCACAGTGGCTACAGGTGTCCGTCTGAAGTGGGCAGTATTTTGAGATGTGCCCTAGATCCTGACATCTCATGCATCGTGGGACCACGAGATGATCTTTTACTGTTATGCATCTGTATTCTATGTATAACTTATTTAGATTTATGAGCATATTACGTAGTTTACTGCTGACGGTTGCCACATGATGTACCGTGGGTTTGTCTTTTGGTCCGGTTTTGAAGCTGAGGACGAATTCTTTGTCGAATTCATTCCAACTTAACTTCTCTTCTAGGTTCTGCTTGTATATTAATGTTTTGACTTCTGATTCCTTTAGATACGTTGGGACATCATACAATATCACCAATGGGTTTCTTTTCCGGGGTTTTTCTACCTCTTAATACCTCTGCGAGTTTGCCATGTTGAAGTAGTTTCCTTGCTTCGCCTTCATTATCCGTGTTTATTATTAGAGTGTTATTGGTGTTTCGAATGTTTTTGATCTTAATGCCATCTGTTTTGGGGTTGATAGTTTTCATGAAGTTGTCCTGTATTTGTTTAATGGATTCCCCACGTACGGAAGTGATGAAAACTGTACCAGTTTGGTTTGTCATTGCTCGTGTGATTGCGTCTTGTTTCGGTGGTTGAAGTCTTGTTTGCGTATGTTGTCTTGGGTGTAATAGTTTCGGTGTGTTGTGCGCTTTCGTGTGTGTGCTGTGATTTTAGGAGATGTTGGTGTTGTTTTTGTAATTGCGTGTTTTGCTCTCGTAATAGTTTATTTTCCCCAATCAGTTCTGCTCGGCAAAGTGCCCATTTTACAATACGTTCCTTCAAGTCCTTCTTCATTGCTACCTTTAGACGGTTGGCGGTGTCCCTTTCATTAGTTATGAACAGGTCCAGCTCTAGGTACATCCTGTAAAGTGGGTGTTCTGTTGTAATGTCGTTGGTTCCTTGCTTTGGTTCCATTATTCTTTTTGTTGTTGCTTCTGTATATTTGGTGTTTTGCAGTTGTTTCCTATTTTAACTGTGATAATGATGGCAGCATTCTCGGTGGTTTTTGCGGTTCTAATTTCCAGATCCGGTGTTAACTCTGTGGTTAGGTCGCTAACACTACCTCCCCGCCTCAGAGAGTGTCCTACCGGCATTTAGTAGTTTTTGAATTATGCACTACTTAATTTCTAAGCAATAAGTTCTGTTTAGATTTTTTAAATCGTTCTACTCAATTTGAATGACGTTCGTTAGTAAGCCATCGCATATGTCTCTGTAATTGACTTTTTCGTGATGCCGAATAATTACACAAATTGCATTCGAATGGACGTTCGTTAGTATGCGATCGCATATGTTGTTGTAAAAGACTTTTTCGTGATGCCGCATAATTACACAAATTGCATGCCAATAGACGTTCATTAAAATGTGACTGTATATGTCTTTCTAAACGACTTTTTTGTGATGCCGAATAATTATACAAATTGCATTCGAATAGACGTTCGCTAGTATGCGATCGCATATGTGTTTGTAAATTACTTTTCTGTGATGTGGTATAAATACACAAATTGCATTCGAATCGACGTTCGTTAGTATGCGATCGCAAATGTTGTTGTAAATTACTTTTACCTGATGCTGCATAATTACACAAATTGCATGCAAATAGACGTTCATTAAAATGTGACCGTATATGTCTTTCTAAATGATTTTTTTGTGATGCCGAATAATTACACAAATTGTATTCGAATGGACGTTCATTAGTATGCGATCGCATATGCAGTTGTAAATTACTTTTGTGTGATGCCAAATAATTACACAAATTGCATTCGAATGGACGTTCGTTAGTATGCGATCGCATATGTTGTTGTATAAGACTTTTTCCTGATGCTGCATAATTACACAAATTGCATGTAAATGGACGTTCATTAAAATGTGACCGTATATGTCTTTCTAAATGATTTTTTTGTGATGCCGAATAATTACACAAATTGTATTCGAATGGACGTTCATTAGTATGCGATCGCATATGCAGTTGTAAATTACTTTTGTGTGATGCCAAATAATTACACAAATTGCATTCGAATGGACGTTCGTTAGTATGCGATCGCATATGTTGTTGTATAAGACTTTTTCCTGATGCTGCATAATTACACAAATTGCATGTAAATGGACGTTCATTAAAATGTGACCGTATATGTCTTTCTAAATGATTTTTTTGTGATGCCAAATAATTACACAAATTGTATTCGAATGGACGTTCATTAGTATGCGATCGCATATGTTGTTGTAAAAGACTTTTTGGTGATGCCGCATAATTACACAAATTGCATTCGAATGGACGTTCATTAAAATGTGACCGTATATGTCTTTCTAAATGACATTTTTGTGATGCCGAATAATTACACAAATAGCATTCGAATGGACGTTCATTAGTATGCGATCGCATATGTTTTTGTAAACTAATTTTGTGTGATGCCGAATAATTAGACAAATTGAATTCGAATAGACATTCGTTAGTATGCGATCGCATATGTGTTTGTAAATTACTTTTCTGTGATGTGGTATAAATACACAAATTGCATTCGAATGGACGTTCGTTAGTATGCGATCGCAAATGTTGTTGTAAAAGACTTTTTCCTGATGCGGTATAATTACACAAATTGCATGCTAATGGACGTTCATTAAAATGTGACTGTATATGTTTTTCTAAATGACTTTTTTGTGATGCCGAATAATTATACAAATTGTATTCGAATGGACGTTCATTAGTATGCGATCGCATATGCAGTTGTAAATTACTTTTGTGTGATGCCAAATAATTAGACAAATTGCATTCGAATGGACGTTCGTTAATATGTGATCTTATATGTGTTTGTAAATTACTTTTGTCTAATGTGGTATAATTACACAAATTGCATTCGAATGGCCGTTCATTAGTATGCAATCGCATATGTTGTTGTAAATTACCTTTTTGTGACGCGGAATAATTACACAAATTGCATTCGAATGGACGTTCGTTAGCATGCGATCACAGATGTCGTTGTAAAAGACTTTTTCGTGATGCCGAATAAATACACAAAGGGCATTCGAATAGACATTCGTTAGTATGTGATCGCATATGTCTTTCTAAATGACTTTTTCGGGTTGCCGAATAATTACACAAATTGCATTCGAATGGACGTTCGTTAGTATGCGATCGCATATGTCTTTGTAATTGACTTTTTCGTGATGCCGAATAATTACACAAATTGCATTCGAATGGACGTTCGTTAGTATGCGATCGCATATGTCTTTGTAATTGACTTTTTCGTGATGCCGAATAATTACACAAATTGCATTCGAATGGACGTTTGTTACGTTGGCTCGTAGCCGGGCGTAACACAAAGATACCAAGGAAATGACGGGGCTCAATCGGAGATTAGGGGGTTATAGAAAGCAGACCAACATATAATGTACGCGGCTGTAAGGAATTAGTAACAATACCTGCAATAAAAAAAAAAGAGTCAAGCAAACCTGAAATAAAAGAAAAAGCATAACATACTGATCAAGCATAAACTATTCAGTACTTGGTAGAATGTAAATAACTGTTTGAATAATCTATCTAATATAATAACGATAAAAGCATTACAAAAATTTTTAGTACAAAGTGAGGTAATATTGGGGAGTAGCAGAAACGTTTCCTCACACACCAATTAAACATAAATCAGACAAAATTTTAACAAAAGATAAATAGGTAAGCACAATTGATATGAGTAATCCAGTATTGTTGATTTTTATTTTTTTTTTCTTAAATAGCATGCAAGTCTATTGTAAAAGATATCAGAACGACAAAGATATGACAAAACAACGGATAGCTATTTAAAATAATAACAAGTAGGAAATAGTTCAACTTACAAAAGGTCCTTCAATTGAAGTGTGGGATTTACGATGTCCGACACTAACGAAGCACTTCACCCTTGACTGTGAGGGTGTTGATGGAACTTATCACACGTTACACTAATCACACCTACGTATTTCACTGGTGTTAGCAGCAGACATTACCACGCGACGGAACTATGTAGCATTGATAAATTTCTTGTTAATTCTATTTCCTGAGACAATAATTTCGAAATATTTTGTAGCACTAGTTTAATTTCAACTGGGACCAAATGTATATTATTTTCATAAACATCCAAAAGCAGTGAGAAACTTCAACCAATACCTTTGTAAACTGGTAATCTGTTATATTTCGCAAATAACGAAATTTGCGCAAGCAATAATCTATTTTAGATTCTTTGGTGTTAGAAAATTCAGAAACTCTGATAAAAAAAAGGGACCGCGAAACTAGATCGCACACCCAGTTTAAATATCAAAAGATAAAGCAACTAAGAAAACCACAATGAGTAAAGTACGTGTATCACTAAAGTAAGTCCGTCAAATGTTCCGTAAAACACGCGTGCCGGTCGAGTTTTACAAGTTCTACCACTTTTATTTCCAACAGAAAATCAACTAAAAACAATTAGTAAGACACGCGTAGGCAATAAAACCGTTCGTCAAATGTTCCGTAAAACACACGTGCATCGACCAAACACGTTCGCCTATAAACCATACTACTTCAATCGGAATTAGCGCTACACGCTCTACCGTTAATATACAACTTTTATTTCACAAAAGAAACAACTAAAATCGTGCCGTGCTTGTTCATGCACAATTCGAAAATTGATACCGCATTCATTCTCACTATTGTCAAAGCAAAAAAAAAAGAAGAAACAGTATTTTCAACGTAATTACTATCTAGGAACCAAGAACAAACTCAACTCCTCATCTGTTTATATCAACTCGTTGCTATTACAACCTCTTATCGTCTATTTTCTAGACTTGTATAACCACATCAGGAACAAAATTTATACGAACGGCAAGACAAGAACGATGCAATCCACTCATTATAATACGACGCATTCGCCAACGCGTTAATAAATATAAAATATAGAAATAGTAGTTACAGAAATGTATTTACGAATTTGGTAAAGTGTAAAATGTTAAGCCATAAAAATGCACGTTACACGTTCGTTAGTATGCGTTCGCATATGTTGTTGTAAATGACTTTTTTGTGATGCCGCATAATTACACAAATTGCATGCAAATGGACGTTCATTAAAATGTGACCGTATATGTCTTTCTAAATGACTTTTTTGTGATGCCGAATAATTACACAAATTGCATTTGAATGGACGTTCGTTAGTATGTGATCGCACATGTCTTTGTAATTGACTTTTTTGTGATGCCGAATAATTACACAAATTGCATTCGAATGGACGTTTGTTAGTATGGGACCACATATGTGTTTCTAAACTATCTTTTCGCGAAGTGGTATAATTACACAAATTGCATTCGAATGGACGTTCGTTAGTATGTGATCGCACATGTCTTTGTAATTGACTTTTTCGTGATGCCGAATAATTACACAAATTGCATTCGAATGGACATTCGTTAGTATGCGATCGCATATGTAGTCGTAAAAGACTTTTTCCTGATGCTGCATAATTACACAAATTGCATGCAAATGGACGTTCATTAAAATGTGACCGTATATGTCTTTCTAAATTACTTTTGTGTGATGCCAAATAATTACACAAATTGCATTTGAATGGACGTTCGTTAGTATGTGATCGCATATGTCCTTGTAATTGACTGTTTCGTGATGCCGAATAATTACACAAATTGCATTCGAATGGACGTTTGTTAGTGTGGTACCACATATGTGTTTTTAAACTATCTTTCCGCGATGTGGTATAATTACACAAATTGCATTCGAATGGACGTTCGTTAGTATGTGATCGCACATGTCTTTGTAATCGACTTTTTCGTGATGTGGTATAATTACACAAATTGCATTCGAATGGACGTTTGTTAGTGTGGGACCACATATGTGTTTTTAAACTATCTTTCCGCGATGTGGTATAATTACACAAATTGCATTCGAATGGACGTTCGTTAGTATGCGATCGCATATGTCGTTGTAAAAAACTTTTTCGTGATGCCGAATAACTACACAAATTGCATGCAAAAGAACGCTCGTTAGTATGCGACCGCATATGTCTTTCTAATTTAAATTTATATAATGCGAAGTAATTACACAAATTGCAAGTAAATTGTCGTTTCTTAGTATGTGAAAACATTTTCTTTTTAGATGCACTTTTATATGATGAAGATTGACTAGGTAAATTACGTGACCCCGAACGTTCGTTAGTATGTGATTAAGTTATGTGTTTGTGAATTACTTTCTTGTGGTACACAAAGCACTCGAAGGGTAGTGTGCGTAGGCGACCGTACACGTCTTAATAGGTCAATTTATAACAGGACACAACAATCACATAAATTGCCTGCCTATACAAAGAGCAAATTCCAATAAGCTACTACTTTTGCTTGAGTTGGTTGCATGTGCATAAAGACAAGTTGAAGCTTGATATAAATTTTAGAAAACAAACTTTGTTTATCGGAACCTTAAACTCTGAATCGAAATTTTAAAACAAATTTTACTTTAAACAAACTTTAAAAAGCGAATATGGATGTTAATAAACGAATCAGGGTCTAAAGGAGCATTGAAAGACAAAGTATGAACCTCAAAAATAAACCTCAAAAGACGAGCTTTATTTTAGAGGAACTTTGAAAAGTTTTTGGTGGTGCTCTAAAGGAGAAATCTTGTTTTAGAACTTTAAAAAGCAAATACACTTTGCTAGACGAATCTTCATTGTGTAGAAACAGTTAACCAATTTCAATCTTGTTTTAGAGGAAGTTAGAAACACAAACTTGTACTTAAGGAGCTTTAAAAACCTTGTTTTACAGAATGTTTAAAAGACAATTATTGCCTCAGATAAGCTTCAAAAAATAAATCCAGTTTCAAAAAAACTTTAAGGACGAATCCATTGTCAAGAAACTTTTAAACGAGATTTCTACTTTAGAAAGTTTAAGAAAAACTTAAAATACAACCCCGCTTTAGGAATGAATTTAAGGCATTAAAAAACTATCGTTTATGGGAACCTTAAAAACGCACCTTGATTTAGAATAACTTTAAAAGAAAACTCTGTCTTAGAGAAACTAAATTGCTAACCTTGTTCAGGGAGACTTTAAAGGACACGTTTCCGAAAAACTCGAAAGGATGAAACTTGTTCTAGAGAAACGTGATAGAACAAACTTTGTGTTAGAGGAAATTTGGAGTAAGTACCTCGTTTCACAGGAATTGTATAGATAAACTTAAGAAAACGAATCCAAATAAGAGAAACTTTTAAATATGAACTGTTTTAAAAAACTTTAAAATGCCATTTCTATTTTAAGGAGAATTTAAAATATAAAGCTATTTCAGAGAAACTTTAAAACCTGAAACTTGTACTAAAAAAACTTTTACAAACAAGTTTCAAAAAAGCTTTAAAGGAAAAATTCTTTTGGAGGAACTTTAAAAATGAAACTTTGTTTTAGCGGTACTTGGTTTTCAGGAACGAACAGACACACCTTGGTTTGAAAGACCTTCAAATGTCTTGTTCCTCCTTCTTTTACCTTTTTCTTAAGGGACAGTATAACGATTACTAGAAGGAAACAACGTTATTAATTCTGCAGAAGATTAAATCACCACTTCCCTGAGTAGTGTTTCGCCTCAAGACGTCATGAACAGTAAGTCTTCTATGGGTTGTTCTCGTTAAAGACCACGATGTACCTGTCTGGATAACAAAACGTATTTGTTAGGAAGACAGCGCTGCTTTTCCCTGGGTTGATGTGGACTGGCCATCTTCGGAAACAGTCCTCCAGGGGGGGGTAGCGGTTTCCTAAAGTTTGCTCGTCACGGGGTGTTAGGGATCTGGTAGCTACAAAGTGTTTTCCGAAGCCATCATGTTCATTCCTCCTCTCTCCCTGCAACTCATGATTTCGTCCCAATTTATGGTGATTGGGGGCCATTATGAATGTCCTGGTAATCTCCCGATCTGCCATCAATCACAATGCTGCCAACTTCCGAGTAAAGTTCAAATTTCTTAGCCTCGTTTGAACTCCTCCTCAGACAGGTCCATATCTTCGGGTAATTCCTCCATCAAACACTTTTAACTCTGTTTTTTGATGTCATCTCGTGTATTCATTCTATCTCGTTGCAACTCTCAATGATGTCTTTCCATTTTCAGGTTCAGGTTCACACCTACGAGCAATGTCGTTCATCCCATATTTTAACTCTGTTTTCCAGTGCCATCACGGGCGTTCCTCCTCTCTCTCATTGCAACTCATAACGATTTCCTTGCAATTTGTACTAGCTACCGATTACGAAACTGCAAACTTTCGGGTAAAGTTCAAATTTCATCTGTCCCATTTCAACTCCTTCTCTGACAGGTCTAAATCTTCAGGCATTGTCGTTCATCTCAAACTTATAACTCTTCTTTTCCATGCCACACGTGCCTTCCTATTCTCTCATTGCTACTCCCAATGATTTCTTCTCAATTAAAGGTTGTCAGAAGGCGTTGAATGCCCTGAATGCTCCTGACCTCCCATCGATTACAAAATTGCAAACTTCCGAGTAAAGTACATATTTCATATCCCATTCCAACTGGTCTTCAAGCAATGTCGTCCAACCATACTTTTAACTGTTTTACGATGCCATCTTGTACATTCCTCCTCTCTCATTGCTACTCGTAATGATTTCTTCCCAATTTAAAGTTATGGGGAGGGATTATGAACGCCCTGGAATCTCCTGAACTGCCATCCCAACTCCTCCTCTGGCAGGTCCACATATTTACGCAATGTAGTCTACCCCATACTTTTAAGTGTTTTCCAATGCCATTACAACCTCTTCCAGTTTGAATTGCGCATCTCAAAGTTTAATCAAATTTACACAATCTTCCAGACAAAGTCTGCTAGTGATAAGGAAACTGAAACGTTGTAAAAACGAAGGGCAAAATAGTTCTAAGAAGTCTACGCTGACCTCAAACTGCGCGTCTGTAATATTTACACAGACTTGCGTTTTTTCCGCACGTTATACTGAAAGGTTTTGCAACTCTGTGTCGATAAAGAACGTTTAGTGACGTTTGTAAACAAGTGACTGCCTACTTGAGATAACCACGCGTTGACTAATCCACTTTTAGCTCTTTTATACGCCATGCTAGACTGAGAACGTTTCGTAACGTTATGAAACTATCCAGACCTCTATACGGTCTGCAGATAACAAACAAAATAAGATAAGCTCGAAAGAAAAACAAGAGTTTTGCAAGCGCAACCTGGGCGTGTAATAGACGAGGTGTTTCAAAAATTTATTTGATGTTTGCGCAAAAAATCCCAGAAGGTTGTAGATGACGTCGTCTAGAAAAAATTCGCTATCGCTTTAAACCTCTCGTTTAACAACTGTTTCGGCAGATAGAGAATTGCTCGAAGTCACAATCATTTAGTAGCTTTTCGCCATGAAATCACCAAATTTCCTCAAGTTGATTTCAAATCACTGAGCATTTAACCGTTCGAAAACCTTCGGTTCGTTAAGCAGAAGTTCCAGAGAAAATGATCAGTCCCTGGAACGGCCAAAACGTTTACAAAAAAGGAATGACAATTCGAACCACTGACCTCCAGCTTGCTAAATTGCAAACGCTACAAAGATATTTTTCACATTGAAGATCGAGGTCGCAAGTTAGAAAGACTTTGGATCTAAGTGCAATCAGGATAACTTGGTGGTATGTCTTTGGTACTATCAATATAGTAAAAAAGGTACAGCGCTGAGTCGACGACGAAGCCCAATACTGCAACCCAACATAAGGAGATATCTATAAACATACTAGCGAGACATCATCCAACATCAGAGTCAGAGGTTGTCACCTGCAGATGTCCAACGTAGAGGCGCTCGGAAACCTCTTCCGTGAATTTGGGCGACTTCTAGACAATTGGAAACCCTCTTCCATGATTTCGACAACCTTCCGAGCAACTGAAGACTTTTGGTCGGGTTTTGAGCAACTGGAAAACATCTTCCATGACTTGAGTCAGCTCCCGTGCAACTGGAAAATTTTTTCAATGACTTCGACCAGCTTCCTGACAACTTGAAATTTTCTTCCAAGACTTTAGCCTGTTTCCGGGAAACCGGTGACTTTGGTCAGCTTCCGAGCAACTGGAAAATATTTTTTGAGGCTTTGGCCAGCTTCTAGGCAACTGAAAATCTCTCTCGTGATCATTGGTCAGGTTCCGGGCAACTGAAAACCTTTTCCGTGACTTTGGTCAGCTGCTAGACACTACATTTGATTTTCCACTGCTCCACCCGAAAGCACTACATTGGCCAGGAAGCAAGTTTTTTTTACCTAAAAAATTCTGAATTTTGTTGAACCATTGCTGTTCCAAGCAAGGTAGGGATTTTTAACATGCACGACAACATAAACACGGAACCTCCATTTTAATTCACATCCCAATCGGACCGTATCGGAGATCGAACCCGGGACATTGGGCATAGTAGTCATGCGCATGTCACCTACGCTACGGAGCCGCTCAGCTGCCGGACATCTAGAATTTTCTACCATACCTTGGGTCAACTTTGTGCAATTGGAAAACTTCTTCCGTAATTTTTCCGGGCAATTGGAAAACTTTCGCGACATTCAGGTTAATTGGAAATATTCTTCCAAAGTTCTGACCAGTTCCCTGGCAATTAACAGATCTCTTACGTGTTTGGTTGCATTTTGGCAACTAGAAAACCTTGTCGGTGACTTACAGCAGCTTCCGGGGAACTGGAAAATCCATTAAGTACTTTGGATCAGCTTAAAGACAATTGGAAAAAGTTTTCCTTGACTTTGACCAGCTTCTGCGCAAATATAAAACTTCGTCTGTACCTTGGCTCAAATGTCGGACAATTGGAAAACCTCTTCCGTGTCTTTGGCCAGCGTCCCGGTAACTTAAAACCGTTCATGACTTTGGCTGTTTTTCGTGAAGCAAGAAAGCGTCTTCCGTGACTTTGGAACTGGAAAACCTCCTTCGTACTTTGGGTCAGCTTCCGGCAATTGGTAAAAAATCTTCCTTAACTTTGATCAGCTTGAGAGCAATTGAACCTCCGTGACTTTCAGAGTAATTGAAAATATCCGTCCAAGACTCTGGCCAGCTTCTTGTCAACTGCAAAATTTCTTACGTGCTTAGGTCTGTTTCACCTCTAGACGTCATGAACAGTAAGTTTTCTATGGGTTGTTCTTGTTAAAGACCACGATGTACCTGTCTGGATATCAAAACGTATTTGTTAGAAAGACAGCGCTGCTTTTCCCTGGGTTGATGTGGACTGGTCATTTTCGGAAACAGTCCTCCAGGGGGGTAACGGTTTCCTAAAGTTTGTTCGTCACGGGATGTTAGTGATCTGGTAGCTACAGCTGTGTCTATTGCTTGATACGAGGAGAGTGAATAGCGAGTGGAGCACCGGCAGAGCCTGGAACAATTCGGCTTCCATCTGTCGGGTGGATAATCGATTGTTGCCTGCAATCGGTGCTGGTCTAAGAACACGAGTTGTAATTTGCTCTAGCATTTGGAGCTTCTTTAATATCATGGGTTTGTTTGAATTGTACATTCTGGTAATTCTATTATGTATTTCGAACGATATCGGCCGCGTTCATTCATAGTTTGAGAAGTGCATTAAGCAAGCATGCTAATTATTTGCATGCTGCGTCTTCATTGGTCAGTTAAGAGTTTGATTGGTTGCATACCTCTACAGTTTAGTAAAATAAAACCCTTAAGCATACATAAAACGTACTTAAATAAATTATTACTCACATCCTTATGGAAATAATGTACTTAAAATTAAGCCAGTTTAAATAATCGTACAATTAATCGTTTACATTTAATTCTTTCAACAAGATCATGAAAACAACTCCTGTAAAGCTGTATCTGTTTTTAGGGTACTTCTAATACAAGACCCGTCTTTTAAAATAACTCTAAAACGAAGTTACCGCAAAGCAGGGTACCTTTTAAAGTTTTTCTAAAACGAGATCTATCCTTTAAAGTTAACTTTATGAAGCCACCTAAAGCAGGTCGCGTTCTTTAATGTTCTCAAAAACTGCATGTATCCTTTAAAGTTTCTCTGTTACAAAATTCGTCTTATAAAATTTTAACAAAGCCGGGCCCGTTTATTAAAGTTTCTCTAAAATAAATTGCGTCCTTTAAAGGAGATTCATATTTGAAGGCTCTTCTAAAACAGGGTTCGTTTCTAAAGTTTTTCTACAACGAATTCTGTCTTTTAAAATTAACGTTTCTCTAAAACAAAGTGTGTCCTCCAAAGTTTTCTAATACACTTCGGCGCACCCACGAAAGAGGTTAGAACGAAAGATTTAAGTCTTCGCTTCTATAAACTCGAAACAGGATTCTTTTTACAAAAACAGTTCCATGATCTTTAAAATCGCCTGTCTTTTCTACGTATCTTTGAAAAAACAGGTTGATCAAGATTTAGAGCGTCTAAGATTCGCCGATTTTTTGGAAATACTTCACAAAACAACTTGAAGCAACTCAAAAACAGTGTTCGTCCTTTGAAGTCTTTCTAATTCAAGATGCGTCCTTTAAAGTTCCTTAGATACAATGTTTGTTTTATACAATTTCAATACAGTAGGGTGCGTTTCGCTACGTGCCGAACTCGACACTAAACATTCTTAATTAAGTTTTAATAGTTAAGGATTTCGCGCCAATGAATTTAAAAGGACGTGTGCGTACTTCCGTCACTTCAGATAGTGCGTTGCGCGAGATTGCGCCGACGCGGTGGGCCAAGAAGGAAGTGGTGGACTTCCGGGATACGTGTGAAGGACTAGCCTCCGAGATGTGAACAAGTGTAGTTGGCTGGTATCGTATCGTGTCTTTTTCTGATATGTAGATTTCCTGTGATTCCAAATTTATCGTGCCTTATCCTGTCTCCTTTACCTTATTTTTGTATCTACATATAGTGTTACGTGCAAATCGAATTTGCACTTAAACATGTATGTTAGTAGTTTAGTTTTTAATGTACGGAAGTTTCCCGCCATATTTTCAAATACGCGGTACGCGGGAACTTTTTTAATAGACTAGGCGGAGCTTCCGATACGTCAGAGTAGTGAGTTTGCGTAGTGTGCATATCCCTATAGGGGTATGGCAATACTAGACAAAGAGTGGGGTCGTGTTTCCGTAACGCCCTGGAATCGAGGCTGTTTTCTTTCTACCTTCAAGTGAACGAGTCGTGCCGGGTGTCGTGTTTTATCTTATTATGTAGATTTCCTTATCTTGATTATCTTGTTTTGTCGTTCCTTAATTAACCTATTCCTGTCGTTCCACTACATATAGGAAACGGAGATGACCCTGGAGCAGCCCACGACCCCGAGATAAATTGGATGTCCAAGCTCTACCAGCAACATCGGAGCAATATCTTCATTTTCGACCCGGAAGGATGATAGGCGTACCTGGAGAATGTCGGATTTCCGGGGTGAGTAATACCGTTTAAATGGTTCATGAATATGAACTTTTGTTAATTGTTTATTTAATATTTATGTTTCCGATTATGGCGTAATATAAATTATTGCTGACGTCATGGTGGGGGCCGCGCACCAAATCTGTAAAAGGTTTGCGTTTTCCTCCGCCAGGGCGTAGCATTGCTTTTTAATCATTGCGTTGCGCGATGTATCTTATGAACTTTGGTAATTGTATTACCGGCTTTTAAGAACCATCTATCGCCATGTAGATGTACCACCATCTAAGTGTAATACTTTGTTAACTGTATTACCGACCATATAAACTTTCGAATAAAAGTGTAACAGATGTAATAAAAATATAACAATAGAAAGAAGAGAATTTGAATTTGGATTCAACCTGGCTCAAGAATTCCCACGCCCGAAAGATTAGCGAAGTAGCCGATGCCCGGAAGACTAGCGAAGCCACGGCCGACCATCATGGAGTAATCCTGAAGGAAGCCCTACATTTCACATGAGTGCCTCCTTTGGGGTTTTCTTTAAAATTTGTTTTCCTTGAAAATTTGTGTAATTATGTTGCAATAATTCGCATATTGTGTGACGTCATCTATAATTTGCGCGTCATTTTTACATTATCTAATATCGCTACCAACTGTCATTAGTGGCTCGCGTACCGGCGCGGCGGGGTTGTAATAGTTTTTTAAAGTATTTCTAAAACAAAGTTTGTCCTTTAAAGTTTCTTTAATGAAAATTTCGTTGTTTTAGGTTTAAAGTGTGAACCAAGCTCCATTCGAAAGATCGGACATTCCAGGAGGCGTGGGAACGAGTGGCTGCCCTTGCAGATGTTGGCCCAGGTTAGCGGCAACCCCTCTCATGCGGTATTTTCGTGATCCTTTAAGTTTTTACCTGTTACAACCTGCGGATATTTAATAATAACTCGTAGATGGATTTATGTAGTTTAATGACTTGTAACCAATGTCACAAAATAAAAAAAATAAACACAGCTAATTAAAAATTCGCAGCACGCACCGTAACTACAATGCGGCCAGCGGCGTTGCAATTAAAAAAAAACAAACAAAGCAACAATACTACAACTATAACTTATATGTAAAGTACAATCCAACTGATCCACATTAGCATCAACTATCACTGCCACACTCTTACGGATTAATGTGTAATTTAATTTCAACGCAAAGTTCACAAATTAAACTAGGTTCTAGAACAACCGACACGCGCTTGGATTAGGTGCCGCACTCCCTCGAGCCGCTTAACCCGACTGACCTTTACCTATCGGACCAACTTAACCCTTACGGCTTTTTCTAGCTACCCTTATAGGGGGCGGCCTAGTACAAATTCTGCTAAAATAAGGTGTGCTCTTTCAAGTTTATCTAATATAAGATTCGCTGTATTCTAAAACCGGGCGCGTTTATTAATGTTTGTGCTTTAAGGTTCCTCTATTCCAAAGTTCGTCTTTTAAAATTTCAATAAAACAGGTCCTGTTTTTAGAGTTTGTGTTAAACAAATTTTGTTCTTAAAAGTTTATCTAACGCAGTTTCTCTTTTAAAGTTACTGTAAAGCAGGGTGTGGTTTATAATTTTTTTAAAACGAATACATAGTACCCCTTGGACGCTTGCAGCTTCACCGGCAAGCCTGGAACATAACGCACCAACCCGTTTTCTTTATCGTCGTACCATGCTAGTTCCTGGCTTAGCATAGCTTGGAACATTTTGCTTCGTAATTGCATAGTTAGTTTTTCGCCGGTTATTCCAAAAGTGTACATCTTAAACAAACAATATTTTTAAAACCACTTCTTTCATTTAGGTACATGTATAATCCTAATTTGCTTTTACTTTCACAAACGAGCTGAAACTCAGCGCTAAGTGTGATCGTCTATAAAACGTAGATAAATTGCATCGTCAGATGGAGCGACAAAAAAAATTTTGTAAAGCATCGTGCAGTTTGTACTGATTTACAACGGGACTACAACGTTTCCACTCTATGACACAAAAACCAATCATCGAACGGTTTTGCCACAAGCCTTTAGCACCGTCAGCGACAGGCGAACATATCGAATATGCTTAAAATGATCGTATACTTACAGAACGTATCGAAATCCAGTGTAAGTTCCATGAAAGCTTCACGAACGACGAACTGAATACTAACGCAGTGAACACTGTTACTCGTAGATACCGAGACACACTACGAAAAACAACGATTAAAATTATGTTTTCTAAATCTTACCAGTTTTAACCCCCATACTAAATGGGTGGTCGTCGCCGCTTTCTCCTACACGAAAAACGCTGTTCATTTTACAGCAGCTCCTCGTTTTCATAGTGGATGCATACTTTTCCTATCAAACTCTCGCAATGCTTATAAATCTCAGTTTACAGGTTTCTACGATGTTCCTGGATGTAGTACAAGGGTTTAGGAATTCGGCGATTATAAAAAATTATTAAAACTGAATTTTTTAATCACATAACCTATATTTAGAAGAACTCCTAAAATGTCAATGAGTTTGACAGATGGAAGTCACCTGTGGCAGTGTCTCAACTACTGAACTATCAATATACAAACACCAAGGCGTTAAAATCTAAGCAATGCCATTGGTTCTAAATCAGCCTATGGCCATTTGTTAATATAAAGTAACTAGAAACTTAAATTGAACGCTTGCCTTGGCCCACGGGGGGTTTGATATTTAATGTAAAATATAAATATTCAAAAACAGCATTAAATTTATACTTCGCCTATTTTAATTATTTCGGTTATCAGCCACTTTTCAAAGTTGTCTTTAACCTATGAACCCTTAACATAGAATAATAATTATTCTATGCTTTTAATAATAATAATAATAATAATAATAAAAGAACAATTTGTTTCTAGGTTTATTTTAAACCCGAGTACGTGAACGTTAAACCTATTCTTACCTTTGTGAGTGGAGAAATTACGTGTTCTAACGTGCGTTGTTGCTGGAAGAATCCAGAATATTGATTAATTGGCCAACTGGAACCACTCTTCATTCACGCTTAAATTCAGGTACGTGGCGGCAGGCGATGGTATATTTATTTCCTGTAACGTACAATACCAAGTACCATTTTCTCTCCTTGCTGGAGATTTTTTTTTTTAATTTTCTTTCGGCGCTTCAGCGATAATAAGACTCTTCCAATTTCAATTTAGTTCAATTCCACTCAATTTTGGTCCAATTTAATTCAATTCAATTCAACTTCAATCCAATTATTTCTATTTCACTCTGATTGCATTCAACTTCACATCTCAATTTAATTCGAATCCAAATCAATTCAATTAACTCAATTTCAGCTCAACGAATTGAAATTGCAAGCCAACTCAATTCAATTTCGGTCCAATTTAATTCAACTTCACTTCAGATAAGCCAACATTAATCCAATTTAATTCGATTTTAATTCAACTAAATCAATTTCAGCACAATTTAATTCGATTTCGCTTCAATTTAAATTCAAATTCTAATTACATTTAATTCAAATTCCATTCAACGTCAATCCAATTTAATTCAATGTCGCTTCAATGTAATTCAACTTAATCTAATTTGTTTTCGTTCCAATTTAATTGGATTTCAATTTAATTACATCAATTTAAGCTGAATTTAATTCAATTACCTTTCAATTCAATTAAATTTGTTTTGAATTTAATCCCACTTCAACTTGAATTAATTCAATATCAATCCACTTTAATTCAATTTTAATTCAATCCCAATTCAACTTCAATTCAGTTAACTTAATTTCAGCTCAATTTTGCTCCAAATTATTTCAACTTCACCAGGCCAAGTCAATATTAATCCAGTTTAATTCGATTTCAATTCAACCAGAATTTAATTAAAATCAATTTCATCTTATTCTATTCGATTTCGCTTCAATTTAATTTGATTTCAATTCCAATTTTATTTAATTCAACTTCAATTCAGCGTCAATCAAATTTAATTCAAGTTCACTTCAATGTAATTCAATTTAAGCTTAAGTTAGTTTGTTTTTGCTCCAATTTAATCCAACATCACTTAAATTTAGTTCAATTAAATTCGATCTCAATTCAATTAAATCGATTGCAGCTCAATTTAATTTCGGTTCAATTGAATTCAACTACATTTCAATGCAATCAAATTTCAACTCGATTTAATCTGACTTGAAATCAATTCAATGTTAAGTTAATTTCAGCTCCATTTAATTCTATTGTGCTTCAATTCATCTGATTTTCAACTTCAATTTACTTGAATTTAATTCAACCTGATTTCCAGATCATCTCAATTCGGTATCAACCCAATTTATTTCAATACAGCTACTTAATTTAACTCAACTTAAATATGCTTTGCTTTAATGTAAATCAATTGTAATGCGATTACAATTCAACTTCGAACCAAAAATTAATTTCAGCTCAATTTTAATTCAAACTCAATTTAAATCACTGTTTATTCAATTCAACTTCATTTGAGCTTGATTCAATTAAAACTCAATTTCATTTCAATTTAATTCAACTTCAATTCCATTTAATTCAATTTGAATCCAATTTAACGTGATTTCCATTCAGCCAAATAAATTTCAGCTCAATTTAATTAATTTTACTTCAATTTAATTAATATTTTTATATTTAATTCGAATCCATTTCAACTTCAAATCAATTTCCGTTCAATTTAATTCAACTTCACTTCAATCTAATGCATTTGTAATCCAATTTAATTAGATTCCAAATTAATTAAATCAATTTCAAGACATTTAATTCATTTTTAGCTTTAATTTTAGCTTTAATTGAATTCAATATCACTTTCCTTCAGTTTCAACTACATTTAATTCAACTTCAACTGACCTTAGTGCAATATCAATCCAATTTAATTCAATTTCGCTTCAAATTAATTCAACTTCAATTAGGTTTAATTCAAATTTAGTATAATTTAACTCAATTTCAATCTAACTTTAAATCAACAACCAATTTCAGCTCAATGTAATTCAATTTCAATCCAAACTCAAATTACTTCAGCTTGAATTCAACGTAGTTCACTGTTAATTCAATTTCATTTGAATTTAATTCAATTTTCAGTCAATTTCGGTTCAATTAAATTCAACTTTAAATCGTTTCCATTCACCACCTTCTATTTATTTAAATAAATTTCAGTTCAATATAATTAAACTTTACTTCAATTTAACTCAATTTCAAACCATTTTATTCCGTTACCAATACAACTTTAAATTAATTAAAATAATTTCAGTTGAATTTAATTCAACTTTAATTTAATATTCAATATTAATTCAATTTAATTCGATTCCAATTCAACTAAATTAATTCCAACCCATTTTAATTTAGCTTTATTTCAATTTAATTCAATTTCAACTCTAATAGTTTTAATTAAATTTCATTTTAATTCAATTTTAGTTAAATTTAATTCAATTTCGTTTCGATTTAGCTCAACTTCACTTCAGGTTAAGTAAATATTGATTCAGCTTAATTCGATTTTAATCCAATTAAATTAATTTAAGCTCAGTTGAACACCATATCACTTCAATTTAATTCAACTTGATTTTAATTTAATTCAATTTCAACTTAACTTCATTTAATGTCAATTAACTGCAATTCAATCTCACTTTAATTTAGTTCAATTTTATCTCCAATTAATTCAACTTCACACTTGAATTTAAATCAATTTTGATCCAATTTCAATTTTAATCCAATTAACTTCAATTCCATTTCATTCAACTTAAACTCAATGTAATTCATTGCCAAACCAATTTAACTGAATTTCACTTCAATGTAATTCAATTTCAACTCGAATTAATTCATTTTCGCTTCAATTTAATTCAACACCACTTCAATATAATTCAGCTATAATCTAACTAATTCGATGTTAATTCAACTCTAATTCAATTTCGCTTCAACTTAATTCAATTTCAACTCAATTTAATTTGTCTTCAACTCGATTTAATTCAATGTTTATCTATTTCAATTCAATTTCACTTCAATTCATTTCAGCTCAATTTAATTCGAATTCGCTTTAATTTAATTTAATTTCGGCCCAGTTTAATTCAGTCTCGTTTCAATTTAATTCAATTCCAATTCTAACTGATTTGATTCGCCTCAACACAATTCAATGTCAACCTAATTTGATTCAATTTCGCCCCAATTTAATTCAAAATTTAACTTCCATTTAATTCCTTTCAATCTCAATTCAGCTTCAAGTCAGAAATCATTTTCAGCCACAATATAACTCAATTTCGCTCCAATTTAATTCAACATAAATTCAATTTAATTTTATTTCTATTTAACTTCGGCACAATTTAATTCGATTTTGCAACAATTTAATTAAATTTTGCTTCGGTTGAATCCAGTTTTAAATTTAATTTGATTCCAATGTAACTTCAATTCAATTAAATCATTTTAGCTCAATTTAATTCAAATTCTCTACAACTTAATACAATTTAAATAGAATTAATTCGATTTGAGTCCAATTAAATCAATTTTAACCCTAATTAATTTGATTTAGATCTAATTTAATTCAACTTCCTTTAATTTAATTTCATTTCAATTATAACTGAATTTAACTTAACTTCAACTGAACTTATTAAATGTCAACCGAAGTTAATTGAATTTCGCTTCAATCTAATACAATTTTAATCCAATTTAAAATTAGTTTGAAGTCATTAATCAATTTCAGTTGAATTTCAAGCCCCGACTTAATTTGGTGCATCTTCAACTCAATATAATTCAATTTTGCTGCAATTGAATTCAACTTCAAACTCAATTTTAATTCAACTTCAATTCCATTAAATAAATTTCGGCTGAATTCAAATCAACATCCTCCAATTTATTTCAATGTCAATCCAGTTTAAATTAATTTGGCTCATTTTAAATTCAAATTCACCTCAATTTAATTCAATTTTAATCCAATTGAACTCGAGTACAATTCAAAAGTCAATTTTAGCTCGATTTATTTCAACTTTATCTCAATTTAATCTAATTTCAATCCCAACTCAATTAAATTCAGCTTTAACTCAACGTAATCCGTCGTTGAGACAATTTAGCTCAATTTCACTTGAATTTAATTCAATTCCAACTCAATTTAAATTAATTGCGCTCCAAATTTATTCAATGTTACTGTAGTTCAATTTTAGTCCAATTTAAACAAAAATCAATCAATCAATTTAATTAAATTCTGTTTCAATTTAACCTAAATTTAATCCCAACTCAACTTAATTCATCTTCAACCCAAGATAATCCATGGTTTATCCAATTTAGCTCACTATCGATTGAATTTAATTCAATTTCATTCAATTCAATTAAACTTAAATTTCAATCCAATTTAATTCCATTTCATTTAAACTTCAAGTCCATTACAGCTCAATTTAATCCGATTCTGCTTCAATTTAATTAAACTTTGCTTCAATTGAATTCAATTTTAAATTTAATTCCATTCCAATTCAGCTTCAAATCAATTAATTGAATTCCAGCTCAATTTAATTCAACTTCTATTTAATACCAATAATCCTATTTAATTCGATTTCATTCCAATTAAATCAATTGCGGCACAATTTAATTCGATTTCACTTCAATGTAATTAACCTTACTTCAATTTAATTCATTATTAATTCCAACTCAATTTAATTCAACTTCACATAGTTTAACGTCCATTCAAATTCGCTTCAATTTAATTTAATTTCAGTTCAATATAATACAGTTTTAATGCAACTTCACTTTCATTTCAATTTCACATCGATTTATTAGAATTTCAGCTCAATTTAATTCAATTCTATTTTAATTTAATTGATTTCGCTTCAATTTAATTGAATTTTACTGGAAAATAATTCAATATGAATTCCGAATCAATTTTAATTCAACTTGATTCGGTATCGACCCAATTTAATTCAATTTATTTCAATTTTAATCCAGCTTTCCTTTAATTTGAATCAATTGTAATACTATTTCAATTCAACTTCAAGTCAAAAATTAATTTCAACTCAATTTAATTCGATTTTGCTCCAATTTAAATCAATTTCAATCCAAATTCAATTTAAATCAGCTTCAACTCAACGTAAATTACTGTTCATTTAATTTAACTCAACTTCATATGAGTTTGATTCGGTTTAAACTCAATTTAACTCAATTTCTCTCTAATTTAGTTCAACTTCAATTCCATTTAACCCAATTAAACTTAATTTCTATACAATTAAATAAATTTCGCCTCAATTTAATTCGATTTCGCTTCAACTTCACTTCAATTTAACCAAATTTTAAATTTAATTCAATTCGAATACAACTTCAAATCAATTAAATTAATTTAAGCTCAATTTAATTCAATTTCACTTCAATTTAATCCGACTTCAAACCAATCAAATCAATATCAACACAATTTAATTCGAGTGTGCTCAATTTGATTCAACTTCAATTTCAATTCCAACTCAATTTAATTATACTTTAACAAGATTTAATTTCGTGTCAATCCAATTTAACTCAATTTTGTTTCAATTAAATTTTTTAATTGATTTCCTTCAACAATTGAACTTTATTTCAATTTAATTTAATTATAAGTTTAATTCGATTCGAATGCAACTTCAAATCAAGTAAATTAATTTCAGCTCAAGTTCATTCAACTTGATCCAACTTAATACAATTTCAATCCAATTAAACCAATATCGACACAATTTAATTCGAATTGCTTCAATTTAATTCAACTCTACTTCAATTTATACAATTTTAATTAAATTTATTAAGATTTTAATTCAATTAATTCAATATCAACACAATTTAATTCAACTTCACTTTAATTTAATTCAATTTCAATGCCAACTCGATGTATTTCAACTTCAACGAAACTTAATTCAATGTTGATCCAATTTAATTCAATTTCGCTTCAATTCAATTCAACTTCACTGCAATTTAATTCAATTTTATTTCAATTTAATTCGATTCCAATACAATAAATCGATTACAATTCAACTTCAAATAAAAAATCAATTCCAGCTCAATTTAATTAAAATCTGTGCTTTAAAGTTAGTCTTATAAAAGTCCTCTAAAGTAGGGCGCGTTCTTTAACGTTCTCAAAAACGACACTTATTCTTTAAAGTTCCTCTGTTACAAAGTTCGTTTTATTAAATTTCAACAAAGCAAGATCTGTTTATTAAAATCTTTTTAAAACAAATTTCATCTTTGAAGGTTGATTTAATGCAGGGTATGATTTTGAAGTTTTTCTAAAATGGCTGTTCCACATCAACTCAGAGAAAAGCAGGGCTTTCTTTTTAACATACTACGTTCCGGCATCCAGACAAGTACATCGTGACCTTCAACGAGAATATCAATAGAAGACTTACTGTTCATGACGTCCTGAGGCAAAACTCTACTCAGGGTAGTGATGATTCGATCTTCTGCAGAATTAATAACGTTGTTTCCTGCCAATAATCGATACAGTGGCATACATGAAAAAAGAAGGTGCAAAAATTTCGTACACGCGGTAACGACGCTCTTGCGAAAAAACAGTCGCTTCTGTAAAATCAGACACTAAAAGTGTCTACTTAATTATCTCTCGCGGGATTGGATTATTCAAACCAGCCGATGTCTAACATTCTATTAGAATAAAAAACGTAGTCACCTTAAGAGCGTGTGTTCACATAACCTTCCCGCGAGCGTTAAAAATCCCCTAGAGATAACTTATTATGCACGTCTAAACCATTTTATTCTTACAATGTAAATAATAATTTATAAATTAACAAAGGCCGGATTTGGGAACAAAAGGAATTCATTTATTTCTATACAAAATAGAATAGATTTAATTGATATGAGATGGGAACTTGGTTATCCAATAAATGAATAAATTCATTTAACACATAACAAATGCTTTTTATTAGGGAATGCACCGTCGTATACTAACGAAAGTCTAATCGCATATACTGTGTGTAATTACTTCGCACCACTTGCTGTTTAATACTAAGGAATGTCTAATTCCACGCAAATTCTACCATTACTGTGCATCACGAAAAAGTGATTTACAAAAATACATGCAGTCATATACTAACGAACGTCCATTCGTATACAATTTGTGTGATTATTTCACATCACAGAAAGTACTCTACAAAAACCATTTGTTGTCGCGTTGTACTAAGTACTGTCCTTTTCATCCGATTTGTGCTATTATACCTCATTATAAAGACACCTGTTAGAACCGGTTTCGGTCCTAGAAAAATCTAGCCGGAATTTACAGAAAACTTGGTGAAGTACCCCTTTTAAATTTTGTATCAAGAAAGTAACAAAAACCTCATTCTCTTGTGACTTCGAATCCAGCTGTTTTCAACATGTTTATGTCGATTCGGGATCCAAAGTGCCCTAAAATTAAAGGCAACCAACTTGATAGGGTAATATCCAACCATGGTTGACTACTTGTAATCAATTCGATAACCTATTCTTCAAGGTAAGCTAGCCCACTTAAGTTTATTGTTTGTTTGGATGGTAAATACGAAGTGTTTTATATAAAAAATTCTCCCCTCCATAAAATAATTCGAGATATCTTCGATGATGACTAGATGAAGGGATTGTAACTTTGGAATTGTGTGACGTGTTGAGTTAAGATGCCGTTACTTCTGCTAAAACTGCGATTGCAGATCGATCAAGCTTTAAACAACAAAGTGATTGGACTGCGTATAGATTTTGAAGTTAGCCACATTGAGCTGCGTACCAACATTCAGCGTCAGCATATGTTGTGATCTTAATTGACAGCAGAGTGACTGGGTTGCGTGCAGATATTGAGTCCTATCACATCCTTCTAATCTCAAAGTGCAACAGAGAGATCTGACTGAGTACCGATGAGTTCCAAACATTTTTAGATTTTTCAACCGAGTGATTGAATTCATAAATAGTAGATAAATTGGGGCATCCACCCCCATTTAGAATCCCTCATTTCCCCACACATCTACCAAAAGTTTTTTCATAACCATTTTATCTTTCGAATAAACCATTTAAATTTTTATGTTTCGAAAAAAGATAATTTTTTATGGGATTTAATTAAATTTGGGAGGAAATGAGGAAATCCCTCATTGCCCCCATTGAACCAAATAGTTTTTTTGTTAGCCATTGTCTTTCGAGATAAACCTATTTGTTTGGTATTAATTAAGATTAATTTTCTCAGCTACCCAATTTCGTTTTAAGAGCGCGGACGGCTTAACCCGATGTTACACCACGACATTTGTTCTGGTCCGGAAGGCATTTTTCCAGGTATTTTGGTCCCCTGAAAAAACGTTTGAATACCATTTTGTACAAAACAAAATCCGCATATAAGCATTTAAGGCAACAAACTAAAATTTACTCAGGCCGTTTATGTTCCATAGAACAAAGAAGGTTTGAAGACCACCGAAGGAAGTTGAGGATTCACCGGGGAACAAATGACGCATACCCCAACTGCCAATACAAGCACCAATGTAGCCCGGCGCTTTGTCCGCGCGAATGCAGTTAGTAGAAACCCAAAATTTCCATGTTTCAGATCCATCAATTTAAAAATCCAAAATGGTCACACGCACACAAATTGGGTCAATCGGCTGTGGATGCATGCCATAAAAAACCCATTTAAACCATTATAAAAAATACCAACTTGTTGTCACAGGATATTCCAATTTAATTTTAAATCCACGTCATAATGGGCTTTTTTTAAAGAATCACCAACGAAATATATTTAGCATAAAATTAACCATTAATTTCCCATTTTACGACCATGGTTAATTATGATTAAAATTTAAGTGCAGTTCGAGCTTCCAAACTAACATATTTTATAGAAAATCTTTTAATAAACCCCGAAATACAAATACTGTCAATCACCAAAATTCACCCCTCCGTTCATAATTTACAAACTTTTTCAAAACAATGGGGAATTTTAAACCCCGGGATTTTAATCTACAAACCATGGTCGTAAACTAAATTTTTCACCGTTTCATATACCCCTTTTGGCACTGTACTTTGTTCTTGAAAATCAGCGTTTTTACGGTGGCCGCCAAAAGCCCAACCAACTTTCTTTATAAGTTTAGCCATCGCGTACATTTTTGGGTCGGATAATTAAAAAACTTTGGTTTTGTAGGCATTTAACACTTCGGCTTATTTAAACATCTAATACGATTGATTAACCACTTTCGAATTATTCAACCGGAGACCACCTAACGCCACCGTTCTTTTTGAACCAACATCCTATGGGCTTGATAACAACCTGACGTATTTTCCTTACTATTTGTTTAAACAAAAACTACCGGTATCGCCATTGTGGACGTAAACAGATGTTTGTGGATTACCGAAATATGTAACCATATAAACCATTAACCGTCTAAGCAAATTTTATTGTCCACGAAAATTCTATTTTTCTAAACCATAATAATAATCGTCCTTTATAGTTCCACATTTCGAATTAACCCCAATGGCTGGTGCCTACGACATGGAACCTTTAATTTCTTAGGAGAATTCTTTATTCTCCGCGCACTGTCTAGTTACATGTCCATTCCTTTTAGGATACCTCGTTATAGGTTTAAGACCCTCGTTTTAAACTTACAATTTAACCCCTTTAATCTTTTAACCGATTCTTTCTCGCCTACAAACAGTAGGACTTAAACATTACACCAACAAATCTAATACCGTCCCATTAAATACGCTTAATTTTCCTACAAGTTTTATCGACAATTTAATATTGAAATTATCGCGGGTAGTCACCCTTTTAAGAAAATATTTTGCTATATCAACTAATTTAATTTTCAGGGACCCCAAATCTGTCAGATTTTAAAAAACCACCCAAATAACAAATTATGCGTTTTAAAGACTAATTTTACCATTTTATTTAACATTTTTAAAACCTTTTCCTAACCAAACATATGCCTTAGCCAACCACGCCGAGAAATCAAAACCGCCGTGTCCCGCGAAACCACGGGAGATAACACGTTACCTGTCCCGGAAGAAGCCGGGGTTTGGAAGGGGGAGAAGAACTTTATGGCATTTAAAACAAAATCAAAATAAACAATATCTTATATTTTACGCCCCCATGCAATTTTTTATTAAATGATGCCGATCTTCCCTCGATAAACTAATTTTATTTGTTATGCAAATCGTATTTTTTACCCAACATGGGGCCGATACCATCCAAATAAAAATTGGATGCTTGGTGACTGTTAACATCCGCTTCCCTCGTGCGCCCAGACATCCCAGCCAGGCACCCCTGAGCATACACCCGCCCATGCCCCCTGCGCGTACGCATGCCCATGCGCTGCCCATGGCCCCCTCGGCGACTGCATTTCGTGGTAACGTCACAGCCTTTTATAAAAAAGAACAATGTTATATACATTATAAAATGTTTATTCCGACATTATACATAACAAATTTAAAAATATTTAATGCCAAGCAGGGGTCATTTAAACAATTTTAATACAAAGTTATACACAGAAGACAGTCCTTTCATGTTTGTTTAGAGTGGCTTTAATTTTATCAATTTTATTCGCAGCTTTTTAAATCGATACCCAACCCTCTATCTCCTTTTCAACCAATAGTTTGATACATGGCCGTCAGGTTTTCGAATTGTAAAATGGAAGTTTGCCTCATATTTAAAGTCTTTGATTCCGCCACAACTAATCCATTCCTTCGTGTAACTTGCAGCTTGCGACAACAATCGCAGCCCCACATATCCGCAAGTTCCTTGATCGACTTCTTCGTCTTTGGAAATCCTTATTCTCCACAGACTGTTGCGGTTCATGTCCACCACTTTTGGGAATATATGGTTGTTAAGGTTTTAAGACCCTCGGTTTTAAATGATCCGAAAGGTTCACGGCAAATATACAATGTTTAACGGACCCCTTTGCGTGTGGTGTACGCAAAGATTACGCCCGCATTCCTTGTTCGTCTTTGTTATCTGCCATTTTGATAAATACGTTTTAGAATAACCTTAAAGTATACGGATTTAACCATCCTTTTCTGAAGAACGTACATAACTAAGAGTCTTTTACTAACCGCAAATGCACACTTAGAAACCAGATGTATCTAGTCAGTCCATCGGCACATAAAATAATCTTTAATTCTTCCTCATTTCTAATAAGATGTTCTTTCTACACATCTTATGATCGCGTATTGTGCAGGCTTAGCCACAGCATTGACATTTCCGGAATCATTGTCTTCCTTCCCTTACCGTAATACATTTAAGGGGACCATGTAGCGGTGTTTCTCCAATATTTAGGAACGAAACTCTCATGTTAGGCGATCATATTCAATCCAAGGTTACATTCCCAAAATTGAGGTGGCAAGTTGTGTAAAATATGTACTAACCAAATTTAAACCTTTAAGAAAATTATTTTTCTGGATCTTCCAACAATTCAAATATTTAAGTAATTCTAGTCAAATTTAGGCTTAATAATTTCTTTTCCATGATCGGAATTATTGCAAGTTAAATTTTAATTCCATTCCCAATGGTTAAGTTATATAAATTAAGCAGTTGAGCTTTCAATAACTATCATTAAATGGTCGAATACATTGCCCTTTGAGTATATTTTATTCAAAAAAGTTAAACTCTTTTACGGGTGGCAAGCCTTTTTGATACTTCCATGCACGGATTTTCGCTTAATGTTCAGTCTTTCCTGAAGCAATGGTCCTAAATATTTCTGACCAGTAAAAATCATATATCGCCAAATGAATTACAGCTGTTCTGGCACCCAATTTGTTAAAGTAAATTCATGTTACCATTAAACATCACCCCCAGTTTTAATTTCAACAAAATTAGCCTTTTTAATCCCGATTAAGTTTGTATTAAACACACTCACTAAATATTCTGCAAACTATACATCCCCTTCAAAGCTAAATATTTTTGATTCTTAAATATCGTTTCCTCAATGTTTCCCTAAACACCCTTCCACTTTTTTAAACACATGTTGAATTTTTGATTAAATTAAATCTTTTTTCGATTAACTTTACTTCTTATCTTACATGTTAAACGGATTTTTAACGGCCTACCTACACCTTCTTTGTATCCACTCCATAGGGCTTACTAACACCTGACGTATTTTCTACTATTGTTAGGAACAAAAACCATGCCATTTGGACGTAAACAATGTTTGTGGATTAGAGCAATTGTAACATATACATTACCGTCTAAGCTATTTTATTTATTTATCAAAACTTATTTTCTAAACCTAATTAATAATCCTTAGGTTCAGCATTTCACCATTCCCAATGGCTGGTGTACATGAACGTTTAATTCTTATTGAATTCTTATTCACCGCACTGCTGCGTTACATGTCCATTCCTTTTGAGGTATAGCTCGTTATGTGTAAGACCCTCGGTCTTATCAATTCAGGAGACCCCTTTAATTTTTAACCTATCTTCTCCCTCAATACATGGCACTAAATCTACCAACAAATTCTATCTGGATCCCCATTAAATACGTCTGCCAGTTTCACAGTTTTTACAGTTTCATATGTTTTATTATACGCGAGTCACTTTTAAGTAATAATTTTGCTAGGTTCAACTAATATTAATTTGGACCCCAAACTGTAAATTTTAAATGAACCACCTCAAAGTTATGCGTTTAAAACTAATTTACCCTCTTATTTACTCCATTTTTAAACCTTTTCCTAACCAAATCATATGCTTGAACATCGCAAAATCTAAAACCCCATGTACCGCTCCGACGTGGAGATAACCGTATACTTGTCACCGAATAGAAGCGTGAGATTTGGAAGGTGGAGAACCGCTTAAAAATATGCGATTTCAAAATTATATACAAATATAAAACTATCTTATATCTTCCCCCCAGGTCGAATTGTTGTACATCAAAATGTCCTTTATCTTCCCTCGAAAATACCATTATTTAATGCTGCCTGCATCATCATTTTTCTCGATACATACCAGGCAAGTACCGATATGCCACCATAAATTGGATGCTTGACTGTTAACATCCACTTCCTCGTGACCCCATGACACATGCACCACATGAGCACCCTGCGCATGACCCCTGACCCATGACCACACATGACCACATGACCCATGACCACATGACCACATGACCTTGCGACTGTGATTTCGTGGACCACGTGACCTATATAAAAAGTAAATGTTATATACTATTATAAAATGTTTATCACATTATAAAAAATTTAAAATATTTAATCCATGGGGTCAAACTTAATTTTAATACAAAGTTATTAACAGCAATTAGTGCTTATGGGTTTTTAATGAGACTTTAATTTATAATTTTATGTCAGCGCTTAAAATTTAATCGATCCCAATCCTCTATGGTCATGTTGCTCCAATAGTTTGATCATGAGACCGTCATGGTTTTCGTAATTGGTAAAATGGTCAATGGTCCTCTGGTCATTTGGTCTGTGGTCCGAACAGATCTCCTTGGTAATTCTATGCGTTAAATCTTTTAATTAGTTCCACTATATCCTATACTACTTGTATAGCTTGAGACTTTCTTGTCGGTTTGGAGAACTATTCTCCCAGACTGTTGCGTAGTTGCACACCACTTTGGAATATTGGTTGTTATAGGTTGTAAGACCCTCGGTTTTAAATGATCCGAAAGGTTCTTTACTAGGCAAATATACAATGTTTAACGGACCCCTTTGCGTGTGGTGTACCAAAGATTACGAAACCCATTCCTTAGTTCGTCTTTGTTATCTGCCATTTTGATAAATACGTTTTAGAATAACCTTTTAAAAAGTATACGGATTTAGTACCATCCTTTTCTGCAAGAACGCCTACATAACTAAAGAGTCTTTCTTACTAACCGCAAATGCATACAACTTGTAGAAACCAGATGTATCTAAGTCAGTCCATCGGCACATAAAATAATCTTTTAATTCTTCCTCATTTTCTCTAATAAGATGTTCTTTGTCTAACACATCTTTGTATTGATCGCGTATTGTCGCAGTGTTTTCCATGTAGTCAATTTTCGCCTTTTGCATCCATTTCCTCTAATTCCAGTTGTCTTTTCCTTCCACTTACAGCGTATGGTATACATAATGGGGTAATTTCCTTTAGCGTAAACGGATAGAGTTTACTACCAATATTTACGCGTTGTCGTACAACCTCTGGACGAATGTTAGGCGTATCTATCAATCCCAAGTCCGAAATTACTATTTCTTTTGGAATTGTAGAATATGGTGTTGCAGATTGTGTAAAATATGTACTACCTGCTTTAATGTAGCACTTGTGTAAGATTTTTATTTTATCTTGGACATCTTCCTCTACTATCTCCAAATAATTTACAGGTAAATAGTTAAAACTAAAGCCAGCACATACTTTATCAATTTTCCTTTTCCTCTGGTTTTTGGACAACTTAATTTGCAAGCCCGTCAATTTCTTTGTATTACCATTCCCCCAATACACGTACTGTAGCAGGTTATTATACACTAAACAGCAGCTATTTTGTAGCTTGTCCGATAGCTTACTCCACATTTTGGTAAGTGGTACCGAGTACATTGGCGCCTTTAGGAAGTATAACTTACTATCTTCCAATAAGGTTAAACAGTCTTTTAAGGGTTTATACACCCGTTCCGCACTGACATAGCTTCCAATTGCACAGTTGTATATTGTCGCTTCCAATCGCGTAATACCATGTTCTTTGGCCAAAGTAGACGCAAATGTTTCCCTTAAACGTACATCTGGACAACGTAAAAATCTAGTATATGATTGCCAAGTTGTTTATTAACACCAGGACTTGTTATCTGGCACACAAATTTGTTGTAAATCTTAATTCTTGCATTGGTTGTTAGCCATGTTAAACAATCAACCCCGCAGTTTTATCGTTGTCAACTATAATATTACACTTTTCTTCGTATTCGCCCTTATAGCAAAAGTTATGGTTTGTAGTTAAATAATTACACATCTCCATCTTGCTAAATATGCCTGCAAAATCTTGGGTTACATCCATGTCAAAAGATAGAAATAATCTTTTCGACTTCGTCTAATATATCTGGTAGTTCCTCCAATAAAGTTTCCAACTTAACATCTGCTAGTTCCACTTTGTATGGAACACATATAGGATTTTGGAATTTTTATTAATGCATTCGATGTCTTCTTTTCCGATAATTTCTTTTACTCTCTGGCCTATCTTGTTACTGCTTTCCAAGAAAACGGAAGCTTAGCTTTAACACCATGCCTAGCGAAACAAATCGTTGAACTTTCTTCGTAGATAGCTGTTAAATGCACCACAAATTTCTTTTAGGATAAACATCCGTTTGTTTGCAGATGCTTGTTCGGTGTCAGAAAGGTCCAAATTTTAACCAACATTATATTGTCACAAAATGGTTCTGTAATTGGTGTGTGTAGTCCGCCAGTCAGCATCTTTTCGCCTTCGACATAACAAATATTACCAATATCTGTCACCAGATTATTGTTGCACATATTTTTGCAGCAGCCATAATCCAAATCGCTCATTTGTCGGTTTCACTTTATTCCCAGAAGTTGAGAAACGTTAATCACCTTGGAGACGCTCATGTTTACCGTTCTAGCTACCGTCAAATAATAAATTGAATACGAACAATCTGTTCTTTATGTATCAAGTGGCGGCGTATATTCCGAAAATAGTCGAATATGTCGAACCGCCATATATAAAATTCTCTGTTAGGAATGAAGTTATCGCCTAGTAGATACAATCAACAATGTCCGGATATATGTAGTGTTACTTTGTAAATTTAATTCCTCTAATAACCACATTCAATCCATATGCCACTGACCACATGACCATATGACCTGACCACATGACTATCCCACATGACCATATGCCGGACCACGGGGTTTTATGACCGAGGTGACTAAGGCATATGCTATAGACCAAAATGGTTTTACCAATGACCTAAATAAAGAGGGTAAAAATTGTTTTAAAACCATAACTTTGTATGGGTGTTCTTTTAAAATTTTTAAATTTGGGGTCCCTGAAAATTTAATATTAGTTGATACCTAGCAAAATATATTTATCTTAAAAGAGTGACTACCCGTATAATAAATACAATATAACACTCGATAAAAATTGTAGGAAAATTAAAGACGTATTTAATGGGGTCCAGTATTAGAATTTGTTGGTGTAATGTTAAGTCCTACTGTATTGTAGGCAGAAAGATACGTTAAAAAGATTAAAGGGTCTCACGAATTGTAGTTAGTAAAACCGAGGGTCTTACAACCTATAACGAGCATATACCTCAAAAGGAATGGACATGAACTACGCAGCAGTGCGGGAGAATAAGAATCTCCAATAAGAAATTAAAGTTTCCATGTACGTGCACCGCCTTGGGTAATGGTCGAAATGTGGAACCATAAGACGATTATTAATTATGGTTTAGAAAATAGTGTTTTCGTGGACTAATAAAATGCTTAGACTGGTTAATGATTGGTTACTTTTGTCTCCACAACTGTTACGCCCAATGGCGATACCGAGTTTTTGTTTAAAAATAGTAAGAAAATACGTCAGGTTGTCTGGACCGGAATCGTTCGGTTCAAAGAAGGCGATGGGGTCCCGTAGAATAATCGAAAGGGTTAATCAATCGTATAATTTAAATAAGTGTAAATGCCACATAAACAAAGATTTAATTTCCGAAAATTGCGAGTGACACTTATAAAGAAATCGATGGTGTTTAGCGCCTCCGTAAAAAGGTGACTAGATTTTCAGCATAAAATAGCAGATGGCAGAGAGGGTATGCATGTATAACGTTCTGCAAAATATGTAGTTACGGAGAGTAATTGTGACTAAGATCTGGAGGTTTAAAATCTCGGCCTATTGTCGTTTGAAAAGCTTGTAATTATGATGGAGCGGGTCGAGTTGGCAATGCTAGTTTTGTCCTTACGATAATTGGAAGTTGCGACTAGCTCTGATCATTTGGACATTGGTCTTCCGGTTCTGAATCATTCTGACGCGCTAGCAAATGTAAAACTCAGAAGCATAATTTCGCGAAAAGTGCGGATCATAGAACAGACTGATGGTGCTTTGGCATGTAGTAAAAAGAAGGCTTTGTACTGCAATTACAAAATGTGCGAAGGGTATGCAAATAAAGCTGTTGCTTAAATATGTTAGTTTAGAGAGTCAAGTCACAAATAATTTTAACTAAAGTTACCAGGTGTGAAAATGGAAATTAGGTTAATTAAACTTAATATATTCCTTCGGTGATTCATTTGAAAACTATTAGCCCACTATGATGATAGAAGTTTTTAAATTAAATTGTTAATACCTGTAACACAGTTGGTTTTCTAGTAATGTTTAAAGGTCTGTAGCCTGATTTCAAACGATGATGTGACTGGGTTGAACTTGGATTTTTAAAGCGTCGACGTTAACTGGAAACGTTTTCGGTTTTGTAGCATTGTCCGTGGCAACGAACGGGCAAATTGGCTAAATGTATGGACATGCGGTTGACGCATTATTCCCGGTGAATCTAATGCTGTGGCGTGAAACTTGGTTGAATCTGAGCGAACATACGGACGCTGGATAAATTTGTTAAAGTCGTCAGTTAGTTATAGTGGAGATTTTGTTTGATAAAATGGTTCTGCAATGTTGCGATCTGGGCCATAGGTTTCTGAATATGCTTGCGGTGAAAGACTCTTTGGTTAACGTACGTTCTCGGAAAAGGTATGCTAAATCGTGCTGGGTTATTCTAAAACTGGATTATCAAATAGGAATAACGACACAGATGCGAACTAACTTGCTGCACCACTGAGGTCCGTACGTATTTGCCGATGACCTTTCGGATCATTAAACCGAGGATCTTACGATCATGTTCAAAGTGGGCACGCAACGTGTGGAGAAAAGATTTCCTCAATACCGACAGAAGTCGATCAGCAACATGTGCAGATTGGAGCTGCGATGGGTGCTGGCTGGACGAATGGATGGTCGGCTGATCAGGCAATAGGAGGCAAACTCGGTACATATTCGACTGACGGTCTGTCAAACTGATTGAAAAGGAGAGATAGGGTATCGTTGTCGCTGCGAAAGATAAATTAAAGCCACTCAAACAAAGGACTGTCTTGTAGCTGTTAGTTTAAATGACTGCGGCGTAAATGTTTAAATTGTTGTATGTCGGATATAAGCTTATATGTATAACGTGTTCTTTGTTATAAAGGCTGTGACGTTACCGAGCGGTCGCACGGCGTGGAGGGCTGGGTGCGCGCGTGGTGTGCGCGGGGATGTGGGGTGCGGGGATGCGAGGCGTCCAGCATCAGTCTGTTGGTGGATGTTCCGCGTGTGTGGGTAAAATCGATTGCTCGCAAGTAATGGTTTATCGAGAAGATGACAACAATTCTTCTAATGACAAGTCGTGAAAGGTTGTTTATGTTGTTATTGGTTTAATTCCATAAGTTCTTCCCCTTCAAATGCTTGCGCTGGTTATCCGTTTCTCGGGCGTATTCTGGGCGATGTACGAGTTGGCGGTATAAAATGAGTTAAATAAGATGGTGAATCTTTAAACGCTGTAACTTGTGGTCTGTTAAAATCTGTTTACTGGGGTCCTAATTTATGATAATAGTTAAAGTGACTCGATATATACGCGTGTAAAATGTGAAGGTTTGGGGTCATATGTGTTATAAGTCTACTGTGTGGGCGAGTTAAAGGTCTACGGTGTAATAACGAGGTCTTACGAGCGTATATCAAAGAGGACTGCACGGTGCGCGGGAGATAATTCTCCAATAAAGTTTACCAGCTGACCGAATGGTGTGAACAGGCGTTGGTTGTGGTTTGAAAAATGAGTTTTCGTGGACTAAATAAAATCAACTGAACAATGTTGTGTTACTGCTGCATCCAACATCTGTTTCGTCCACATGCGAACCGGGTTTGTTTAACAAATAGAAAATACGTCGGTGTTAGTGCGTGAAGCTGATCGTTGGATCAAAGCGGTGCTCGTGATGATCGGTGTTAATCGTTGATGTTTAAATAACGAGTGTGCCTAAACAAATTCCGACAAAAGTCGCGTGTTATGAAAGATGGAATGGTGCTGCTACCGGGCGACTGACTTTCAAGCAACTAAGTGGCAGAAGGGATGTAGTTGCTGTTGGTTACGTAGCTCGGATGTGATGACGACAGATCCTCGGAGGTTTAAAATTCTCGGCCATTGTCGTTTGAAAATGTTTGTAAATTATCAGAACAGGAGCGGGTCGAAGTATGGATGATTGACTGAGTTTTCTACCTTTACGAGGGAATTGGAAGTTGACAGACATCGAGCATCTAATTTCTATTTGGACGATATCGGTACTTACCGGTTCTGAAATCATTACGTGCGACCGCTATGCGAAAGTGTAAAAGCTACGAAGCATAATTATCAGACGAAAAAGTGCGCGATGTGCTATGAAAGTATAAAAAATGGTGCTTTGCCGTCTAACAGTAAAAGGAGGTGACTTTTTCTAGCAATTACAAGAATAGCAGTAGCGCAAGAGGGTATGCTATTATACAACGCATTGTTGCTATAAAATATGTTGGTTTACGAGAAGCTCGAACGTGCACAAATTAAATTTTAATCTATAATTAACCATGGTCGTAAAATGGAAATTAATGGTTAATTTAATACTGCTACATATACTTTGCTTGGTGATTCATTTGGAAAATATTCAAGCCCATCCTAAAATATGACGTGAAGTTATTTAAAATTAAATTGTTGTAGTATCCTGTGACAACAAGTTGGTATTTTCTTAGTAATGGTTTAAAGTGTTTTGGTTATAGTAGCACTGCATCTTCTACAGCACGACTTGCACCCAATTTGTGTGCGTGTGCTACCACCTTTGGATTTTTAATATGCATGCGATCCGTATAACATGGAAGACGTTTTCGGTGTTTCTACTAACTGCATTCGCAGCATGGACAAAGCGAACCAGGGCATGCATTGGTGCTAAATGTATTGGACGAGTTGCGAGGATCATGACGTCATTTAGTTCCCCGGTGAATCCTCAACTTCGTTCGGTGGTCTTCGAAACCTTCGGTTTGCATTCTATAAGGAACATAAGCAGGTACGCTGGAGTAAACTTTTAGTTATAGTTAGTTCGCTTACAAGTCAAGTCTTATAGTGCGGATTTTTTGTACTAAAATGGTCTGCAAACGTTTTTAATGCGATCGGCATACCTGGAAAAATGCTCAAACGGACCAGAACAAATGTCGTGTGTAACATCGTCACGGTTGCCGTCCGCAGCAAATACTTAAACTGTGGGACTTGCGGTTTCGCTTTACGAGAATGGACAACTTACGCGACACAAGGAAAACAGCACGGTATGTCATTAAGCCTGTAAACGTTCAGCTCCGCCAGCTGTTAAAGGCCTTGTACGAAACAACCACGAATTATGTGTAAAGTATGCGATTTCGAAATGGAAAAAACATATGCCGCAACTTGGAAAGCAACAGACATAAAATGCACAGTTACCGCTACTGCGACGATGGTGTAGAAATGGTTAGTACAGCGTTTAACAACGTATGGCTAGCTATCGCATAAAGAACGCCAGTTCGACGATGGTGCGAGTTCTTTGGAAGCAGAAAGAACGATTTATTCGTTACTTATAAAAAGAGAATACAACATATAATCCGGAAAATACGTGAACGATTGGTCTTAAACATATTAATGTAAGCAACCTAATTAAAGAGAATGCATGTTAATTCTAATCAGCTTCTAGTAATTGGTTAAAACCTTACTGTGTTTACCAGGGTGCTGTAAAACATATTGTTAGGTTAACGATAAATGTCTATTGAATTCGAAAACATTGGCGTCTTTTACTTAATTCTTTTATACAGGTCTATTTAAACAATCATTAATCTTATTGTTACAGGTTAAACTGTTGGATTCGCCTACGGTTAAAATAAAAATGTATACTTTGTAAAATTGGTAATTAGTTTAAAAGTAAATCGGTTTTTTCGCTGCTTAATTTATGAAATCTGGTTTTTAAAGGTTGAATTTAAAAGGGGGGGTTGAAATTGATTTGACTCTTAAAATTGGGGAGCCCTTTGGGGGAAAATTAAAATTTGAGATTCGGGTACGGAAAATTTTGAACCTAAAAGTCAACGGTGAAATTTAAAAAGGGTGCGCCTTGGCTATAATCAAAAATCTTGTTCGGTACGGAAAATTTAACGCCAAAATACCGGAAGAATCTTAAATAGGGCTTGGGGTGGTTTAAAATTAAGAAATTGGGCCTGAAAAATTGAAAAAAGGTTGGGAAAATTTAAATGGGAGTTCCCGGTGATGATTTTAAATTCTGATTGGGACTGGAATTCTATTTGATTGTTCAAAGATTGTTTCGAAGATGCATTGGTTCGCGATAATTTTGCCATTTTGCGATCGTATAAAAAGACGCAAAATTCTAGAGGTTTGCAGAGCTTAAAATGGGGTAACTTGCTGTAAGGAGTAGTCCGATTTTAAATCTGTTTGCGATTCGTTGTGCGTAAAATGCTACATGCCTAACAAGATGTATCGCATGACTAAAGCGAAATGTTATAAGAACGCTCAAAAGTCGCTATAGTTGCAGAGAAATCTTAAAATTGGGGTAGCTGCCTGTAGGATGGCGCAATCGTTGAAAATGTGCGAGAACAGTTCGGGTAGCTGAGACAAAGTCGTAATGGCTCTAATTAATACGCAAACAAGTATAGGTTTATCTCGAAAGATGCAATGGCTAGACAAATGAAAACGTATTTGGTTCAATGGGATGGGATTCTCCTCATTTCCTACCCAAATTACGATGTAAATCCCATAAGGAGGAAATGTGGATGCTCATTTATCTCGAAACATAAAAATGTTAAGATAGGTTTATCTAACGAAAGATGAAAATGGTTAGTCTGTGAAAACATTTTGGTCCAGGATGTGTGGGAAATGAGGATTCTGGGGAATATTTTGAGGCGGTGGATAGCCCCAATTATACTCTACTAGAGTGTCTTTGAAAGTCGTGTAGAATATGGTAATCCTCACAGTTCAAAAATTATCGATCGCAATTGGAAACAGAGTGATTGGACTGCAAATAGATGTTGAGGTTACCAAATGCTTGATCCCAATTGACAACTGAACAATTGAACTACGTGCAGATATTGAGTCCTAACAATATTCGAGTCTCAATGGGCAAGGGAGTGGTTAGACTACACACAGTAGTCTCACCACAATCTTTCAATCTCAATGGACTATGTACAGAATTGAGTTTTACCTTATGCTTTCAATCTAGGGTGGCAACAGCTAATAGACTGAGTACAGATATTGAGTTTCGCCACAAATTTCTGTTCCTAATTGTTAACAGTGGCTAGACTGAGCGCAGATATCAATCTTAATTGCAACAGAGTGATCGGACTGCTTAGAGATATAGTTTCTACATACTTCTGAGCTGGATTTGCAACAGGCTGACTGGACTGCTTGCGGATATTGAAAGCTACTACATTCTTTCGATCACAATGTCCAACAGAGTAATGAGATTGCGTACAGATAATCTCCCTACATTCTTTCAATCTCAATGGGCAGAGTGACTGAGCTGCTTACTGTTATTTTCATCACATCTTTTGATCCCAATGGATGAGTAATTGGACTTACAGATATTAAGTTTCACCACACGCCTCTGATTACAAATGGCACCAGAGTGACCGGACAGCGTGCAAATAATGAGTCATATCGCTTCATCTGATCTCGATGAATAAAGAGTGATAGAATTCGTACAGATAACTTCTTCGCATTCTTTCGATAACAATGGGAAGACAGTATAAATAGAACAAGGTAAAAGAAGATGAAAGATAACAGACGTTGTACAGAACAGCCATTTAAAGCACCCGATAATTTGTAGAGGCTAATGACAATATTGATTTTAAGTTGCCATAGTGGGATTTGAACAAAGACAGCAAATATGAGGTAGACAAGTGTGATAGGATTGGACGATCGACCTATAATATGGAAAATATTTCTGATTGGTTGGTTGCGATTGGGGTAAGAAGCTTTTGTGAGAGAAATGCGACCGTTGAGAAAGTTAATCAGTATTTCGGACTAAAGCTACGGTGGAGTGAGGACATTCTGAGTTTTTAAAGATCGTTGTGTCTTGAGTTTTAAGAATCGGTTAAGGTGGAGGTGCATTTCGATAAAAATAGGATACAGGAGGTAGGCTGAGATGCTTATAAATACACTAGGAGACGTAGTGAGGCTCTTACTTCTTCTGTTCGCTTTAGACCTACATGGTGTAACATCAAAGTTGAAAATTTGTAGATAGTGCAGTCCGTTTAGTTAAATTACAAGTGTATAAAAGCACGAGTAGGTGCTATATCATAAACGGGGCTAGAAGTTTAAATACGCATAAAGAACAAGAGATGTTACAAAGATAAGCGAGCCAACTTATTTTTCGGAACGAGGGTGCTGGTTGTATGGTATATCCAGAAGCCGACGTACATCTCTGAACGATTATATGGGTAGAGGTATTGAAGGCGTCTACTTAGAATTGGATGAGCAAGTGGAAATGAGTTCGATGTAATTCAACGACGAGAATTTGGCGGACGACGTCTACAGAGGTGATGGTTCAGGAGCATACTCCAGGCAAAGAAATTTGTTGTTTGGTTATTGTTTGAACATTTTGCTGCTGGTATTTTGGGTTAGAGTGATTTGACGTATTTAGTGAATTAATTATGAACATAAAATTTATTTTGAGGGTTATATGAAAAAGACAATTTGATTTTATTATTTGAAGGTATAAATACATGAAGTATAATTTTAATGTAAAGAGTAAACGGGTCTTTAGAGTAGTTTGAAACGAAATGCAATTTATTTATGCATTCAAAGTAAGAAGGTTTATACTGAGCTCACCATAGACCAGGGTAAAGTTCAATTTAAGATTTCTAGATAGGCCCATCTACTTGAACTGAAATGAAATGTTGAAATAAATTAAATTTAGGAAATTTAAAAAGGATTTCATTGTTGATATTGTGAAAATTTATGGAGATGTTTATATCCATTTTTGTAAGCATTGAGCTGGTGTGACGTAACTTTTGATTTGTATGACTAAAAAGGCTGTATATTTTGTTGAATTATTTGGTTGGTAATTTTTTACGGATAGTCTAACTGATAGAGAATAGGTATAAGATGGGTAAGTATCTCTGAAGAAGCTAGAAGCAGAGTTAGCTGTGGTATGCTGATTTGGGGGAACTTCCAAGAGATATTGTAATAATTTTTTTTTTTAATTTCGTAGGTGTTAACTTTATTTTACAATAAGTACACTGCAAATTTATGCATCTAAATTTAAGGGGCATGGTTCCAGAAAATCACTGCATTTTTATGGCGCCAAATCTGTGGGGCACGATTAGATTTGTTTGAGAGTTCCAACGGAAACCACTGCATTTTATGACAGCCCAATGATAGGGCTCGATTTTAGGGTTTCTTTCCAGAGCAAGTACATAACATTTTTATGGCTTCTCAAGCGTGGAACTTTTTCCTGCTTGTTATCAACGGTAACCACTGCATTTTTATGGCACCCAATCTGTCGGGCACGATTGGATCTGTTTGAGAATAAAAGGGTAATACACTGCAATATATATATATATATATATATATATATATATTGTTGTGGATTCAAAGGGGTAAATCAGTGTGAAACAATAAAATTTCAACGTGCCTGTATATAGAAAAGACCAAATTATTTACGCGCAAAATTAAATTTAATTCATTTAGGGAGAACGGACGAATATTAGAGTATTTTTATATTTAATAATTGAAATGTTAGGATCACAGGAAGGATGAAAGCCTTAAAGCAAATAGAAGTTCAAGAATACGCATAATTGACCATAATTTATTTTAATTCAACACATCTAAGCAAAAACAAACGTGCTGTGTAAAAAAATCAATAATCCCAAGGCAATTGTATTCGTTGTAAAAGCCAATGTTAGTTTTATCAGATACGAAGAAGCAGCAAGTCCAAGAAGTTGTTATGTTCAAAACGATCGATATTTAACAGAAACACCTGCGTTTTAAAAGGTTACGTTCGACGAAGTCGAGCGCATGTTAAGATAGGATTTCATAGAAAATATTTTCAACCGTCAGTTTTGTATAAACAACTAGGGAACAAACATCTTAAAGAGCGAGGGAAATGCATAATCGGTTATATACAACAGATAGAGACAGATATAAAGCAAGCAAGGAATTAAAATGCATGTACCATATACACATGGAGTTGAGATTGGATGTCATCAATATCGATTTTCTGTAGCGCAAGTGGAATTTTGAACGAGACAGCAAACATGTATAAAACAAAGATAAATAGAATTTAGGCGGAGTTTGTGAAGACAGAGAATTTTGTTATTGGTTGAAAGCAGATAGTGTTTCAAACGTAGACACACGCAAAGGTGAAAGCGAATCGGGGTATACAGCATGTAGCACCCTACAAATTTTAGGAGCAACAGCCGGTTATATTCGAAATTTGTAGAAACTGTATTTGAAAATAAACTTTTCGCAAGAAGCGCGTCCACTAGGGGGTTTTTAAAAAGATATAAATACCCAACCTTATTATAACCCCGTAAACGAGGTACGCGCGCCACTATGTCAGTTGGTAACGATATTAGATAATGTAAATTTGACGCGCAAATTATAGATGACGTCACACAAAATGCAAATTATTGCGAAACAATTTAACAGTTATACAAATTTTAAAGGAAAACCCCAGCGGGGTACTCACGTGAACATATAGGGCTCGTAGAATTACTCCATGATGTCAGCGGCTGCTTTGGCTTCGCTAGTCTTCCGGGCGTCGGCTACTTCGCTTATCTTTCGGGCGTCGGTTACTTCGCTAATCTTTCAGGCGTGGGAATTCTTGAGCCAGGTTGCATCTAAATTTGATTGACTTCTTCCTATATGTAGACAAATAAGGTAGGGAAGGCAGGTAGAGGCACGATAATTGGGATCACAGGAAACCTACATACATATCAGAAAAAAGACACGGTAAGATACCCCACAACTACTCTTGTTCACGTTTCGGAGGCTAGTTCTAACACGTATAACGGAAATCCTTCACTTCCTCCTTTGTCCACACGCGTCGGTGCAAAATCTTGCGCAACGCACTATCTGAAGTGACGGAAATACGCACACGTCCTTTTAAATTTATGGCGTGAAATTCTTACATATTAAAACTTAATTGAGAATGTCTAGTGCCGATTTTTCGGCACGTAACAACCTAGGTTATTAACGCTCTTCTCTTCGCTTCTCTTCGATTTTCCTTTACTTCGATAAAGTGATTCAGACCAGCATACAACAAAGTTTTTAGTTTGTGAGTATTTTATGTATGTGATTATGTTACCGTAAATATAGTGGTTGCGAGCATAGAACAGTAGTAGCGGACCTCTAATTATTGACGTTAAGTACGAGTAGTGCGTATTAAAGGCCCGGCTACTACAATACAAAAATCAATAAATGGAAGCATGTTATATGGGGGTAAGCACCAAAAGTAATCGAGTTTGTATGCATGATATGGAATGGTACTGTAAGACGATGCAAATAGTTTGCGGTCGTAGCCGATTGTAGAGACCTGTGGAGCCGCCGAGCAGCACATTAAATCGAAACAACGCAGAGGGGTGTTCTGACACTCATCTCCGACGACATGGAAGCCTGAAGAATTCTCCAGGTGGCATATTTATGGTTGTGGAAATTTATTGTAAAAAGATACATGTACTGGGCAATTTATTGATGTTGAATATTGAAAAGGGGTATATTTAAAACATCCAAAATTTTAGTCAGGATAAAAATTGAATTGTAAAGGGTAAACGGGTCTCTAAATTTTGGTTTTAATTTATGCAAGGTTTAAAAGGCATATACAAACTAAACTGGGTTATAATGAGCTCACCATACTCCAGTGTGAAGTCAATTTAGGGTAACATTTGGGGCCCATCTACTCAGATCTTATTGAATTTGTTTAAAAATAATTAGAAAAATCACGGACTTTAAAACATACCATAATTTGAGTTTTATAATTATTGTATCATCTACTGAGATTTTACTAAATTTGTTTAAAATTCATTAGAAAAATCAATACTATAATTTGAGTTTCATCAATATTGTATCAAACTGTTTTAACACATGTGAATATAATTTATCTGTTAGGTGTAAATAAAAGGCTGTATGATTGTTGATATTTGGTGATTTTATTGAATGGTGTGTGAGTGCGAAAGAGATATATCTGTAAATTTAGGTATTTGAGAAGAAGCACAGCTGAGCTAGCCAGGGAAGCTGAAGGAATTGGAAGGCGAAATAAAAGGGTAAGGAATTTTTTGTACATTTTTGTGACGCGGAATAGCTACACAAATTGCACTCGATTGGACGTTCGTTAGTATGCAATCGCATATGTTGTTGTAAAGTACATTTTTGTGACGCGGAATAAATACACAAATTGCATTCGAATGGACATTCGTTAGTATACGATCGCACATGTTGTTTTATATGACTTTTTCGTGATACCGAATAATTACACAAATTGCACGCGAATGGACGTTCGTTAGTATGCGATCGAATATGTCTTTGTAAAGTACATTTTTGTGACGCGGAATCATTATACAAATTGCACTCAAATGGATGTTCGTTAGCATGTAATCGCATATGTCGTTATAAAAAACTTTTTCGTAATGCCGAATAATTACACAAATTGAATTTGAATTTTTTTTTTTTTAATTTATTGTAACATTATAATTAGTTTGTTACCTAAAAATTACAGCAAACCTGTTACTCCTAAGAAATCCAACAGAATTATTTGCTACCTTGAGTTATGTTGGTTAGTTCTATATTATTTGCGTTTGAAAATACTCGCGCGTGTGTGTGTCTGTGCGCGCGTGTGGGTGTGTGAGTTTCTGTCTGTGGTAATGTCTTTGGGACTGCTTTCCTTCTCAGCTTCCGACCGTCGGCAGCTGGAAATCAGAAGCCGAGAAATTCGCATCCCTGTACGTGTCCTGGCCATCGGCAGCGTGAAACCAGGGGGACCACGTACAGTCCCTGGTGTGTGTATGTGTGCGCGTGTGCGTATATGTCTGTGTCGTATGCGTGTGAGTGCAGGTACGTGTACGTGCGTGTTTGTGTGTGTTTTGTCGTGCCGGTGTGCTATAATGGTGTGTGTGTTTGTTGTTTTCATGTTTGTGTGTGCGTGTGCTTATGTCTGTGGTGAGGTCCTTGGGACTGTTTCCATCTCCCGCTTTCCAACCGCCGGTAGCTGGAAATCAGAAACCGAGAAGTACGCATTCCTGTACGTATTCTGGCCGTCGGCAGCTGGAAACCAGGGATGCCACGTACAGTCTCTGTTGTGTGTGTGTGCTTGTGCGTGTGCGTGTATGTGTGTATATTGTCGTGCTGACTTGTTGTAATTATGTTGTCAGTAATTTATAGTTGCGCTACAACATTGGAAATATGAACATTATGTTACTGCAGCTAGTGTTAGATTTCTTAAAGCAATTACGAATATGGTTTGTATTTTCTTCTGTTTATTTTAGTTAGTTTTATTTTTTGGTTAGATGGCTAGTATTGAGTCCTTATCCTACTAATGCTAGTAAGTGTTCTGGGGGAAACTTGTGTTTGAGGTACGTTTGCCGCGCTTTTGCCGTTTTCACTATTTTCACTCCGTTTTCACTGGTATCACTCCCGGTCGTCAGGATTCACGAGCCTTCTGGTAGATCTTCAGCAGACACGTGGTTCCTGGTATGTCCTTGGGAGAATGCCGTTTGTTTGTTGTCTGTTCCCTCAATTTGAATGGACGTTCGTTAGTATGCGATCGCATATGTTGTTTTAAATGGTTTTTTCGTGATGTCGAATAATTACACAAATTGCATTCGAATGGCCGTTCATTAGTATGCAATCGCATATGTCTTTGTAATTTACTTTTTCGTGATGCTGAATAATTACATAAATTGCATTCGAATGGACGTTTGATAGTATGGGACCACATATGTGTTTTTAAATTATCTTTCCGCGATGTGGTATATTTACACAAATTGCATTCGAATGGACGTTCGTTAGTATGCGATCGCATATGTCGTTGTAAATAAGTTTTTCGTGATGCCGAATAATTACACAAATTGCATTTGAATGAACGTTAATTAAAATGCGACCACATATGTGTTTCTAAACTATCTTTTCGTGATGCCGAATAATTACACAAATTGCATTCGAATGGACGTTCGTTAGTATGCGATCGCATATGGCTTTGTAGTTGACTTTTTCGTGATGTTGAATAATTACATAAAATGCACTCGAATGGACGTTCATTAGTATGCGATCGCATATGTTGTTGTAAATCACTTTTTTGTGATGCCAAATAATTACACAAATTGCATGCGAATGAACGCTCGTCAGTATGCGACCGCATATGTCTTGCTAATTTAAATTTATATGATGCGAAGAAATTACACAAATTGCATGTAAATTGTCGTTTCTTAGTATGTGAAAACATCTTCACTTTAGATGCACTTTTATATGATGAAGATTGATTAGGTAAATTACGTGACCCCGAACGTTCGCTAGTATGTGATTAAGTTATGTGTTTGTGAATTACTTTCTTGTGATACACAAAGCACTCGAACGGTAGTGTGCGTAGGCGACCGTACACGTCCTAATAGGTCAATTGTTAACAGGACACAATAATCACATAAATTGCCTGCCTATACAAAGAGCAAATTCCAATAATCTACTACTTTTGCTTGAGTTGGTTGCATGTGCATAAAGACAAGTTGAAGCTTGATATAAATTTTAGAAAACAAACTTTGTTTATAGGAACCTTAAACTCTGAATCGAAATTTTAAAACAAATCTTACTTTAAACAACTTTAAAAAGCGAATGGATGTTAATAAACGAATCAGGGTCTAAAGGAGCATCGAAAGACGAAAGGCGATTTTTCGCGTCATACTTGAATTGTTCGAGTATGGTATGTTGAAGTATCCCCCCACTATTTTGTGCGGCACCGCGAAAACGTATTGTAATTTCCTTACCTCGCTTTGAATAATTACCCGGTAAAAGTTAAGTGTTTAACATACACAAGCATAACCTGGTACAGATCAGGGTATGTTCGTTTATCTGATAGAATGTTGCCGTACAATTTTTCCACCAGTAAATTTTATCGCCAAAACGCGAGTTTAACACATACACACATAATTAAGTATGTTAGTTTATGTCGCGAAAAATCGCCTGAAGTATGAACCTCTAAAATGAACCTCAAAAGACGAGCTTTATTTTAGAGGAACTTTGAAAAGTTTTTGGTGGTGCTCTAAAGGAGAAATCTTGTTTTAGAACTTTAAAAAGCAAATACATTTTGCTAGACGAATCTTCATTGTGTAGAAACATTTAACCAACTTTTTAGAAGAATTTCAATCTTGTTTTAGAGGAAGTTAGAAACACAAACTTGTACTTAAGGAGCTTTAAAAACCTTGTTTTACAGAAAGTTTAAAAGACAATCATTGCCTCAGATAAGCTTCAAAAAATAAATCCTGTTTCAAAAAAACTTTAAGGACGAATCCATTGTCAGGAACCTTTTAAACGAGATTTCTACTTTAGAAAGTTTCAGAAAAACTTAAAATTCAACCCCGCTTTAGGAATGAATTTAAGGCATTAAAAAGCTATCGTTTATGGGAACCTTAAAAAGGCACCTTGATTTAGAATAACTTTAAAAAGCAAACTCTGTTTTAGAGAAACTAAATTGCTAACCTTGTTCAGGGAGACTTTAAAGGACGCGTTTCCGAAAAACTCGAAAGGATGAAACTTGTTCTAGAGAAACGTGATGGAACAAACTTTGTGTTAAAGGAAATTTGGAGGAAGTACCTCGTTTCACAGGAATTGTTATAGATAAACTTAAGAAAACGAATCCAAATAAGAGAAACTTTTAAATATGAACTGTTTTAAAAAACTTTAAAATGCCATTTCTATTTTAAGGAGAATTTAAAATATAAAGCTATTTCAGAGAAACTTTAAAACCTGAAACTTGTACTAAAAAAACTTTTACAAACAAGTTTCAAGAAAGCTTTAAAGGAAAAATTCTTTTAGAGGAACTTTAAAAATGAAACTTTGTTTTAGCGGTACTTGGTTTTCAGGAACGAACAGACACACCTTGGTTTGGAAGACCTTCAAATGTCTTGTTCCTCCTTCTCTTACCTTTTTCTTAAGGCGCAGTATAACGATTACTAGAAGGAAACAACGTTATTAATTCTGCAGAAGATCAAATCACCACTTTCCTGAGTAGTGTTTCGCCTCAAGACGTCATGAACAGTAAGTCTTCTATGGGTTGTTCTCGTTAAAGACCACGATGTACCTGTCTGGATAACAAAACGTATTTGTTAGGAAGACAGCGCTGCTTTTCCCTGGGTTGATGTGGACTGGTCATCTTCGGAAACAGTCCTCCAGGGGGGTAACGGTTTCCTAAAGTTTGTTCGTCACGGGATGTTAGTGATCTGGTAGCTACAGCTGTGTCTATTGCTTGATACGAGGCGAGTGAATAGCGAGTGGAGCACCGGCAGAGCCTGGAACAATTCGGCTTCCATCTGTCGGGTGGATAATCGATTGTTGCCTGCAATCGGTGCTGGTCTAAGAATACGAGTTGTAATTTGCTCTAGCGTTTGAAGCTTCTTTAATATCATGGGTTTGTTTGAATTGTACATTCTGGTAATTCTATTATGTATTTCGAAAGATATCGGACGCGTTCATTCATAATTTGAGGAGTGCATTAAGCAAGTTTGCTATTTATTTGCATGCTGCGTCCTCATTGGTCAGTTAGGAGTTTGATTGGTTGCATACCTCTACAGTTTAGTAAAATAAAACCCTTAAGCATACATAAAACGTACTTAAATAAATAAATACTCACATTCTTATGGAAATAATGTACTTAAAATTAAGCCAGTTTAAATAATCGTACAATTAATCGTTTAGATTTAATTCTTTCAACAAGATCATGAAAACAACTCTTGTAAAGCTGTATCTGTTTTTAAGGTACTTCTAATACAAGACCCGTCTTTTAAAATAACTCTAAAACGAAGTTACCGCAAAGCAGGGTATCTTTTAAAGTTTTTCTAAAACGAGATCTATCCTTTAAAGTTAACTTTATGAAGCCACCTAAAGCAGGTCGCGTTCTTTAATGTTCTCAAAAACTGCATGTATCCTTTAAAGTTTCTCTGTTACAAAATTCGTCTTATAAAATTTTAACAAAGCCAGGCCCGTTTATTAAAGTTTCTCTAAAATAAATTGCGTCCTTTAAAGGAGGTTCATATTTGAAGGCTCTTCTAAAACAGGGTTCGTTTCTAAAGTTTTTCTACAACGAATTCTGTCTTTTAAGATTAACGTTTCTCTAAACCAAAGTGTGTCCTCTAAAGTATTCTAATACAAAGTTCGTTTTCTAAGAATTTTCTAAAGCGGTGTGTTCTATAAAGTTTCTTTTTTAAGGTACAAATTTTGCAAGTACCCCTAAAAACAGGCTATTTTTCTAGACATTGGCCAAGTGTTGTAAAGGTATTGATCCTAGAAAGATGGTTTTCTAAATATTTTGTATGGTACACTTCGGCGCACCTACGAAAGAGGTTAGAACGGAATATTTAAGTCTTCGCTTCTATAAACTCGAAACAGGATCCTTTTGTTACAAAAACAGTTCGATGATCCTTAAAATCGCCTGTCTTTTCTGCATATCTTTGAAAAAACAGGTTGATCAAGACTTAGAACGTCTAAGATTCGCGATTTTTTGGAAATACCTCACAAAACAACTTGAAGCATCTCGAACACAGTGTTCGTCCTTTGAAGTCTTTCTAATCCAAGATGCGTCCTTTAAAGTTCCATAGATACAATGTTTGTCTTATACAATTTCAATACAGTAGGGTGCGTTTCGCTACGTGCCGAACTCGACACTAAACATTCTTAATTAAGTTTTTATAGGTAAGGATTTCGCGCCAATGAATTTAAAAGGACGGGTGCGTATTTCCGTCACTTCAGATAGTGCGTTGCGCGAGATTGCGCTGACGCGGTGGGCCAAGAAGGAAGTGGTGGACTTCCGGGATACGTGTGAAGGACTAGCCTCCGAGATGTGAACAAGTGTAGTTGGCTGGTATCGTATCGTGTCTTTTTCTGATATGTAGATTTCCTGTGATTCCAAATTTATCGTGCCTTATCCTGTCTCCCTTACCTTATTTTTGTATCTACATATAGAAAAAAGAGAATTTAAATTTGTATTCAACCTGGCTCAAGAATTCCCACGCCCGAAAGATTAGCGAAGCAGCCGACGCCCGGAAGACTAGCGAAGCCACGGCCGACCATCATGGAGTAATCCTGAAGAAAGCCCTACATGTTCACGTAAGTGCGCCCTTTGGGGTTTTCTTTGAAATTTGTTTTTCTTGAAAATTTGTGTAATTATGTTGCAATAATTCGCATATTGTGTGACGTCATCTATAATTTGCGCGTCATTTTTACATTATCTAATATCGCTACCAACTGTCATTAGTGGCTCGCGTACCGGCGCGGCGCGGTTGTAATAATTTTTTAAAGTATTTCTAAAACAAAGTTTGTCCTTTAAAGTTTCTTTAATGAAAATTTCGTTGTTTTAGGTTTGAGGTTTAAAGTTCTACTAAAGCAAGGTGTGCTCTTTCAAGTTTATCTAATATAAGATTCGCTGTATTCTAAAATCGGGCGCGTTTATTAATGTTTGAAAAACAAGGTTTGTGCTTTAAGGTTCCTCTATTCCAAAGTTCGTCTTTTAAAATTTCAATAAATCAGGTTCTGTTTTTAGAGTTTGTGTTAAACAAATTTTGTTCTTAAAAGTTTATCTAATGCAGTTTCTCTTTTAAAATTACTCTAAAGCAGGGTGTGATTTAGAACTTTTTTAAAACGAATACGTACGTACCCCTTGGACGCTTGCAGCTTCACCGGCGAGCCTGGAGCACAACGCACCAACACCGTTTTCTTTATCGTCGTACCATGCTAGTTCCTGGCTTAGCATAGCTTGGAACATTTTGCTTCGTAATCGCATTGTTAGTTTTTCGCCGGTTATTCCAAAAGTGTACATCTTAAACAAACAATATTTTTAAAACCACTTCTTTCAATTAGTTAATTTGCTTTTACTTTCACAAACGAGCTGAAACTCAGCGCTAAGTGTGATCGTCCATAAAACGTAGATAAATTGCATCGTCAGATGGAGCGACAAAGAAAATTTCGTAAAGCATCGTGCAGTTTGCACTGATTTACAACGGGACTACAACGTTTCCACTCTATGACACAAAAACCAATCATCGAACGGTTTTGCCACAAGCCTTTAGCACCGTCAGCGACAGGCGAACATATCGAATATGCTTAAAATGATCGTATACTTACAGAACCTATCGAAATCCAGTGTAAGTTCCATGAAAGTTTCACGAACGACGAACTGAATACCATCGCAGTGAACACTGTTACTCGTAGATACCGAGACACACTACAAAAAACAACGGTTAAAATTATGTTTTCTAAATCTCACCAGTTTTAACTCCCAGACTAAATGGGTGGTCGTCGCCGCTTTCTCCTACACGAAAAACGCTGTTCATTTTACAGCAGCTCCTCGTTTTCATAGTGGATGCATACTTTTCCTATCAAACTCTCGCAATGCTTATAAATCTCCGTTTACAGGTTTCTACGATGTTCCTGGATGTAGTACAAGGGCTTAGGAATTCGGCGATTACCAAAAATTATTAAAACTGAATTTTTTAATCACATAACCTATATTTAGAAGAACTCCTAAGATGTCAATGAGTTTGACAGATGGAAGTGGCTAACCAGAAGGCGTTCTGGACAGTCTTCAACGAATTTTCGGGAAGGGTCTCGAGATTAGACGGTGATAACCACGCGTAAATCAGAGGGGGTAGGGAAGGATTGAAAATTTTTGATTTTGACGGCATGAGAAACGGACATGAGCATGATATAACCAAAACCTGTATAAAAAAAAATTTTAAAAATAAAATTAAAAATAAGAAAAGCAAAAACAAAAGCAAAAATTACTAACCGAAATCTAATATGCACGACAAACCCCACACCACTAAAACAATCACTGTCCCACCTTATACGCGCGGAAAAATCGGAACCAGGAATAAACTAAAACAAATAAATAACAAAAAATAAATCAGTAAACCCTAATTAACTTAAATCAGCAAATAAATAAAGAACATAAAATAGAGTGAAACCGCACATCCCTCCAGGACTTAAAAGTCTTAGTGATTGTTATCCCCCTAGAACGTTTAGTGCATACCCACCAGAACTTTAACAGTGCATCATCTTCCTTTAGCAGTAAGATACCAATAGACGTAAGAAGACGACCAGATCTTCGAATGCTTGGGAAATTTATATACGAGATAGGATTAAAATTGTGGCGGCCGTACTCGCATAAGCATTGACTTGTATTAATAAGATTTTAAAATAATCTAACCAGCATGTTTTGTGCGTAATGGAGCTAGCCATCATAATGCTTATGCGAGTGCAATTGATAATTTGGGCGATGCTTTTGCTAGATTATGCACTGTTGCATGCTTTTGCTTATTTTGATATTTATTAATTTATTTATATATTTATTTTATGTTTATTTACATACTTACATTATATTTATACTTATTTTATATTTACATTTTTGCCTGTATTTTTGTTCTGTGGCTTGATTTTATTTGCTAGACATTTTGCCACCAATTTTCGGTAGCAGTATACATAGGAAAGAAGACTGTACTTAAAATATGTCAGTTAGGGAATGATAGGGAACGCTAGGGATAAAATTAGAATGAAATTTGAATAAATACATAGACCAGGAAGGACGAATTTGTAAATATATAGAACAGGCAAAATAGCTGGATTCACTATTAAACATTTGGCGAATGTTTAAAAAATTTGAATCCATTTTTAATATTAGCTAGCTAGATTTGGATAGTTTTAAGACGACCCTTCAGGTCGCACCGGCAAGCAGAGCTGGCAATTGCTATCCGGTATAACAGATCACTCCCCATTCATTTTTGCGTGTGTCTTGTAGATCGGGCTAATTCCAAAATCAACGCTATGGATTCCATTCTTTAAACCTTATTTTTAGTTTCAGTTTAGTTTTTATTTAGTATTGATTAACCTGAAGTTCGATTAAATTTGGAGCACGTTTACTTTTCGCGTTTAAACCCAATGTACTACCTTCGGGTGGAGCATTGGGGGCCCTTAATTACATTATACTGGATAAAGTTCAGTCAGCACTTACAAAAGTCCTTCGCATGGTAAAATTCGGAAAAATTTCGAAAATCGTTTTTTCCTACATTATTGTTTCTTGATGCCCTTTGTTTATGTTTATGCACTTTATTACTAAACTTAGTTTAAGAAACTTAAATAATAAAATTAATTAAATTACTGACTGTCTGTTCACGGTAACACCTTGTTCTTCACTACAGTACTAATATGCACAATATTGCCATATGGAGAAATAGCAAATAATTTTGCTCGTCGAAATATTTCTAAGCCGAAACGTCCTACGCTGAAATGTCGGTGCGCTGAAATGTTCTTCTACTGAACTGTCCACGCGCCAAATCGACCCCGTCAAATAGGCTGCGCCGAATCGTCCTCTTCTTGACAGTACATGTCATGGTAAATCATTTTCATATGAACATTATAAACACATAAATAGCTTAGAAATGGAAGTTCTTTAATACGCCACAGCGATTCGCTAGAGCATATCTTTGCAATGTGGTATAGTCATACAACTTGCATGCAAATAGATGTTAGTGTGCGACTGTATGTGCTACTAAATCATATTTATATGATATAAATAGCACAGAAATGGACTTCTTTAGTATGCGGGAGCAAATATTTTTTCAGACTAATTTTCTGTAATGTGGAATAATCACAAATTGCATTCGAATGGACGTTCGTTGGTATGCCACCGTAAACGTTTTTGTAAAGTATTTTATTCTGAAGCGGGATAATTACACAAATTGCATGCAAATGAACGTTCATTAAATTGAGACCACATATGTCTTTGTAAATTACTTCTCAGTGATGTAGAGTAATTACACAAATTGTATTCCAATGGACGTTCGTTGGTATGCGACAGCAAATCTTTTTGTAAAATATCTTTTTCTTATGCGGTATAATTGTACAAATTTGGTGTCCATAAGCATTTGTTAGAATGCGATCAGCTACGTCTTTGTAAATGACTTTTTGTGATGTGGTATAGTTACATAAATTGCATTCCAATGGACGTTCGTTAATATGCGATCGCATATGTAGTTGTAAAGAAATTTTTTGTGACGCTGAATAAGTACACAAATTGCAGACACTGGGTGTTCGTTAGTATGTGACCGCATATGTTTTTGTAAGTTACCTTTTTCTGACGCGGCATAGTTACAGATGTTGCATACAAATGGACGTTCGTTCGTATGAGATTGCATATGTCTTTGTAAGATACCTTTTTGTGACGCGGAATAATTACACAAATTGCATGCAAATGGACGTTCGTTGGTATACGACCACATATGTTTTTGTAAGGTACCCTCTTCTGACACGGAATAGTTACACAAGTTGCATACTAATAGACGTTCGTTCGTATGTGACCACATATGTGTTCGTAAATTACCTTTTAGTGATGTAAGGTAATTACAGAAATTGCATTGGAATTGACGATCGTTAGGATGCGATCGCATATGTTCTTGTAAATAATTTCTCTATGATGTTGAGTAATTACATAAATTGCATTCGAATAGACGTTCGTCACTATGCAACCACATATGTAGTTTTAAATAGCGTTTCTGTGATGAGGAGTAATTACACAAATTGCATTCAAATGGACGTTTGTTAGTATGCGATTGCATATGTTTTGTAAGGTACCTTTTTCTGACGCGGAATAATTACACAAATTGCATACAAACGGACGTTCGTTCGTGTGCGACCGCATGTCTTCGTAAATTACCTTTCAGTGATGTAGAGTAATTACAGAAATTACATTCGAATCGCCGTTCATTAGTATGTGATCACATATATGTTTGTAAATTAGTTTTGTGTGATTTGGTATAATTATACAAATTGCATTACAATGGACGTTCGTTAGTATGCGATCGCATATGTTGTTGTAAAGTATATTTTTGTGACGCGGAATAATTACACAAATTGCACTCGAATGGCCGTTCATTAGTATGCGATCGCATATGTCTTTGTAAACGACTTTTATGTAATGCCGAATAATTACACAAATTGCATTCGAATGGACGTTTGTTAGTATGCGACCACATATGTGCTTCTAAATTATTTTTCCGTGATGTGGTATATTTACACAAATTGCATTCGAATGGACGTTCGTTAGTATGCGACCGAAAATGTATTTTTAAATAACTTTTACCTGATGCCGAATAATTACACAAATTGCATTCGAATGGACGTTCATTAGTGTGCGATCGCGTATGTTGTTGTAAATAGCTTTTTTGTGATGTCGAATAATTACACAAATTGCATTCGAATGGATGTTCGTTAGTATGCGATCGCATGTGTAGTCGTAAAAGCCTTTTGCTTGATGCCGAATAATTACACAAATTGCATTCGAATGGACGTTGGTTAGTATGCAATTGCACATGTTTTTGTAAGGTACTTTTTTGTGACGCGGAATAATTACACAAATTGCACTCAAATGGACGTTCGTTAGTATGCGATTGCATATGTTGTCGTAAATGACTTTTTTGTGATCCCCAATAATTACACAAATAGCATTCGAATGGACGTACGTTAGTATGCGATCGCATATGTAGTTGTAAATGACTTTTTCCTGATGCCGAATAATTACACAAATTGCATTCGAATGGACGTTCGTTAGTATGCGATCGCATATGTTGTTTTAAATAACTTTTTCGTGATGCCGAATAATTACACAAATTGCATTCGAATGGACGTTGGTTAGTATGCAATTGCACATATTTTTGTAAGGTACCTTTTTGTGACGCGGAATAATTACACAAATTGCATTCGAATGGACGTCCGTTAGTATGCGATCGCATATGTCGTTGTAAATGACTTTTTCCTGATGCCGAATAATTACACAAATTGCATGCGAATGGACGTTCGTTAGTGTGCGATTTCATATGTATTTTTAAATTATTCTGATGTAACGTGGCATAATTACATAAATTGCATGCGAATGGACGTTCGTTAGTGTGCGATTCCATATGTACTTTTAAATTACTCCTATGTGATGTGGCATAATTACATAAATTGCATGCGAATGGACGTTCGTTAGTGTGCGAGTTGATATGTTTTTTTAAATTATCTTTTTGTGATGCGGCATAATTACATAAATTGCAGGCGAATGGACGTTCGTTAGTGTGCGATTTCATATGTACTTTTAAATTATTTTTATGAGATGATGCATAATTACATAAACTGCAAGCGAATAGACGTTCGTTAGTGTGCGACTTCATATGTCTTTGTAAATTACCTCTCGTTGATACTGTGTAATTACATAATTTGCACGCAAACGGTCGTTCATTGGTGTGCGACTTCATATGTATTTTTAAACTAACTTTATGAGATGCGGCATAATCACATAAATTGCATGTGAATGGACGCTCGTTACTGTGCAAACTCATATGTATTTTTAAACTAACTTTTTCTGCTGCGGCATAATTACACAAATTGCACGCAAATGGACGTTCGTTAGTATGCGATTTCATATGTTTATGTAAAACACATTTTTGTGATGCGGCATAATTACACAAATTGCATGCGAATGGACGTTCGTTAGTGTGCGATTTCATATGTACTTTTAAATTACTCCTATGTGATGTGGCATAATTACATAAATTGCATGCGAATGGACGTTCGTTAGTGTGCGACCAAATATGTTTTTTTAAATTATCTTTTCGTGATGCGGCATAATTACACAAATTGCATGCGAATGGACGTTCGTTAGTGTGCGATTTCATATGTATTTTTAAATTATTCTGATGTGATGTGGCATAATTACATAAAGTGCATGCGAATGGACGTTCGTTAGTGTGCGATTTCATATGTACTTTTAAATTACTCCGATGTGACGTGGCATAATCACATAAATTGCATGTAAATGGCCGCTCGTTACTGTGCAAACTCATATGTATTTTTAAACTAACTTTTTGTGCTGCGGCATAATTACACAAATTGCATGCGAATGGACGTTCGTTAGTGTGCAATTTCATATGTATTTTTAAATTATTCTGATGTGAGGTGGCATAATTACATAAAGTGCATGCGAATAGTCGTTCGTTAGTGTGCGATTTCATATGTACTTTTAAATTACTCTGATGTGACGTGACATAATCACACAAATTGCATGCGAATGGACGTTCGTTAGTATGCGATTTCATATGTTTATGTAAAACACATTTTTGTGATGCGGCATAATTACACAAATTGCATGCGAATGGACATTCGTTAGTGTGCGATTTCATATGTACTTTTAAATTACTCTGATGTGGCGTGGCATAATTACATAAATTGCATGCGAATGGACGTTCGTTAGTGTGCGATTTCATATGTACTTTTAAATTACTCCGATGTGACGTGGCATAATCACATAAATTGCATGTAAATAGACGCTCGTTACTGTGCAAACTCATATGTATTTTTAAACTAACTTTTTGTGCTGCGGCATAATTACACAAATTGCAAGCAAATGGACGTTCGTTAGTGTGCGACTTGACATGTTTTTTTAAATTATCTTTTCGTGATGCGGCATAATTACACAAATTGCATGCGAATGGACGTTCGTTAGTGTGCAATTTCATATGTATTTTAAATTATTCTGATGTAACGTGGCATAATTACATAAATTGCATGCTAATTGACGTTCGTTAGTGTGCGATTCCATATGTACTTTTAAATTACTCCTATGTGATGTGGCATAATTACATAAATTGCATGCTAATGGACGTTCGTTAGTGTGCGAGTTCATATGTTTTTAAATTATCTTTTGTGATGCGGCATAATTACATAAATTGCAGGCGAATGGACGTTCGTTAGTGTGCGACTTCATATGTACTTTTAAATTATTTTTATGAGATGATGCATAATTACATAAACTGCAAGCGAATAGACGTTCGTTAGTGTGCGACTTCATATGTCTTTGTAAATTACCTCTCGTTGATCTGTGTAATTACATAATTTGCACGCGAACGGTCGTTCATTGGTGTGCGACTTCATATGTATTTTAAACTAACTTTATGAGATGCGGCATAATCACATAAATTGCATGGAATGGACGCTCGTTACTGTGCAAACTCATATGTATTTTAAACTAACTTTTTCTGCTGCGGCATAATTACACAAATTGCAGCAAATGGACGTTCGTTAGTATGCGATTTCATATGTTTTTAAATACATTTTGTGATGCGGCATAATTACACAAATTGCATGCGAATGGACGTTCGTTAGTGTGCGATTTCATATGTACTTTTAAATTACTCTGATGTGGCGTGGCATAATTACATAAATTGCATGCGAATGGACGTTCGTTAGTGTGCGATTTCATATGTACTTTTAAATTACTCCGATGTGACGTGGCATAATCACATAAATTGCATGGAAATGGACGTTCGTTACTGTGCAAACTCATATGTATTTTAAATTAACTTTTTGTGCTGCGGCATAATTACACAAATTGCAAGCGAATGGACGTTCGTTAGTGTGCGACCAGATATGTTTTTTTAAATTATCTTTTTGTGATGCGGCATAATTACACAAATTGCATGCGAATGGACGTTCGTTAGTGTGCGATTTCATATGTATTTTTAAATTATTCTGATGTAACGTGGCATAATTACATAAATTGCATGCGAATGGACGTTCGTTAGTGTGCGATTCCATATGTACTTTTAAATTACTCCTATGTGATGTGGCATAATTACATAAATTGCATGCGAATGGACGTTCGTTAGTGTGCGAGTTGATATGTTTTTTTAAATTATCTTTTTGTGATGCGGCATAATTACATAAATTGCAGGCGAATGGACGTTCGTTAGTGTGCGATTTCATATGTATTTTAAATTATTTTTGGATGGGCATAATTACAAAATTGCAAGCGAATGGACGTTCGTTAGTGTGCGATTTCATATGTTTTTAAATTACCTCTGTTGATGGCATAATTACATAAATTGCATGCGAATGGACGTTCGTTAGGTGTGCGATTTCATATGTATTTTAAATTAACTTTATGAGTGCGGCATAATCACATAAATTGCATGTGAATGGACGCTCGTTACTGTGCAAACTCATATGTATTTTTAAACTAACTTTTTGCTGCGGCATAATTACACAAATTGCAAGCGAATGGACGTTCGTTAGTGTGCGACCAGTATGTTTTTAAATTATCTTTTGTGATGCGGCATAATTACACAAATTGCAGCAAATGGACGTTCGTTAGTGTGCGATTTCATATGTTTATTAAAATTTTTGTGATGCGGCATAATTACACAAATTGCATGCGAATGGACGTTCGTTAGTGTGCGATTTCATATGTACTTTTAAATTACTCTGATGTGGTGGCATAATTACATAAATTGCATGCGAATGGACGTTCGTTAGTGTGCGATTTCATATGTACTTTAAATTACTCATGTGAGTGGCATAATTACATAAATTGCATGTAAATGGACGTCGTTACTGTGCAAATCATATGTATTTTTAAACTAACTTTTGTGCTGCGGCATAATTACACAAATTGCAAGCAAATGGACGTTCGTTAGTGTGCGACTTGACATGTTTTTAAATTATCTTTTCGTGATGCGGCATAATTACACAAATTGCATGCGAATGGACGTTCGTTAGTGTGCAATTTCATATGTATTTTAAATTATTTGATGTGAGTGGCATAATTACATAAATTGCATGCGAATGGACGTTCGTTAGTGTGCGATTTCATATGTACTTTTAAATTACTCGATGTGGGGCATAATTACATAAATTGCATGCGAATGGACGTTCGTTAGTGTGCGATTTCATATGTACTTTTAAATTACTGATGTGACGTGGCATAATTACATAAATTGCATGCGAATGGACGTTCGTTAGTGTGCGATTTCATATGTATTTTTAAATTAACTTTTGTGCTGCGGCATAATTACACAAATTGCAAGCGAATGGACGTTCGTTAGTGTGCGACCAAATATGTTTTTAAATTATCTTTTCGTGATGCGGCATAATTACACAAATTGCATGCGAATGGACGTTCGTTAGTGTGCGATTTCATATGTATTTTAAATTATTCTGATGTGATGGGCATAATTACATAAATTGCATGCGAATGGACGTTCGTTAGTGTGCGATTTCATATGTACTTTTAAATTACTCCGATGTGACGTGGCATAATCACATAAATTGCATGTAAATGGACGCTCGTTACTGTGCAAACTCATATGTATTTTAAACTAACTTTTGTGCGGCATAATTACACAAATTGCATGCGAATGGACGTTCGTTAGTGTGCAATTCATATGTATTTTAAATTATTCTTGTGAGGGGCATAATTACAAAATTGCATGCGAATGGACGTTCGTTAGTGTGCGATTTCATATGTACTTTTAAATTACTCTGATGTGACGTGACATAATTACACAAATTGCATGCGAATGGACGTTCGTTAGTTGCGATTTCATATGTTTATGTAAAACATTTTGTGATGCGGCATAATTACAAAATTGCATGCGAATGGACTTCGTTAGTGTGCGATTTCATATGTACTTTTAAATTACTTGATGTGGTGGCATAATTACATAAATTGCATGCGAATGGACGTTCGTTAGTGTGCGATTTCATATGTACTTTTAAATTACTCCGATGTGACGTGGCATAATCACATAAATTGCATGTAAATAGACGCTCGTTACTGTGCAAACTCATATGTATTTTTAAACTAACTTTTTGTGCTGCGGCATAATTACACAAATTGCAAGCAAATGGACGTTCGTTAGTGTGCGACTTGACATGTTTTTTTAAATTATCTTTTCGTGATGCGGCATAATTACACAAATTGCATGCGAATGGACGTTCGTTAGTGTGCAATTTCATATGTATTTTTAAATTATTCTGATGTGAGGTGGCATAATTACATAAAGTGCATGCGAATGGACGTTCGTTAGTGTGCGATTTCATATGTACTTTTAAATTACTCCGATGTGATGTGGTATAATTACATAAATTGCATGCGAATAGTCGTTCGTTAGTGTGCGATTTCATATGTACTTTTAAATTACTCTGATGTGACGTGACATAATCACACAAATTGCATGCGAATGGACGTTCGTTAGTGTGCGATTTCGTATGTACTTTTAAATTACTCCGATGTGACGTGGCATAGTCACATAAATTGCATGTGAATGGACGCTCGTTACTGTGCAGACTCATATGTATTTTTAAACTAACTTTTTGTGCTGCGGCATAATTACACAAATTGCAAGCGAATGGACGTTCGTTAGTGTGCGACCAAATATGTTTTTTTAAATTATCTTTTCGTGATGCGGCATAATTACACAAATTGCATGCGAATGGACGTTCGTTAGTGTGCGATTTCATATGTATTTTTAAATTATTCTGATGTGATGTGGCATAATTACATAAAGTGCATGCGAATGGACGTTCGTTAGTGTGCGATTTCATATGTACTTTTAAATTACTCCGATGTGACGTGGCATAATCACATAAATTGCATGTAAATGGACGCTCGTTACTGTGCAAACTCATATGTATTTTTAAACTAACTTTTTGTGCTGCGGCATAATTACACAAATTGCAAGCAAATGGACGTTCGTTAGTGTGCGACTAATGTTTTTTAAATTATCTTTTCGTGATGCGGCATAATTACACAAATTGCATGCGAATGGACGTTCGTTAGTGTGCAATTTCATATGTATTTTTAAATTATTCTGATGTGAGGTGGCATAATTACATAAAGTGCATGCGAATAGTCGTTCGTTAGTGTGCGATTTCATATGTACTTTTAAATTACTCTGATGTGACGTGACATAATCACACAAATTGCATGCGAATGGACGTTCGTTAGTGTGCGATTTCGTATGTACTTTTAAATTACTCCGATGTGACGTGGCATAGTCACATAAATTGCATGTGAATGGACGCTCGTTACTGTGCAGACTCATATGTATTTTTAAACTAACTTTTTGTGCTGCGGCATAATTACACAAATTGCAAGCGAATGGACGTTCGTTAGTGTGCGACCAAATATGTTTTTTTAAATTATCTTTTCGTGATGCGGCATAATTACACAAATTGCATGCGAATGGACGTTCGTTAGTGTGCGATTTCATATGTATTTTTAAATTATTCTGATGTGACGTGGCATAATTACATAAAGTGCATGCGAATGGACGTTCGTTAGTGTGCGATTTCGTATGTACTTTTAAATTACTCCGATGTGACGTGGCATAGTCACATAAATTGCATTTGAATGGACGCTCGTTACTGTGCAGACTCATATGTATTTTTAAACTAACTTTTTGTGCTGCGGCATAATTACACAAATTGCAAGCGAATGGACGTTCATTAGTGTGCAACTTGATATGTTTTTTTAAATTATCTTTTCGCGATGCGGCATAATTACACAAATTGCATGGGAATGGACGTTCGTTAGTAAGCGACATCATATGTCTTTGTAAATAACTTTTTAATGATGTGGCATAATTACACAAATGGGTATGCAATTTGTTAAAGTGTTTCTCTGTGTTTCGGCATAATCACAGAAATTGTATGTGTTAATGTTCATTAATATCTGACTGAAGATTAATGTAAAACTTTTTTGATACGCGATACCTACAAATTGTATGTAGATAAATGTTGTTCAAAACGCAATCGCATAGGGATTCATAACTTACTTTTGGAATATGCCGAATAATCACATAAAGTACATATCAACAGCCTTTCGTCAGTATGTAAGTACATACGAAAATTGTTGAAAACTCTTTTAAAGTAAAGAATAATAATACAAACTACAAACTAACGAAAGTTGCTTAACAAGTGATCCTGCTATATATTTGCAAATAATGTTTTTGCATTGAAAAAGCACGTCACTGGACAGTTTGTACTCGTCCATTAAATCATTTATTCGTAAAGTAAAATAAACACAAATTCCCGTCTATACAAATAGCGTATTCCAATAATACCCTACTTTTGAATCGAATTGGTTGAAGGTTCATAAAAGCATTTTTTAAATATCAAAAATCAGTTAGTAATACAATAAACACACCACTTTTTGCTTCAATATTAGCAATCGATTGTGCCGCCCACGGCAATTTTTTTAAAGAGGTAAATACAAAAGATTAATGGTGGAATTGTTTAAACTGCATTAATTTTAAATACTTTCTTTCGTGATTTATGTGGATATTAATTTATCTTAGCGTATTCGTAACGTAATGCCTAAAACTTTAACAATTTCTAACCCATTATTAACGTAGCAGCCATTTTATTAAATGTCTTTGTGGTGTGGATGTTGTGTTATGTTCTATAAAGCGCGCCCTTGAGTAATATATGTTCAACCGGGGATGGCAGTAGTGACGTCCATGCTGTACGGTGCTCGAGCATACACATGAGCGAGCATGTTTAATATAAATATTTAAATCCCTTCGTGTTTCTATTTCCTCGATAAGCTGTGCCCCAACGCTACTACTAAGAAACACCACATCAATAAAATACATGACATGGTGGCAGCTGGTTAAAAATCGCGTTGAAGTAGGTCATAAGTCTAGTTAGCGCTTGAAGTGAGCTCCTGACTACAAGGGTACATGTAAGTTTTTATGTAGGATCTATTATTATACTTTAAACTTTTATATTTATTGCATTATTCATTGCTTTTATTACTGTGTGGCGTTAATTTTAATACATAGGGCAGTAAATAAAACCAAAAATTTAAACCGAATAAATAATAAATAAACCGCGTTTTAACTTAAAATTTAACTAAAATCCGCGTTCTAAAATAAACCAACTTAAATTTTGGTTAATAAATCAAAAATCTACTAAATAAATAACCAATAATTTAAAAAGACGTTTTAATAAATTTATTGAAAAAACCGAGTAAAACAGGCTAAAACAGCGTAAAACCAACAAATAAATTCGGGAAAATTATATAACGTGCGTGTAATAAAATAACTATTTAAACACCAAAATCTATGCCATTTTTGAATCAAACAAATAACTAAAAACCGTAAATTTTAAAATAATTTGAATATAAATATTCCATTTTTTAAGATGTCGTGTACTTATAGATTCCTTAAAGTCGTCTTGGGTGTAATTAGTGGTGTAACACTTGAAGGTCGAGTAAACACCGAGTAAACAAACAGTAAGTGCTTCCGGTACCGCATTCCAATAACGCGTGTTTTAATTAGTTTGTTTCTAAATTTAAAGTCCGGTATTTTATAAATTTATTTTTGATGTAATTAGCTAGTTTGAATTTTAAATAAATAAATACAGTTTTGTTATAGTAGATTTTCAATTGCGTATATTTATTGGGCTTGCTATCTTATTTTGTTCTCCTTGTTATTTTGATGTTAGTGTTTATTTTATTTCTGATAAATTTGAAATTTCATTTGGTGGTTTTTAAAAAGTTGAATAAATAAATAAATACAGAGAAGTTTAAGGGTCATTTGAAATTTCGGTCTTTTATTGGAGCAACGTTTTTGTTCTGTACTTATTGTTTTGTCGTTTAACTATACATCTTAGCTTCGAGTTTATTTAGGGTCGTCAGGGCATTTTCACCTGGGATTGTTTATCTTTGTTGTTTTATCTGATTTTTCAGCATGGTTGTCCATCGAGATGAGGAGATGTTGCCGAAAAAAAATAGGGGTTGTCGGTCGGAGTCGGTCAGAGGTGAGCAGTCGGAGGCTGGGTCGGTTGAGAAGGTCGGAGAGAAAAAGCTCGTGGTTGCGGTAGAGAAGTTGGTGTCGCAGTCCGACGGGGAGGTAGTCGCGTCGCAGAGGGAGCCTGGGTCTGCGGTGGTGGAATTGAAGGGGCCGACGCTCCTTGTGTGTGGAGAACTTGAGTCGCTCGTAACGTCGAAAAGACAGCGTCGTGTGTCGACTGGCAACAACTGAAGCGTTGCTGCTAACGACCTAGACGAGCGGGATCTCTTGATGTTTCGTGCGAGGAGGGCGCACGGCTTTATACATAAGCGAGGCTCTGCCACTTCGGCGACCATCACCGTAGACGACAGGAAGATGATTCGCAACTCCGTGGACGAGTTCTGAGACGTTGCGGATCAGTTATTAGGGATGGTTAGGGGTCTTAGGATGGTGCGTGGCGAGGTAAAAGAGGCTGTGACGGAGCTAGCAGTGGCAGCGACACGCACTGAGCAGGTTGTAGTAGTGCAGTGGTTAGGAAGGCAGCGTTGACGGTCGCAGTTCGTGTCGACGTCAACCCAAGGGTGAAGGATGACGTCATGATGACGTTAAAGTAGAAGGTTGACGCGGCCAAAGGATGGTTTCGTTGTTGTCGGAGCACGTCGGACGCGTAGGGGTGGCGATGTTGTTGAGTATGCTGATAAGGAGGATGTCAGGCGACGGTAGGTGGGACTTGTCAGGGTTTTACAGCTAGGACCATTGAGAAGAAAAGGCTGCGCATCGTACTCCCTGTAGCAGAGAGGGAGATGAAGCAAGAGGTACTCCTGCAGAGGTTGATTGTTCAGAACTCCCGCTTCAAGGGGATTAGGTGAAGGGAAGTTCCGGTTCGGTGGCAGGGGACTCAGAAATCCGTTGGCCAGTGTCGTTTTGAGGTTTCGCCGGCGGCTGGAGATGTTTCTTGTCGGAGGCAGTTTGTTTGGGTTGGCGTATGGTTTTGGCTCTGGATCATTTCTCAATGATTCAGTGCTTCCGTTGCTACGAATTCGGCTACAGGTCCACAGAGTGTAAGGAACGGGTGCAGTTTTGCGGTAACTGCGCCGAAGTGGGGCATAAGTTTAAGAACTGTAGGCGGGCAGTTTCTTGCTGTGTTGTCTATGCGAGGTCGAACGACAGGGTGGACACTCGTCATGATGCGCAGTCCAGCCAGTACCCCACGATGCAGCGGTTGAAGGCAGTCATCACCAAGAACATCGACTATGGATCCTAGGCCATTAGATGGTGTTTTGAGGAGCTCGAAAAACAAATGCGCGCAGATTAATTTAGGCAAGGGCAAAGGGGCCACCAATAATTTCGTCAAAATAATAAAAGAAAATGAAATCGACATCGGGTTCATACAGGAACCGCACCTGTATGGCCACAAAATAACAGGTTTTGGGAGGAGAGTTACCGTCTTAAACGCAAGTAGCGAACGACCGCGCAGCGAAATAATAATAAATAATGGGACGTGCGCCGGGATAATATTAAACAATGTGTCCAACGAGTTTATAACCACCGCGGAAATAAAAACAGGGACAAACACGTTCTACGTGATAAGCGCGTATCTTCCACGAGTCGACTACCAGCGGGAAAATTCTCAAGCGGAGGACTTAATAAATCACAGCGAAGGCGTTTTCGCCAAATTGGAAGAAATAAGAAACTAATAATCGGGGGAGACTTTAATGCTAAGTCACCGTTTTGGGGCAGCCCTATAGAAGACGATAGGGGTTTGCAGGTTGCTGATCTTTTAACGGAATGGGATTTTAGTGTGATAAACACTAATGATTCGCCTACGTTTGAGGGGCATAGAGGCAGCAGTTTTATCGATATTACTACAGCCTCGCACGAGATGTTAGAAATCATTTGTGATTCGAAATTAAGGTCGGACGAGGAAATGCTTTCTGACCATAAATTAATAACATGAGACGTTGAAACCAAAACAAGCGCAAACGAGCAGCTAACTGTATTTCCGCGGTTCTGTAGTAAAAAAGCAAATTAGGAGCGGTTTAAACAAAAATTTGGCGGAAGTATCCTGTGCTCAAAAACGAGCTATTTAACTGCTGAATAGAAACACTGCGGAAAATTTAAGCGACGCAGTTGTAGACGCGTCGTCGTACTCCATGCCGCGAAATAAAACATTTAAAGACAGCGTACCCTGGTGGACTTGAGAACTTGGCGTCGCCGTGGATCAATGTAGTAGGCGTAAGACTACGTATCCCAAGGTCCTGGGTTCAAATCCCGACACGGCCGACTGCTTGAAAAATGACAGGTCACCATTTTTCACAAAAATTACGCCCTCGTTCGGATGAGAGGTTAAATGGAGGTCCCGTGTGTGAGTGTTGTCACGGACGTTAAAGATCCCTACATTGCCTGGAACGCTAAGGGTTCGGCAACAATTCTAAATTTCCAGGCAACAAAAAACTCGCCTCCTGGCCAATGTAGTATTTTCTGGTGGAGCATTGGAAATATAAATGCACAGACCTGGGAACTAACCACCAAGCGGGCAGAAACACGTAACCTAAAGTGTCGCTATCAACGTGCCTCGGGAAATATAAGAGAACAACAAAGAATTGAATACAATCAAAGTTACCGCGAATATAAGATATTAATAGAAGAAAAGTCAACAAATAAATTCAAAGAATTCTGCGCGCGAAACACACAGAAAGAACCTTGGGGAACCGCATACCGCATAATAAGGGGTAAACAACAAAAAATCGCGCTCAGTAACATAAGAAAGACAAATGGCGAATATACGGAAAGTTTTAAAACCACGGCGGAATATTTATTAGAAATTCTTCCCTTCGGATAATCTCGAGGAGGATACGGGGGTCGCACGATTTAGTACGTCGGGAAGCTACAGAGTCGCAAGGAACACGTGCCGATAAGGTAATCCTAGTTAACGAGGTCGTCAGAGCTCTTAGGAGAATAAACACTAAGAAGGCATCGGGGCATAACAGAATCACTTTAGACGCAGCTCTGAAGGTGTGCCTGTTAGCCCCGGTGTCTTTGTCGGGTTGTTTAATCTTTGTCAGAGAGGACGTTTTCCGCGTTGCTGAAAAGTCCAGAACGTGAAATTCATACCTAAACCTAAAAGGCAAATGCGTCAGACCCGGTCAGCTATCGTCCAATTAGCTTGCTACCGATGCTGGGGAAAGTTTTGGATCGCGTTATGACTACCCGAGTTGAACACTTAGTGCGTGACAGCGGTGGTTTTAATAACCGACAGTTTGTTTTATGGAAGGAGATCGACTATCGACGCATTAGAGTTCGTTGTCGGGGAAATTAAACAGGCGAGAAATGCTAAAGAGTACTGTGCGTTGTTGCTTTGGACATTTTAGGTGCATTTGATGCTGCCTGGTGGCCATTGATTGTTTGTGAGTTGGAAAATAAGGGCTGTCCGCGAAACTTGATGTCTTTGGTCAAGAGTTATTCCTCAGGGCGATTGACACAAGTTAAAATTCCGGGTGAAGTTTTGTCGCGCGAGGTGGAAAGGGGATTCCCCAAGGGTCATGCTCTGGTCCCACACTTTGAGAGTTGTTGTTTGAGAGCGTTTACAGATGATGCACTTTTAATTGTCAAATTGCGATTACTAATGTATATACGCACAAACCCGAACGGGACGCTTAATAAGTTACACGAATGGTCGCAGAAGGCAAAGTTAAAATTTAACACGTTGAAATCAAAGGCGCTTTATTTCAGGACAAAACCTGGACAGCGACCCCCTAGACTAGAGTTAAGAGGGTAGAAAATTCCGGTTAAGGATGCTATCACATACCTCGGTGTCAAGATCGACAATAAATTAAATTGAAAAGCGCACGTACAGTACGTAAAGGGAGGCAGCGAAATATCAAACAAAATGATGGCGGTGGCGAAAATAAATTGGTGTTTCAGGAGCAATAGAACTGGCGATGCTGTACGCAGCATCCGTTTGGGCGAAGGGTTGTAAAGTAAACTCGACAGCTGACGAGCATGCAACGGATAACCGCGGTCAAGGCAGGGCGTACAGAACCACCTCCCGGAGGCGGTCCAGGTGATCAGTAGGACTTCTTATCGAATATGTTGTTAGGAGATCAGAGATAGGAGGTTAGTTAATACAGGAAAGGACAGGAAATTATAGAGTATGAATCTTGCAAATATGAAAGCTGAGAGGAAAATCGTCGTGTCAGAGTTAGGGCACCCGGCCGATGTTAGAGGTATCGAATTTGTCGAAGGTGATGGTGACGCGGTAGGGTTCAGGATTTACACCGACGGTTCGCGTATGGACAATGGTCACGCAGGCGCGGCGTTTGTCGTATATAATGAGCAAAGAGAAGTGTTTCGGTTTCAGACCAAACTCACGAACTGGAGCACTATCTTCCATAGAATTGGGCCATACGAGAGGCATCGATTACGGTAATAAATCATACGGGCACAGACGAGTATTAATAATCAGTGATAGTAAATGGCGCTGACAGCTTTAAAAACATTGAATAACCGATAACTCCAACGGCGCTAACAAGCGGTAGGCGGCTGAGTTTCGGCATTAAAGTTCTGGTTGGGTTAGTCGCACGATGGTAACAAAACGATAGAGTAGAATTAGCTAAAGAAGGCCGGACGGCATTTCAATATCAATTGCGATACGATCTAAATTAAAAAAGGCTGCGCAAAAATCAATGGGAAAATGGAAAAATTAACAATAACAGGTACCCAAAATTAAATACCAATAAATAAAATCTAAATAGGTAAACCCCCTCCATTAAAAGGTTGGTTTAACCCGACAACGAACCGCTACGAATGCTACCAAAAACCAGAGCATTCTTCTTGATGCCCATTGAGGAAAGCGAAGGTTAGCTGGTATGAAATTTAGCTATCGCAGGACTAGCATAGCCAAAAGTAGAGGAAGTCTGGTACCAAAGCTTTGACAGTTTAAAAGAATTTTGGAATCTCGAGATTTTTGGAAGGGTAACCACCTAAATCGAGGGGTAGGGGGATTGTTTTGAATTTTGACTTTGGCATGGCGGGCTTATTTAAAAATTTATTAAAAAATTAAAATAAAATTTAAATTTAAAGAAAACAACAAACAAAATTTATAACTTAAAATTTAATTGCCATTTTGCTTCAAATTTTAAAACAATTTTCCCACCTTTGGGGCGAAAAATGGAAAGGGAAAAACTAAAAAAATAAATCAAAAATAAATAGGGAACCCTAATTAAATTAAAATTTAAAAATAAATAAAGGAAACAATTTAAAAATAGAAAGGAAAGCGGATTCCAATTAAAATTTGGGAATTGTTTAAAATTTGAACCTTTATTAACCCACCAGAATTTAAAGTTTGCATTCATCCCCTTTAAGCAGAAGTCAATGGACCGGGTAAAAGACCCAATTTTTCGGTGCTTGGGAAATTTAATTCCAGGTAAGGATTAAAATTTTGTTTCGGTTTGGTTTTAAATTGATTGATTAATAAGTTTTAAATTTAACGAGCCCAATGTTTTGGGTGCGTAAATTGGGCAGCCTCAAAATCCTTTGCGGGTAAAACGGAAAAATTTCGAAATGTTTTTCTAATTTATTGTTTTTGATGCCCTTTTGTTTATTTTATTTTTAATTTATTTATAAATTTATTTTAAGTTTAAATTTAATAAATTAATTAAATTTATACTTATTTAAACATTTTCCTTATTGTTCTTGGCTTAATTTTATTTGCAGAAATTTGCCAAAAATTTTGGTGGCGAAATATTTAAGGAAAGAAGCTAAACTTTAAAATTTTTCAGTTAGGGAAATGATAGGGAAGGCTAGGGAATAAATTTAGGATGAAATTTAATAAATACATAGACCAGGAAAGGAAATTTGTAAAATAAGGACAGGCAAAATGTGGATTTCACTTATTAAAATTTGGCGAATGTTTAAAATTTGAAATCCATTTTAATATTAAAGCCAGATTTGGATGTTTTAAGCGATTAGGTTTTCGACCTGTAACAGGCTGGCAATTAATCCAAAGATTCCTCCCTTCTTTTGCGTGTGTCTTTGTAAAGAATTCTGGCTAATTCCAAAGAATCAACGCTAGGAATTCATTCTTTTAAATTATTTTTAGTTTAGTTTTTTATTTAGATTGATTAACCGAAGTTTCGAAAATTTGGAGCAGTTTACTTTTCGCGTTTAAACCCAATTTTGTAAATACTTTCGGGTGGAAGCATTGGGCCCTAATTTCTTATACTGGATAAAGTTGTAGCACTTACAAAAGTCCTTCGCGTGGGTTTCGGAAAAATTTTTGAAATCTTTTTCCCTTTACGTTATTGGGTTTCTTGATGCCCTTTGTTTTGTTTATGGTTTGATTTAAAATTATAAACTTAGTTTAAGAAATTAAATAATAAAATTAAAAATTCTACTAATCTTGTTCCGGCGACCATTGTTCTTACCTTTAGTACTAATAAACAAAATTGCCAATATGAGAAATGCAAATAATTTTGCTCGTCGAAAATTTCTAAAGCCGAAACGTTCTTAGTTGAACCGCGGTGTTTAAATGTTTTCTACTGAATTTCCAAAGCCGAAATGGACCCGTTCGAATTGGTGCGGAATGTCCTTTTTGACAATACATTCCAAGGTAAATCATTTTCATATGGAACCATTTAAACCATAAATAATTAAGAAATTGGAAAGTTCTTTAATAACCACAGCGATTGTTTGAAATATTTTGATGTGGTATAATATACAAATTGCATCAAATGGAGTTCGTTGTTGCGACTGTATGTTGTGTAAATCCTTTTATATGAATAATTAAAAATTGCACGAAATGGACTTCTTTAGTATGCGGGAGCAATGTTTTCAAATACTTTTTGTAATGTGGAATAATTCACAAATTGCATTCAATGGACGTTCGTTGGTATGCCACCGTAAAGTTTTGTAAATATTTTATCTGATGCAGAATAATTACACAAATTGCATTCAAATGGACGTTCATTAAATGCGACCATAATGTTTTGTAAATTACTTTTCGTGATGTGAATAATTACACAAATTGATTCCATGGACGTTCGTTGTATGCGACGCAATGTTTTTGTAAATATCTTTTCTTATGCGGAATAATTAACAAATTTATTCAAATGGACGTTCGTTAAAATGCGACCACTATGTTTTGTAAATGACTTTTGTGATGGGAATAATTACACAAATTGCATTCAATGGACGTTCGTTAATAGCGATCGCATATGTGTTGTAAAGAATTTTTGTGACGCCGAATAATTACACAAATTGCAGAATGGGTGTTCGTTAGTATGGACGCATATGGTTTGTAAATTACCTTTTTCTGAGCGGAATAATTACAAAATTGATTCAAATGGACGTTCGTTGTATGGACCGCATATGTTTTGTAAATTACCTTTCTGTGATGGATAATTACAAAATTGCATTGAATGGACGTTGGTTAGTATGCGACCGCATATGTTTTGTAAATAACCTTTTGTGAGCGGAATATTACACAAATTGCATCAATGACGTTCGTTGTATGTGACACATTTTTTGTAAATTACCTTTGTGATGAAGTAATTACAGAAATTGCATTGAATGACGTTTGTTAGGATGCGATCGCATGTTTTGTAAATTAATTTCTATGATGTTGAGTAATTACATAAATTGCATTGAATAGACGGTTTCACTATGCAACCCATATGTGTTTAAATATTTCTATGTGAGGAGTAATTACACAAATTGCTTTCGAATGGACGTTTGTTAGTATGCGATTGCATATGTTTTGTAAAGGACTTTTTCTGAGCGGAATATTACACAAGTTGCATAAAAGGACGTTCGTTGTGTGCGACCGCATGTTTCGTAAATTACTTTTGTAATGAGGAGTAATTACAGAAATTGCATTCAATAGCGTTCATTAGTATGTGATCGCATATATGTTTGTAAATTACTTTTGTGTGATGTGGTAAATTATACAAATTGCATTACAATTGGACGTTTCGTTAGTATGGAATATGTTGTTGTAAGGACTTTTAGTATGCGGAAAATTACAAAATTGACTCGAAGCCGTTCATTAGTATGCGATGCATATGTTTTCTAAAACTTTTTGTAAGCCGAAATTACACAAAGCTTCGAATGGACGTTCGTAGAGCCGACCGCATATGTAATTTTAAATAATTTTTCCTTTGATGTTCCAATAATTACACAATTGCATTGAATGGACGTTCTTATTGCGATCGCGTATTTGTGTAACTTTTTTGATGTGAATAATTACAAAATGCATTCGAATGGTTCGTTGTATCATCCGCATGTTCGTAAATCTTTTACCTGATGGCTGAAAATTACACAAATTCCATTCGAATGGAGTTCTTAGTATGCAATTGCGTACTGTTTTGTATGGAAACTTTTGTGATGCGAATAATTAACCTTGACTCAATGCGTTGTTAGTTGCGATCGATATGTTTCTAAAGAACCTTTCTATGCCGAATTTCACAAATGCATTGAATGGAGTCGAGTATGCATCGAATTATGGAAAATTTTGTGAAGTCGAATAATTTACACAAATCATTGGAAAGGGACGCCGTTATTGGATCGACTGTTGAAATGCTTTTTCTGATCCAAATAATTAAACACAAATTGCATTAAATGGACGTTCCGTTAGTATGCCGATCGATATGTTTTTTAAATAACTTTTCGTATGCCCGAATAAATTAACAAATTGCATTAAAATGGACTTGGTTATATGCGATTCACATGTTTTGTAATGTATTTTTTGTGAGGGAATTTTACACAAATTGCATCATGGACGTTCGTTAGTATGCATTGCATATTTTTGTAAATACTTTTCTTCCGAATAATTACACAAATTGCATTGGAATGGAGTCGTTAGTATAATCCAAGTGTTTAAAGTTATTTTTTTACGCGAATAATTACACAAATTGCATTCGAATTGACTTTTCGTTAGTATGCATCCATTTGTTATTGTAAATGCCTTTTTCTATGCAATAATTCAAAATTATTGGATGGACGTTCGTTTTATGCCGACCATATTGTTTGAAACTATTTTTATGATGCCAATAATTCACAAATTCCATCAAAGGACGCTCGTTATTATGCGATGCAAAATGTCTTGTAAAAATTTATATGTTTGCAGAAATTACACAAATTGGTAATTGTCGTTTCTTAAGTGAAAACATCTTTCTTAGAGCACCTTTATATAATGAAGATTGACTAGGAAATTGTGACCCCGAACGTTCGTTAGTATGTGATTAATTAAATTGTTTTAATTACTTTCTTGTGGTAACAAACTTCGAACAGATGTGCGTAGGAGACCTAAGTCTTAATAGGTTCTTGTTAACTAACAATAATCCTATAAATTGCCTGTTTTACAAAAACAAATTCCAATAATCTACTATTTTGCTCGAGTTTTATATGTATTAAGACATTTTCTTTTATAAACCTATGTTAAAAACAACGAAATCTTGGGGTATTTTTGCTTCAAACGTTTATTTAAAAGGTTTAAAAGTAAATAAAAAAAGTTCAATTTTTACACCAGGGCGGTTCTAATATTGGTATTGAACACTTGCGCATTAAAACCAAAGAAACTAATCTTATTAAATTTGAAGAGTTCTTACATATGGACTTTATCTGATTAATTTATGAAACTTGAAAGTGAAATTTCCTAAGAATAAGAATTTAACCTGAATTAAGTTTTGGTCTTGTTGAAAACGTGTAAAGTTATAAAATTTATTTCTATTGAACTTTGTAATTTTTTAAAATTGAAGGTTTAAATTAGATCTGAAGTAATTTACGCAAAAAAAGTTTATTTATGTGCAAGCGGAAAATTTACAATAAAACTTTATTGCTTCAAAACTCCCAAATTTAATTTCACTCCTGTAAAACTGTTTCTGCCAATTCATTTCTAAACAAAATTAAATCATAAAATATTCAGTTTATCCAAAGATTATATCAACTTTTTTTCTTTGGATTGGGGACCCATTAATAAAAATAATAAATAAATAAATAAAATTGGACTTTAAAATAACTTAAAGATTTACAAAATATAACTTCGGTTTATTTGTTTTTTTCCTTAGGGTTCGGCCACACATTTCCCGGAGCCTATCCAGGTCCCCTTGGTTGCAGAGGAGCATTCATTTACTTTTGCATTGACTTGTGTTTTTCCTCCCAATTTCGATATATTTTCGGGGATTACATGCTAGGTTATATTATAACCCCAAATGTTCAGGTGTTCCTTCTTTCCTTTACTGTGAGAATGGCCATGCTATTTAACTTGCTTTGTTATTTGTTTCATTTTTGTTAATGTATCATATGCCTTCTTTCGTATGCTTAGGTTTATTGGTAGGGGATCGGCCGGTTTTTGGGTTGAGTAGGTTGTTTGGATCGTGATTTCTTCAGTAAGGCCCCACGCCACACAAGGCATGGGCTTTACATTATGTCCGTAAGCAAAATCGTAAAACGAAAAACTTCTATGCTTTCGGCGGTCGGTCTAGGGGTAATGTCCGGGTATTCATAAAAAGCATCTGCAAGGATGGGTCTTCAGAGACCCCATTTACTTAACAGAGGATGAGAAGGGCCATTTTGTACCTGCCCGGCACTCCCCATTCGGAATCCATGCTGGGGATTTCTGGAATTCAAGATCCCCTGGTCTGACATCCTAAATTA
>JARFIW010000006.1:0-129533 GCA_036346225.1 Platerodrilus igneus
AATAACTACATAAATAACGACACAGAATTAGTAGAATATTGTTCTTTAGTAAACAAAACAAATAAATTTGAAATAAGTAATTTTTTGCATCCGTTACAGTAAAGTATTGTGACTCAGCCGATTTAAGAATGCATTAAAATATTCAATTTGTAACAAATCAACAAACACCTAAAGTTCAAATCTTTATCCTGCAGGACACTAGCAATATATTTAAATATTTTTGTATTTATTACGAAACCTCCATAAAACATTTACGCTTATGATTGAAATGAAACAGTTTATAGAAATTTCATGTTAATAATAACAATTAAATAAAATTGATCTAATTGTAAAGGCCGTACTAAAAGTAAGCATACATACCCCCATAAAATACCATTACATATCACTCGCAATTCTTGTTCCGATACATAATATAATTAAATAATAAATACTCGAATTTTACACGTGTACCAAATCGTACGTATAGAATATTGGCTTATATAAAAAAACTAGTGTATCGACACATGAGTGAACCTTTATACTAATCCACTCGATAAACACATCGGTAATTCATTGTTATAAATAACCAGTAGGATTTACGCAGTTAGCAACAAAGACAACAATTTACTATTATTGTTAAGACTACAAAAACTTATGGATACGATGGATGGAACTTACGTCTGCTAACTGGAATATCTAATATGCCCAAAACAGGTTCGCTGTTGTAAACAGAAATCATCGACATCATGATCATGAATTAGTAAGCAATTTTTAGTACAGTCTAACCATCAAAACCAAACAACGGAAAAGGAGATGTACAACGTAGACGCACAATTTTAATTAAAAGCAAAACCCATACTAAAGGCGGTTGAAAATAAAATTCATATTAGTTATACGCCAAACAACCTCTCTTACCAATATCCCTAAGAAAATATTGAAGGCGTGAAAATTGCTGGTTTCAAAACGTAACGAACTTGCACATTCGGGAATGTCATATAGAGTGGATGTATAATCCAGTTTTAAGATAAACTACTTCAATACCAAATCAAAATTTAGATCAGAAAATCATCACGTAAAATTTCATTGCAAACCTTAAAAATAAATTCAAACATATTAATAACGCTAATAAATGATATCTATTTGACTATGCAATGATAGATTAGAACCAAATGTATAACAATAGAAATAACAATTATGCCAATTATTATCTGTTCAAATTGAATTATTAAAACACAAGAAATTACCTTTTAACTAGCAACATTTCTGATAGTTTTAATTATCAAAACACACGTCTAGTAAAGATCCAAAAATTATATCATAAATATGCAGACTGAGTTTAATGAAGGACGAGCAAAGTTGGTTGCTCATCTACATTGATTGAAATTATAGGATTGTAGCAAATGTAAATTTAAATGATTGGGACCTAAAGGGTTTTTAACGTAAGGTGGCAGTGAATTTTCAAATATGAAATAGAATGTATCAAATTAAATCAGTCCAAGAGAGTTCATTACCTTAATATGCATCTAGTCAGTTTGACAAAATATCAGAAGTACTATCATCATTACTTTGTGATTGTCTAGCAGAAGCTATTTTGAAATTCGACTGATCTTAGCACTCATCTGATAGGGAAAGATCAAATTTATTACTACTGTTCACAAGTAGTTCATGTTAACTTTTCTTTTATAAAACTTTGCAGTTTTATGATCCATTACTTTTTATATCGCAAAAAATTTTTTGAAACCAACTCAAAGTGTTATGTAGTTTTTCCACTGACTATCCAGTAATGCACTTTTTGTGCATTTAAGAATGAGGGATTAATAGTACTTATTATTCTGTAGGCGTATATGAATCCATAATCCAACATATTTAAGCAATCAAGAACATCCAGGTCGTGGGTTATGATCATACAACACCTCAGACCAATCAGTACAAACCTCCATTTTTCATAATCCACGAGGTATAATTTTCGTCTCATGCGAAATAGGTTGTTATACTTTGATAAATAAATTTTTAGCTGTTAGTATTTGTGAAATTTTTTAAGCAGCAAAGACTAATACCTCAAATTATTTATTTGTCAGTCATGGGAATAATATGGTATTCCACTTGTGAGTTATGACCATTACTTATTCAGAGTACGCCTCACCCTGATGGGTTTGTGACACAAACCTTCCAAATGAATAGTGGCTATCATAACTTGGTCGTTAAATAATATGCTATTAAATTAGCACACATTAACCTAGCCATGTGGTTTTTACTTTCTTACTTCATCATTTTTAGAAGATAGACAATCAAAACTAGTGTTCTCATTTATTAATTTATACTTTTGTTTTGTTTACGTTTGTTCATCATTGACAATTATTTAATACATTTTTTAAAATTTTAGGTTCACAGCGGTGTAGAGAGTAAATATGATTTATACTCTGCTGACGAAGAAAATTTATCAGGAATACTCAAACTACTGGATAATCCTTCTCCACCAAAATTACAGCTTATTCAAGAACCATCGGTTGTTAATTCAGCAGGTTCCTCACTGCAGGCTCCTCGAGAATTTGTTGTAAAATTAAATGATTTACCTCCTTCGAAATTTAAAATAGGACTCCACACAGTAATATGCACACATGCTGGTGACATAAAGAATGGACGTGTTAGTTTCTGTTTAGCCGATAATAATGGAACATCATATTTATTGAGGATATTCAAAATAGGATTCAGAAATATATAACCGAATCTTTTATTGCATATAAACCAAAAGTGGATGACATATGTTTGGCTAAATTTGAAGGTAAGACTTTACTACTAAAATTATAGTTTTTTTTAATTCTCAATCTAATGCTCAATACAGTGTGCCCTATCTCTTGCGCGTTATATGAGTAACTTGTTTATTTGTAACATTAGAAAAAAATGTTAAATAAGGAAAGTAGTGTAGTTTTCAAGGCCGAGTTCAGCCGTGAAGAGATAATTAACATACAGGGCATAACAAAAATTTGATATCAAAATGAAATTTTTAATTGTGGAATATTTGTTGTGATTGTTTGAGTGCTTATAATGCCATTTAATTGAAGACACCATCTTGAAGTGTTTTCGACATATTTTAAGCAATCCTCTTTGATGTTGATATGAATAATTTTGTGGACTGTATATTGTGCTGGTGTTTTGTAACTGCATAAAAATCTAAATGAACTATAAATGTAGTAATTGTATATTGATCTTTCACGACTTAAAATTACTTTACAAACATGCTGACAAGTTTGATGTTAAATGATACCTTTTGGCTACTTGGAATTAACTGTACTCGACGCAGCTAAAACAAACCACTGCGGTTGATGTATATGACTTATGTCAGAAAAAACTAGAAGACACAGTGGATACAAATGAATCTAAATGTTAATATAAATCTTAATATACCACTCACTTAACAATAAAGTTTAATAAATAAAAATTAAACTGCACTAAAAACAGGGTACAACTTTGCAAATGAGCGCTACACTACACCACTTGAAGTTAGTAAGGAGGCTACACTGTTAATACCATTATACCCAGGATAAACCTGCACAACACGGCCAAGCTTCCAATGCAAGGATGAAGAATTGTCTTCCTTAATGATCAGTAAGGTATCAACCACCAAATCAGTTGAGTTTGTGCGCCATTTAAGATGCTTTTGGAGGTCAGAAATGTATTCTTTATTCCACCTGACCCCAGAGATGCTTGTGAAAGTTTGAATTTGTTGAAATATTGATAATTTGGATTCAGGTAAATGAGGCAGATTTGGATAAGGCAAAGTTGTGCATGATTTTCCATCCAAAAAATGTGCAGGTATCAATGGTAGTAAATTGCTTAGATTGCCGGAAAGAGAAGAGATGGGATGGGAATTGAGAGTGGATTCATCTGCCTGCGCAAGCAAAGTACTTATTTCCTCGTATGTTAATAAAGTATTGCCAATTACAATGCGTAAATGAAACTTGCAGAACTTGATGCCTGCTCCCCACAGTCCACCAAAGTGGGAGATGTAGGCAGACACGAAATGCCACTTGACCCTTTCATCATTTACAGAATTGACAATAGAAATTTTTTAATCGTTGAGAAATGCACCTAATTGCTTAAGCTCTTAAGTTATCACCAACAAAATTGGTGTCATTATTTAATTATTTATTTATTTAAGTAAGTACATTATAGAAAAAAATTACTCCAAACGTTCAAAAAATCATATACCATACAACCATTAATCAAAAAAGAGGTGTATAATATTAAAAGTTATAATTCTTAAAAGTAATTATGCTATTATGAAACATCTAATTCATCAAAATACGAATTGTAACATTTTAATAATTTGTCAATAAATGCATTAGAGCCATAATTAGTACGATGACGACTAATGTGAAACATGTAGTCACATCGGATTTCCTTGATACAACTCTTAACATAACACAGTCCAATAATTTTATACAATCAATTGAGTTATTAATTAATTTATATAAAAAAAACTGCTGATGAAATCAATCTCCGGCATTCATGAAACTGAAATTCAACCATTCGCAGCCTAACATCTCTTGGAATATTAGTATATAGGATGTGAAATTTGAATAACAAATATTTTACAAATTAACTTGCACATTTCCAATTTATGAATTATTGTCAGATGTATAGGAAACCAAATAAAGCAATCGTACTCTAGGATGCTCCACACAAAGCTATAATAGAGCATAGTTATAGTTTTTGTGTCATATGTGTGCGCTGTGTGACGCTTTATAAAACCTAGCGTTCGAGTAGACATGTAAAGGTTTTCACGTCTAGCAAGAAACTGTTGAAATGCCATTAAAAATGCTCCTGTCAAAAGGTCTGATACCAAATCCAAATGAATTGCCTTTGTGGTAAATCAAATGAATAGGCACAAAAATGATTTGAGGGTTTTTGAACTGTGGCCCATGCGGGTTTTAATTAAAAGGGTCCATTGTAGTCTGCTCCGGTGGAGTCTAGCGGAGGAGCAGATTGAACACATGAAGCAGGCAAGTTACCTCTGATTGGTTCAACAAGACTTGAACAAAAATTAAAACATTGCGACATTGATGAACCACTTGCTTGACTAGGTTTCTGCAAAATGTAATCCAATATCCTTCGCGAAGACTAGATAGCAGCTGTGGACCAGCATGAAAAAGTCAAAAGTGCTTGCGTAAAGCAAAGAGATTCGATTTACCCGAAATTAGCAATGGAAAATTTTGTCATAACCAAATTGAGAACTGTGGAATATTCCACCAATTCTTATTATGCCCTTAAGATCCAATAAGGGATTAAGAAGCAGTAATACAGATGATTTTAGGGATGCAACTTGAAGTAACATTTTTTGTTTAGAAGAAAACAATTCCTGCTAAGAAACTGATAAGTAAAGAGAATCTTGAATCCATGGCTTTAGAATCCACGGACCTTAAACCAAAAACTTGGCTCCGGTATGTAGATGACACTTTTGTAATTTGGCCCCATGGACATCAAACGCTTATTAATTTTCTAGATCACATAAACAATCAACATACAAATATTAAGTTTACTATAGAAATTGAAAAGATCGGAACTCTGCCATTCTTTGACGTTCTGGTGGAGCGCCAACCTAACAGACGACTAGGTCGTTCCGTCTATCGAAGATATATTAGAGATAGTCTTATAAAAAACGGCTATCGTAACTCAGATATCGGCAGAGTAATAAACCGGCATCTGCATCCTACACGAACCCCCAAACCACGCTGTAATCCCGATACACGATCTTTAGCAATCCTTGCATATATACACAGAGTAACAGACCAAATTGGCAAAATTCTACGTAAACACAACATCAAAACAATCTATAAACCCACTAATAAAATTTCACAAATATTACCAACCCCAAAAGATTCAGAAAATAGTCTTAAAGCCCCAGGCGTATATAGTATACCTTGCAGTTGCGATTTAGTATACATAGGAGAAACAGGATGGTCAGTACAGACTAGACTAAACGAGCATAAGCGATACTAAAGAACAAGCCAGTACAATCGCTCAGCGGTGGCCAAACACCAACATGAAACAGGCCATACCATTAACTTTGACAAGACGAAACTAATTGCCAGAATTTCATTTTTCTACAATAGAAAAATTAGAGAATCCATAGAAATCAGTAAAAATTCTAATAATCTAAACAAAGACGATGGTTACTACCTTTTCCCTATTTGGAAAACAAGCCTATGTTCACAACAGCGGTACCGTGACGTTTGTTGATCCTCTACGACACTCCTCTCTATTCACAAGTTCTCGCCCTATATAAACCACCACTTTCGCTACTTTCACCAGTTACTTCGCCACAAGACACTTTTTGGCTATGAATGGGCTAGTGAGTCTGCTAGTTCAAGAGTAACTCTTCTATTTACACTTTAACTTGTCTATTTAATATTATCATTCTTATCATTATTAATTTTTATATTTTTATGTTTATTATTTATTTTTTTGTACTGATGAACCCCCTTACAAAAGTGGGCAAAACGTCGACCTTAATTTATAAAATAATGACACGGTCCTAACCCGGAACCATAAATAATTATAATGACTCCGGCGTGAAAGCCTCCCACAATATTACTGCGAAGTTTACTGAGCTGCTCTGGTGAAGTTATAATTTTAATTGCTCCACAACTTGAGTGCCATATTTATTGCGAGATTTACCTGAAAACAAATTAATAAATTCGTGACCCACACTTTGGGCGTTATATTTCCTCTATTGTTTACCTGGAACAAATGCTGCATCACCTACCTTCCTAATTGCCAAGATTTATTTTCTTCAGTGAATTTCGCCACGGCTGCTCTGCTACTTATACCTAAAATTATTACTCTATTTTCTACCAAAGGAAACTCGACTACCAAACATTCAATACAATTTATTCCAACAAAAATTCTATACAACAAAAAAAAACTTTATCAAATAATTATTTCACACATAGATTACATTTCAATTATCCTAATTTCCGAATAATTCATTGTCAATCTAATATTTGCACCACAACTCTACTTATCAATAAATTCAGTAAAGTAACTGGGCTTAACCATACCCTTACTTTAACCCCAGGTCTTATATGAGCTCATAGTAAAAACCCTTGTTGTACACATATGCTAATTTTTGCACTGAAATCATCAATAGACCCTTTTACTCTGCGCATAAATAGATACTATAAAATTATTTTCTAACTCTACATCTTCACATAAAAATATGGTCAAGCAATACTCTATAACAGTTCAAAAGTAAATTCTTCGTCCTTAATATTTCTAAAATTATGTCAATACGGCACCAAAATGTCATAACGCACCAAATGCACACACCAGAATAAAGTTTCACCAAAATCGTTACCTGGTAGGCACTACCTCACATAGATCTGCAACTAAACCATTGAAGACATTGCCCTCGATTATGACTGCACGTTGAGGAACCAACCTCTAAATTAAATCATGCCCTCCTCGATTGCAATCTACTATCCAATTCCCTCGTCCACCAAATTACAGTATTTGCAAATCTTAGATTTTATCTATGGATCCAACTAGCCTTAGTACACCATCGCGTCGATCTATTTAATACCCATTACTCCATAAAATGCTTATGTTGCACCAACAACCGAAAATAGCTAGTAATCTTTACTTACAGTTCTGACGCACGGTTCGTATACACAAAAGTACTGCATAAAATCGTTGAACAGCTTTATACAACAATACACCAACTTGTGCATATTTTAATCAACTTGAATTAATTGATTAAACTCACTAAGTACATAATTGGTTGACTAATATTACTCGAAGCTTGGATGAGAAGTCAAAAAGAACCTCGCACTGCCTCTCAGTGTTTATATAAACATCCTGATCCCCTGTCTAGTTGTATTCTCAAAACATATCACTACAAACAAATAGACCTTCCTGGTAAATTATCAAACCGCCGACACGCTTCTACAAATTACATGCTCACAAACAACTTGCACCGGTCGTAATTCTGAAAGCTTCTCCGATAACGTTCACTATTTCTACTTAAAATTCGTAACTGTGCACTAACGGTCTTCAAATCGAAGAAATTTTCAACACAAACATATCGAATTCGTTGAAGTCTCTCGTCAACTGCACAAAAACATGCATCCAAAACACGCCTCCCGAATACGCGTCACCTCGTTCTGACTTACATACGAAAATGTTGTCTTCAATTTTGTGCCCTTCCTATATTTTCTATTCCTACTACTTGTTCGCTGTATCCTCGTCTAACCTGTATTCGATATCTCTTTTCCCTTTTTGCTTCCTGCTTACAATCACGATTACCCAACCTAGCATTTTTCCCTCTCTAAACTATCGTCTATCCTTCTTCTATATGTGCAATCGAATCATCTATCTTTGTTCACCATTAACAACTGGTCTGTAATATTTCTACCTTCCTCCCCTTTCTACATTTTAAACGACGTCTTATGAAAACATGCTTCATCTTACTCGTATTTATAAATTTTAGTCTTTCTATGTCACCCAGTTTCTTACAAAGTCAAACTAAACCCTTAACATATAATATTTTGTATCCCTTTCGAATGCATGCTCAACTACTCTGTATTTATTTAATATCGATTCCTACTAGCATTTATCCTTTAATGCTATTCGTAGATAATGTATGTTATTTGAGCACGTCCTCCGTCTACCTACCGAGAATATAGCAACGATTATTTTGTTTAGAATACTATTCAGAAAACACCACCAAGTTATTGAGAAACCTTGAAATAAACTGTTACTAAGAATTTGTTTTCAACAATATTCGTGTCGCTCCTGCAATACTTTGAAATTTATACAAATGTTAAAGCTTCCTACTAAATATAATAAAGATGAATGCAAAGAATATTTACACTTAGAATATCCGTTCATCGTTCACCCTCTTTGATAACGGTCTTAAATTATTGATTTCTGCACTACTGAAAATTGAAAGCTTTTCGGATTCTTATATCCACATTCTAATCTAAATAAGATGCTTGCGTTTACAGCGCACGTTAAGGATCTACATTTTACACTTGCCATATGTAATTGGTATTTACACTTATTCTAAAATGAAGCAAAATTAACTTAGATATCTATTTCAATAACATGCAAATTCTTACACTACACTTATGGAAAACGTTTTTAAACTTTTACGTGAATTGTATATACATGCGGTACCCTGCCATAAATAATTAGGTGCCTTATTTACTCTATTTAATCCTTTATACATATATATTTATATATATATATATATATATATATATATATGCTGTGATACTCACCAAAATTCGGGAACTACGGTTTTCGAATCGAGTTCCAGCGTTGGGCCGTCATAAAATGCTGTGGAACCTACAAAAAGCCTCATCAGAGTAAAAAAAAACATTCGAGCTTCTCGAATTGGGCGCCTAGATTTGCTTTGATTCTCTTGTCCGTTGAATTGCCTCTTTCCTCTTTCCGCCTCGGCTGCTCACCTAGTTAAAACTTTCATCCTCATTCATAAAAAAAAAACAAACACATTCCTACCACAAACATCAACGTTAACTCTATTTACATCAATATTCATAATACATTAAAATTTCAAAATTAAATTTCAGCATAAATTTCAGTATCATAAAATTTCAAATTTAAATTTGTCATCATTTTAATATGCATCCAGAATTAAAGTCCTGGTAGGATGCATACTAATTAAGTTACAATATGTGCACACCTGAGTCTGAATAAAAGGGAGCATCTCCCACCCCTTTACGTTAATTAAACAGGTTAGCCTAATTGAGCTCAAAGACAGACCCAAATTTTCATCATAATCAAAACATAAACTGCTAAATACTCCTTTCTACTTAAACAAGAAAATTTTATCTTAAAATTCAAAATTTGTTGTTTATACTAATTCACTACTGTTCATTTTTTTTATCGAACAAATTATAAAGTTATTCAACACACACCAAAACATCAAAGATCGAACAAAATTGTATAATTTACCTAAAGGTTACTGCACTCGTGGCTTCAATGCACATCGGACTTGCTAATTCCACCATTCCAGCTGGTTTATGTATACGGTTTCAGATTCTAAACGCTTTTAAAATTTTTGTACACCACCATTCGTCTAAATTGTTTCAGGGCTTCTCAGGAACTCATCTATGTATATCTAAATCTTGTTTTGTGGATCCAATCACGTTTACTAATAACACTTGATTACTCACTCCTGAACAAAATAGCAAAGAAATTCATAATTCGTTCACGCTATACCCAAAACTGCCTACTTAAATGTATTTATTTATCGCTACTAATTTAGATAATTGGTACAGTAATACCCGCAAATATAACTAGACTTTATTAACTTATCTATCTCTTCTAAGTGCACTAATGCATAATAACTTGTATCGTGTAGCACGTATTCTGCTTGCAGTATCGTAAAACATCAAAAAAATAAAGAGAGAAAACTGTTTAAAGTGTTCAATAAAATCAAAAATCTAAGAGCCAAACTTTTTAAAGTATTGAATAAAATCGAAAATCTAAGAGAGCCAAACTCCTATAAACACGGGTTTATATAATGGCCCGCTTGCACGTCGAATTTGTTCCGCAACGGACAATTTTTAGAATTTCGCATTCTCTTTTCCCTTTTCGACAGTCCGGCACAGCAATTCTACTAAAATTTTGCACTCATGCCAGTTAAATCTAAGAAATTTTCACATGGCTCGCAACGCGTCTGCGAACAACTAATTAATTTTCTATAGACATTGTTTTGTTTTCACCTCTCATATCTGCAACTTATTTCAACCAATCGCAAACCCAGTGACGTTGCTCAAATCACGCCTTCTATTATTCGTGTCTCTGCCTTGCGCATTTTATCCGTCTCTTTCTACCCTGGTCTGAGTGGTACAAATCGATATTCTTTACTATCTGTTATTTCAATCCACGTGGATTCCTATTTGAGTAAAATAACTTCTCAACTATCCTTTCTCGTTAATATAAGCTACGGTTTATACGACCGTTTGCAATATACGCAGAATTTTCATGTTTATCCAAACAAATTAAACAGAACGTGACATTTAAAATACGCAGATGTTCAATCGTAATACTTCTACGATTTGGATATTATTGGATATATTGGATATATTGGGTTTTTAAAAGCTTTTATGCATATTACATCTTAATAATCGTTCAATTAACTCCAATTAAAATAATAATGAATGGCATTGACTTCTACCCTTTAATTTTTAGCAAATACTAATTAAATATTAATTATTATTTGTACACTTTGTTTAATACCCGTTACTTAAAAATTGAATTAATTAATATAAATTTCGCACGTAATTTCTATTTGTTTCTTTATACAAGGTGATTAAAATTGTTTGATGTCTTTAATTAATTTTCTACCCTGGTCTAAATTTGAGTATATATATAATATATATATATATATATATATATATATATATATATATATATCTGGTTTTGTTCATATTTCAAATTTGTTTTTATTTATTGATGTTAGGTTTTAATAAATAAATTAAATAATCCTACATTCATAAATATTTCATAAACGAAATGTGTGTACTTTTATTTTTAGATCAGTGGTATCGTGCTTGTGTTGTTGAAATCAATGGGAATCATTTGACTGTTTTTTATATTGATTTTGGAAATTCATGTACAGTAACCGACATTGATATTTGTCAAATTCCAATAGAACTGGGTAAAATAGAACCACTTGCCTCAGTGTGTTTATTAAAAGGTAAGCATTTTAAATATTTTTAAAATAAGATATATCTTTTCAATTGTTAGGAGTAGTGCAGGATGGAACTGATACTATCGAAGAATCTTTTTTGTTAAGAATACAAAATGATTTGAAAGAGTGCGATGTGTATACAATTAATGTTCTTCAAATTATAGAGGACCGACTTATTATAACCATACCCAATCTATATAATAACTGGAAGACAGAGAGATATATGGTATAACAAAAACATTGTAACTGTTAAAAACTTGGAATACCTCCTTAATTTTTAAGTAATTGAACAATTCTTTTTAATTAATTATCGTTTAAGGTTATCATGTGCATTTTATATTTCTCATTCAGAAATTTTACCTTTTGGTTAAATTTGTATTTTTCAATTATTTTTAAGTTGATGCACTTTTGCCTATGTTTAAAATGCAGTTGTTTTACTGAAGTTTTTGCACTTAATTAAATGGCATTTTTAAGTCTACAGAGTTACTTTTTCTACTAAACTAGTAATAGAAATTCTTTGTTAGGTATAATAATAGGGTTTTTTTTTTATTGTACAAAGTGTGGATAAAAACTATGCATAGCGCTTCCATATAGAAAACTAACAAAAATGTCTTTAAGGGTAAAATGTTGTTTAAATTTCTATAAATACCATTTGATTTTTTTGTATATTCGTAATTAGTGAAAATAAAATCCTCCAAAAATAAAAACCAGCTAAAATTAATACATTGAAATTTTATTATGTTGTGATTTAATAGCGCTCTTAAATTTTCTACATTCATTACCATAATTGTATTATTCCAAAAACATTCAAAAATACATGCATCAGCATTCAGCAAGTTGCACAGCTACTAGCTGAACAGCAATATTTCAGTCATACTCTGATCAGACTTGCAGTGACTGTAAGTCTGTAGAAGGATGCAGTTCTACTTCTGAAAGTACATTTTATTTGTTAGACCTTCATGCGTCATTGCCAATGTGATTTAAATACTTCTACAGTTTATTAATTTATTTTAATTTAGATAACATATCTTCTGTAACTACAAAAGTTTAACCTATTACATGTTAAATATGAGTGGCAGAAAAAGATCCTATTCGGGAGCATTACATTAAAAAAAAATGACAAAGCTAAAACAGGTATAAAGGCAGTTTGCAAAAATTGTAACAAAAAATTGCAAGGACTAGTGCAACGTTTAAAAATTCATACAATCTTCAAAAAAGTTGTTTCTGCTCCTACACCTGTTGCAGGTAAATATAAACTGAGTTTGTTTTATTTAGCATGGTAAATGCAATTTATTGTAATCACGAATAATATTATCAGTTATAACGGTTATTGGTTTCAATTTTTGCAAAGTCCCGGTCACACGCATTACTGAACAATTAAAATATATCATGTATTATTATCGGTTAGTCAGTTAATCTTATAATTTTTTGAGTGCAAAAATAAATAAAAATCTTTCACAACAGTATTATTTTTTGTTTTGTTATTAATTTGATTTTTCGCTTTATTCTAGATGTGCATACAAATTACAGTACATGTGACTTTATTACATCAACATCAACTGATGATTAAGTTCAAATTTCTGTCCAGAAGTTTTGGCCGAACCAATTTCGAATACTTCTTCTTCACATTCAAAATAAGTATGTAAGAAAGGATCATTTGTAATTGGCACATTATTGATGAACAAATCGCAAAAGCAATTTTTGACACGAATAGCAGTTTCAGGTGCATCGAAAATAAAGGGGTAATAAAAGCATACATATTAAGATTTGAGCATTAGCCTCTGTCATAGATAATTGTTTTAACCACCTTACTATATGATATTTATGCAGAAGAGCACAAAAATGTTTTAGAAATTTGAGAGCAATATTTCTATTAATGGGTGGTCCAATATTTGCAATGAACCCATTATATGTATAACAGTAACATTTGAAGAGTCATTCCTCTATGACACAATTGATTCTTCCGGATAGCCGCACACGGTAGATTATTGGACTTCAATACTACGGGATTTTATTTCTTCGTGTAAAATAAAACAATTGTATTGTTTCGTTTTATAACAAATAATGCTGCAAACATAGGTTGAACAGATGAAAATATATGAAATGTTTCAGATTTAATTGATTTGAACTAGAACTGGTTTTCACTTCCTGTGGGAGGAGTGAGTTGTTTTCGCCGCGGTTTTCATGTAAATTCAAGAAAATGCTAGAAATACTTGCCGAAATTATTTTTCTTTATTTTGACGCTCCAATAATTGCAACAAATAACAAATCCTCAAGCAAAAATCACATTGTAATATTGCCATTTTGAAGGTATTGCACTAGGACATTTATTTTCGTAATACGATCGAATCGGAGCATTACGAATTAGTTTAAAATAGTTTTGCAGTGGCATAGACTCTTTTACAATTTTTTTTGAAGAATATCACCTAAATCATGTAATTTAAAAAATTGTGAAATAGTGTCTGCAGTTATCGTTTTATTTAGACCCTTCATTAATTGCAATAAAGTTTTCTGACATGATGAATATTTAAATACAACTATTAGAACGAAAACTTATCTCAGCATTTTAAAAGAAGTAATGTTTCGTTAGTGAAACATACTTACCCTGTAAAGTGTTAAAAAGAATTATCCCGGGCATCGAATCCGTTACGACGCACGTGTTATTCAAATTCGTTAATGCGTTCTATTGCATAGTTTGTGCTATTTATGTGTTTACAAAATATTTTGCAAACTTCACGAACAATGGTAACTATTCGGTCGGGTCTGTTTCCATTAAATAAATTTAACTATATTTCTTCAAAAATAGATTGTCTATATTAAAAATTGATGCGTTTTTATATTCCTAAATTATGTTGAAGACTAAAAATTTATATTAGGTATTTTATAGCGTTTGAATTTGAAACTTGTGAAAATAATTGTATCATCTTAGATTTTAACAGTACCGCTTCGGTTGCCTACGACTACCTTTGATACTATTTTTTGACAGTTCTTGATTTAAATTTAGAAACTTTATGCGCAAATGCGAAATCGTGCCGAATTCAAGTTCTAATTTGCTTCTACGATGTTCCCAGGCGTATAAGATATTTTTTAAAGTCTCGGGTTTATTTTTGAAACCAATTTGAACGTGTTTCTCTGTCTTGCCAATGTGTTTACTAACATGGCTTTCTCTCTTCACCGTGTGTTCTGCTCCTTGGTTCATTTGTAAGACTGTAGTTGGTTTTTACTTTTGTGACAAAAAATACCACAACGTAAAATTGACAAATCCCGGAAAACTGCTACTTTTCTCCTGAAAAATTCGCTTTGATGGAACAAATACCCTCCTACCAGATGTAGGACATTATTTCCAATCGACCCTCTCAGACCGCCCTTGGATGTAAATCCCGATTACCCCCACCTTTTTTTTCTCAACTCCACAGTGTAAGTTGGTGCGAAAGCCAACTGTCTATTTTATAGTTAGTTGATGTAATAACATATAGCTGCATGACACATATTCTAAATTTACTGTCAAAAGATGTTGAATTTGAAATAAGAGATATTACAGAACATGTTCATGTTATAAAATATTTTTGTAACAACCACTTGGCTACTACTAAACACAAATCGGGTGAAGTGGCGCTTGCCCTTCTTGGGAAGTCTGGTGGAATATTTTAGCAGATTGCATCGAGATTTATATTAGTCAATGGGACAAATTTTTAAAACTATGCGATGAACATAGAAAAGAAATTGATTCGGTAGTATTTCAAAAAGTATCTAACATTGACTTTAAACGATCCGCTGAAGATTTCTTGAACATTTTAAAACTATGTTGCATTAGATGCAGTATAAAAACACATGCAATTTTATCTAAACGTCTTGAAATGGTTTTCAGGATGAATTGGATTCGTCATAACAGCAAATAAACGTTTTCTAAAACCGTTGCAGTCAAGGTTTAACACCATATCACTCTATCGTTTATTTGTTAGATACCACAAACACAATTTAGTAACTAAATTCTGATGAAAGTGAACAAGGGATAATAGAACTAGAAATATGTATAGAGATACTGGTATATTACCATAAACTTTTAAAGCTTCAGGCCCAATCCGAGCCCGTTAAAAAATAATGTTTACCGATAAAGTATTGACCAACATAACTTCTCTGCAGCGGTGATTACCACAAAAGAGAAACCTGATATATCAAATAATTTACATATTGTAAAACAATTTCTGCGTGCAATAGCTCCTTCTGCATCTGTGGAACGTACATTTTTGTCGTTTGGACATTCAAAACTAAGGAATAAACTAGGTGTAGAAAAGCTAGTTTTCTGTCTTAAGTATTATTGTATGTTAAGTAGCAAAAGGATGTATCGACAAAGATAACCTTTTTTAAATTCTAGTTTATTATTTATGTACTTTTTAAACAAAATACTAGGAGCATACGAGCGTATTTTCAAGTTTATCTAAAACAGAGTTAAAGATTGGCATATCCACATTTGTGTTTTTTTATTATAGAAACAAACAGGCATATGTACAACTACGCCGTTCTGTTACTTACGTCCTATTCAAATAGTAAATAACAGAAGGGTGTATTTGTAGGTTGAAACAAATTTTCTAACTAAGGCCTGACACTACTACTACTAGTGGCTTCAACTCGCCTCACACATAGGCGCTAGTGAAACGATTGCCCCAAAAGGCCTCACGTTGCCGGCACCAGTAAAACGATTTTTCTTGACTTACAAAAACACCAGCCTGGCACTACTTTATTAACACCATACTTCAAGTTAGGTGTCTGCAAAACTAAATCTTCCGACATAACTAGGGGTCTATTCCTTGGGTAGAGCTATGAGCAATGGAGGGGGTAAGTCGAAATCTGTGGGGGGTCACACTCAAACTAAAACAAACAGGCGCCACCAAGTCCAGATTGATTTATATTAATGGCATAGCAAATTTCTAAGGGCGGACTTGGAGACCCAAAGAAAAAAAGATCGCCTTCGCTGACATACAAATTTGTCTTAACAGACTAAGACACTGCTCCTGTAAGAAAGAATAATAGTTAAGTTACCAAAAAAAATGGGAACACTATTTGCGTCCCTCAAGTATATCTAAAATGCATAGAGAATATTTCTTATATAATGGAATCATAAAAATTTAACTCTTTCTGTGTTTTGTTTATCAGGTCTGATCAAACCAGATCAGAATAAAAAACTTTAAATGTAGATAATTAATTTACTAGAAAGAATTTTCTTTGTTTCAATAAATAAAATTTCATGATAATTAAATAAAATAAATATTTGATATTCTTGCAAAATTGTTGTAAGGTTTAACAACTGATCCTTACTCAATTATATTACACTTCAGTGTAACTAACAGTATTAAGTTTCTTTATAACCCAACCAGATCTGTGTAGGTCACTTACAAATGAATATATGAAATTTTCTCATTAATTTAACAAAATTAAAATTAGTCTGAAGTTAATAGAATCACCAAGATATTCTCTAATTTTATCAAAAGTAGCAGTACTGTAATGCTAAACATCTGTTAGCCATTGTGCAATTATTGACGGCGTTGTTCAAATAAACAGGTGACGTAATAGCAGCTGTTAATTTACGTTGTAGCCATATGTAGTGACATCTTTACAAAACTAAGTGAAATCAAATTTTGATACTGGGGAAAACCAGCTTAATTACAGGTAAACTGAATAACAATTTTGTACATCTAACAAACAAAACGAAATAATGTACTTTCAGAAGGAAGTACTGAGGAAATTCTTAATTCTATTACGAACCCAAATACCGGCTGTCGTCCTTGGTTGCAATGGAAACAACTTCGCAGAGCGGGGCCTGCTGTTAAATATGTTTGTTTTCCATGCTTTAATACAGATGCAAGAGCGAAGCGGATTTCCTACATTGGTTCACGGCAGCATTTCATAGCGTACTCCTCCGTTGTCTAATTTTATTTCAAAGTGGTCGTGCAGTTTCTAATTTATGCTTTTCTAACGTATGGTTGCTTTTCTAACGTATGGTGCTTTTCTAACGTATGGTGCTTGCGCTAAATAAATTTTAAATTAGCTAATATGATAACGAATATGCAATATATGGATTAAGTACTAACCGTTACTCAGGAAGTGCTTCACCAAATTAAAGCGACCCGGAGGTCACTCGTCATTCTTTTTGAATGCATCTTCACGCTGCCCTAAACTATCGAGAGTGCGCTTGCCGCGCTCCCGCAAGGTGGGAGGATCACAAGTGTGGCTCTCGAACCTCTCACGCGCGCGCTAGTGGCTTGTGGATTTGCACCGAACTCCGAAACAAATAGACTACTAATCCTAGATATAGCAATATTATAAAAATTTGATTGTTACTTGAATCTTTATATTAATTAATAAAGGTATTTCAATATTCATGGTACGTTTTATGAGTAGGTTCCTTTACTGCTAAAAAAAAATTGTTACACTACAACTTTCCTAAAAGAAAAAAATTTTTTTTTAAGAAAAACTCTAAATATAACAAATACAAAAAAAATTTTTTATAACAATACTAGCCTTTCCTACCTTCCTAACTAACTATGCAATTTTATAAATTTATTCAAATGGGGGGGACAAATATTTACAAATGAGTGTGTTGGTAACTACGCGTACCTGACGTCCATCGGGAGACAAAATCGGAGTCACAATCGGTAATAATCAAAATTGGGAGGGTCAAATTAGAAAGTCAAACACTCCACGGGACAAAAATTCAAATTTACAATATTTCCTGACTTGAGATTCTTACTTCTAACAAGGCTAATATTTCTTACCTATAACCAAACACTTACAACTTACTTCTAATTTCAAAAAAAACTTCACTTCCAGGAGCTCATTTAGCTCTATCTACAAAAAAAAGAATGCTTCCTCATCAAGACAGCATAACTATTCAAAACACCATCACTACACGGTGATAATCAAAAGTAAGACCCTACTAATAGGTCTATATTTAAATACCATCATCACAAAGTGATAATCAAAACAAAGGTGACCTAATCAAAAGATTACTCATCAAATGCAAATACAAAATATCATCGCTTCATCGTAAAGAGATGATCAAAACAAAGGTAACCTAACCAAAAGGTTACTTACAAAATTCAAATTCAAAAATATTATCATCACAAAGTGATAATCAAAACAAAGGTAACCTAACCAAAAGGTTACTTACAAATCTCAAATACAAAACATTATCACTTTATCGCAAAGTGATAATCAAAACTAAGGTAACCTAACCATGAGGTTACTTATCAAATGCGAGTACAAAACTGGGCCAGTCAGGGCTGTACTATCCTACACCCTACTGAATATCCTATCACTAAGTTCTAACAAACAACTGATCTCATTAGTGATGGAACAAACGGTGAAACTCACCAAGCCAACTTTGACCTTATTAAATCAAAGAACTTCTAATGGTCAAAAGGAACAAGGGAAAGAATAATCTAATATTCTCTCTACCTCGATATGTAGAAATCAGGACCAATAACCAAATAGCCCACCTACTTCTACATTGTAAGGATATCTGTCAAAGACATCCTAAAACACATCTCTGAGCAACGCGCGAGCAAAATGTCCAGCGTGCACACAAAGGCACACCTCAAACCTACAAAACTTACAAAATCTCAAACCACTTACTTCACTTCTCAAACAAAATACTCAATATTAGTGGACCGACACTAAATCAGAATCAGAACAAAACAAAACGAACCACTACGTCATTACTTAATATCAACGAGATGATCGGACTGGAATTAATCGTCAGGATCATCATTTTCCTTTGGACACGACGCTTCAACTGGTTTCAAGTCCTTTACGTGCCATTTCCCTGCTCTCGTTCCATCTTCGTTCTCTAACTCATATACTAAATTGGAATGTTTTTTCCGAACTTTACTCATAACGAATTTAGGGGCTAACTTAGCGGAAAATTTATCACTAGCACTCGAGAGGACCTTATTAGCTCTCCAAACACACTCTCCGACTCGGAATGAAATGTCTCTTCTCCTAAGATTGTAGCGTTTACTCGAACGTTGATAAGCTACATGCAAATTTTCACGGACATTTCCAAAAATATCAAACAAAGGTTGACGATCCAAAACATAAGAAGGTCTACTACTGGAGAGAACATCAATATCCTCACCCGGTATAAAATTATCATTATAAGCTTTTCCACTTAACTGCCTTGAGGAGCATACACAGCATTGTACCACATCTCTTGGATCTCGTACCTTGCACACAAAACTTCAAAAACATGTCCAATCAACTGTGGACCATTATCACGAATAACAAATGGTGGTATTCCGTATGCAAAAAAAATACTTTTTCTTCTAAGAACTTCTCAATCAAATGTGCTGTGGCACTTCGCAAAGGTTGCAAAATCGAATATTTCGAAAACCAATCACCAACAACTAAAAGCCATCCACCTGCTTATGAATCATCAATAAAAACTAATCATGACAATAGCTAACAAAAAATCAGTGTTCAGGTACACTCACACCCTACTACCAATTGAACTGTCAAAACAACTACAATGCTTCACAACGCCTAAATATGCTAGAGTGACAAACCCTCTACGAGTCTCACCTAGACTAACAATACCAAAATTTACATCAAATCAAAAAGATGCAAAAATTCTAGAGCGCCTAACTCACCTCGAGTCTCGTCTAGACTTACGCAATGCCGAGCGACCAACTCTTCCTGAGTCTCGTCTGGACTGACATACTGCTGAGCGACCAACCACGACGACAAGTTCCGCCTAGACTAAATTGCGTTGCAATGCCGATCTAAACAAAAATCTGCTAACAAAATCAAAAACGTGCTTGTGCACAAAGAGCAATTCTCAAACGACACAACGACAGCTCACTCCAATGTACCTTCAAGATAGAATCTCTAGCTTTATAATCAAATTTGGACAAAAATGTTCTTTATTGACTCAAATAAATCAAACAACAGGCTTATCAGCTTCTTTAGCTGACAGTCTTCCAAAAATTTTTTCAAAACTGGTTTCTCACTCACTACTCCCGTTCTTCTTTAAGTAGACAAACAATTCGGAATATCCGACATGAGTACAACAGCCTAATGTTTCAATGAAATCAAACTGGTAATTCCAAATGATCTAAACCTTACAAAAATTATCAAAACAAATTGTACTACTAAAGGTAAAAATCAAAAGATGTTTTTGGTAAAATTATTTTTGCCAAAACAATATCAAAAAAAATTTAAGGGGTCAAAATAGAATGAAAGTTAAAAATAAATTTAACTAAGTTAATTAATTGATTGACTGTGGTTTAACGTTACAACCAATCTTTTATCAAAAGCGAACAAACAAATCTAAATGTCAAATAGACTTTAAGCAAACAAATTTCGACGCAAAATAATTTTTGGACAAATAGATTTCAAAGCAAAATAAATTTTGAGCTAACAAATTTCGAAGCAAATTACTTTTCGAACAAACTAATTTCGAAGCAAAACAATTTTTGAACAAACAAATTTCGAAGCAAAATAAATTTTGAACAAACAAATTCGAAGCTAAATCAATCCCGAACAAACAAATTTGGAAGCAAAAATAAATTTTGAACAGACAATTTCAAAGTAAAATTATTTTTGAACAAACAAGTTTCAGAGTAAAAAATAATTTTTGAACGAACGAATCTCGAAGTAAAATTAATTTTGAATAAACAAACTTCGAGGTAAATCAAATTATGAACAAACAAATTTCGAGCTAAATTAAATTATGAACGAACGAATTTCGACGAATCACTCGTTGAATAAACAAATTTCGACGCCCCAAGCGTTGAACAAACAAATTTCGACGCCCCAAACGTTGAACAAACAAATTTCGACGCCCCAAACGTTGGGCGCTAGTGAAACAACGCTGTTCCTGTAAGAAAGAATAATAGTTAAGTTACCAAAAAAAATGGGAACACTATTTGCGTCCCTCAAGTATATCTAAAATGCATAGAGAATATTTCTTATATAATGGAATCATAAAAATTTAACTCTTTCTGTGTTTTGTTTATCAGGTCTGATCAAACCAGATCAGAATAAAAAACTTTAAATGTAGATAATTAATTTACTAGAAAGAATTTTCTTTGTTTCAATAAATAAAATTTCATGATAATTAAATAAAATAAATATTTGATATTCTTGCAAAATTGTTGTAAGGTTTAACAACTGATCCTTACTCAATTATATTACACTTCAGTGTAACTAACAGTATTAAGTTTCTTTATAACCCAACCAGATCTGTGTAGGTCACTTACAAATGAATATATGAAATTTTCTCATTAATTTAACAAAATTAAAATTAGTCTGAAGTTAATAGAATCACCAAGATATTCTCTAATTTTATCAAAAGTAGCAGTACTGTAATGCTAAACATCTGTTAGCCATTGTGCAATTATTGACGGCGTTGTTCAAATAAACAGGTGACGTAATAGCAGCTGTTAATTTACGTTGTAGCCATATGTAGTGACATCTTTACAAAACTAAGTGAAATCAAATTTTGATACTGGGAAAACCAGCTTAATTACAGGTAAACTGAATAACAATTTTGTACATCTAACAAACAAAACGAAATAATGTACTTTCAGAAGGAAGTACTGAGGAAATTCTTAATTCTATTACGAACCCAAATACCGGCTGTCGTCCTTGGTTGCAATGGAAACAACTTCGCAGAGCGGGCCTGCTGTTAAATATGTTTGTTTTCCATGCTTTAATACAGATGCAAGAGCGAAGCGGATTTCCTACATTGGTTCACGGCAGCATTTCATAGCGTACTCCTCCGTTGTCTAATTTTATTTCAAAGTGGTCGTGCAGTTTCTAATTTATGCTTTTCTAACGTATGGTTGCTTTTCTAACGTATGGTGCTTTTCTAACGTATGGTGCTTGCGCTAAATAAATTTTAAATTAGCTAATATGATAACGAATATGCAATATATGGATTAAGTACTAACCGTTACTCAGGAAGTGCTTCACCAAATTAAAGCGACCCGGAGGTCACTCGTCATTCTTTTTGAATGCATCTTCACGCTGCCCTAAACTATCGAGAGTGCGCTTGCCGCGCTCCCGCAAGGTGGGAGGATCACAAGTGTGGCTCTCGAACCTCTCACGCGCGCGCTAGTGGCTTGTGGATTTGCACCGAACTCCGAAACAAATAGACTACTAATCCTAGATATAGCAATATTATAAAAATTTGATTGTTACTTGAATCTTTATATTAATTAATAAAGGTATTTCAATATTCATGGTACGTTTTATGAGTAGGTTCCTTTACTGCTAAAAAAAAATTGTTACACTACAACTTTCCTAAAAGAAAAAAATTTTTTTTTAAGAAAAACTCTAAATATAACAAATACAAAAAAAATTTTTTATAACAATACTAGCCTTTCCTACCTTCCTAACTAACTATGCAATTTTATAAATTTATTCAAATGGGGGGGACAAATATTTACAAATGAGTGTGTTGGTAATTACGCGTACCTGACGTCCATCGGGAGACAAAATCGGAGTCACAATCGGTAATAATCAAAATTGGGAGGGTCAAATTAGAAAGTCAAACACTCCACGGGACAAAAATTCAAATTTACAATATTTCCTGACTTGAGATTCTTACTTCTAACAAGGCTAATATTTCTTACCTATAACCAAACACTTACAACTTACTTCTAATTTCAAAAACTTCACTTCCAGGAGCTCATTTAGCTCTATCTACAAAAAAAAGAATGCTTCCTCATCAAGACAGCATAACTATTCAAAACACCATCACTACACGGTGATAATCAAAAGTAAGACCCTACTAATAGGTCTATATTTAAATACCATCATCACAAAGTGATAATCAAAACAAAGGTGACCTAATCAAAAGATTACTCATCAAATGCAAATACAAAATATCATCGCTTCATCGTAAAGAGATGATCAAAACAAAGGTAACCTAACCAAAAGGTTACTTACAAAATTCAAATTCAAAAATATTATCATCACAAAGTGATAATCAAAACAAAGGTAACCTAACCAAAAGGTTACTTACAAATCTCAAATACAAAACATTATCACTTTATCGCAAAGTGATAATCAAAACTAAGGTAACCTAACCATGAGGTTACTTATCAAATGCAGTACAAAACTGGGCCAGTCAGGGCTGTACTATCCTACACCCTACTGAATATCCTATCACTAAGTTCTAACAAACAACTGATCTCATTAGTGATGGAACAAACGGTGAAACTCACCAAGCCAACTTTGACCTTATTAAATCAAAGAACTTCTAATGGTCAAAAGGAACAAGGGAAAGAATAATCTAATATTCTCTCTACCTCGATATGTAGAAATCAGGACCAATAACCAAATAGCCCACCTACTTCTACATTGTAAGGATATCTGTCAAAGACATCCTAAAACACATCTCTGAGCAACGCGCGAGCAAAATGTCCAGCGTGCACACAAAGGCACACCTCAAACCTACAAAACTTACAAAATCTCAAACCACTTACTTCACTTCTCAAACAAAATACTCAATATTAGTGGACCGACACTAAATCAGAATCAGAACAAAACAAAACGAACCACTACGTCATTACTTAATATCAACGAGATGATCGGACTGGAATTAATCGTCAGGATCATCATTTTCCTTTGGACACGACGCTTCAACTGGTTTCAAGTCCTTTACGTGCCATTTCCCTGCTCTCGTTCCATCTTCGTTCTCTAACTCATATACTAAATTGGAATGTTTTTCCGAACTTTACTCATAACGAATTTAGGGGCTAACTTAGCGGAAAATTTATCACTAGCACTCGAGAGGACCTTATTAGCTCTCCAAACACACTCTCCGACTCGGAATGAAATGTCTCTTCTCCTAAGATTGTAGCGTTTACTCGAACGTTGATAAGCTACATGCAAATTTTCACGGACATTTCCAAAATATCAAACAAAGGTTGACGATCCAAAACATAAGAAGGTCTACTACTGGAGAGAACATCAATATCCTCACCCGGTATAAAATTATCATTATAAGCTTTTCCACTTAACTGCCTTGAGGAGCATACACAGCATTGTACCACATCTCTTGGATCTCGTACCTTGCACACAAAACTTCAAAAACATGTCCAATCAACTGTGGACCATTATCACGAATAACAAATGGTGGTATTCCGTATGCAAAAAAAATACTTTTTCTTCTAAGAACTTCTCAATCAAATGTGCTGTGGCACTTCGCAAAGGTTGCAAAATCGAATATTTCGAAAACCAATCACCAACAACTAAAAGCCATCCACCTGCTTATGAATCATCAATAAAAAAACTAATCATGACAATAGCTAACAAAAAAAATCAGTGTTCAGGTACACTCACACCCTACTACCAATTGAACTGTCAAAACAACTACAATGCTTCACAACGCCTAAATATGCTAGAGTGACAAACCCTCTACGAGTCTCACCTAGACTAACAATACCAAAATTTACATCAAATCAAAAAAAGATGCAAAAAAAATTCTAGAGCGCCTAACTCACCTCGAGTCTCGTCTAGACTTACGCAATGCCGAGCGACCAACTCTTCCTGAGTCTCGTCTGGACTGACATACTGCTGAGCGACCAACCACGACGACAAGTTCCGCCTAGACTAAATTGCGTTGCAATGCCGATCTAAACAAAAATCTGCTAACAAAATCAAAAACGTGCTTGTGCACAAAGAGCAATTCTCAAACGACACAACGACAGCTCACTCCAATGTACCTTCAAGATAGAATCTCTAGCTTTATAATCAAATTTGGACAAAAATGTTCTTTATTGACTCAAATAAATCAAACAACAGGCTTATCAGCTTCTTTAGCTGACAGTCTTCCAAAATTTTTCAAAACTGGTTTCTCACTCACTACTCCCGTTCTTCTTTAAGTAGACAAACAATTCGGAATATCCGACATGAGTACAACAGCCTAATGTTTCAATGAAATCAAACTGGTAATTCCAAATGATCTAAACCTTACAAAAATTATCAAAACAAATTGTACTACTAAAGGTAAAAATCAAAAGATGTTTTTGGTAAAATTATTTTTGCCAAAACAATATCAAAAAAAATTTAAGGGGTCAAAATAGAATGAAAGTTAAAAATAAATTTAACTAAGTTAATTAATTGATTGACTGTGGTTTAACGTTACAACCAATCTTTTATCAAAAGCGAACAAACAAATCTAAATGTCAAATAGACTTTAAGCAAACAAATTTCGACGCAAAATAATTTTTGGACAAATAGATTTCAAAGCAAAATAAATTTTGAGCTAACAAATTTCGAAGCAAATTACTTTTCGAACAAACTAATTTCGAAGCAAAACAATTTTGAACAAACAAATTTCGAAGCAAAATAAATTTTGAACAAACAAATTCGAAGCTAAATCAATCCCGAACAAACAAATTTGGAAGCAAAAATAAATTTTGAACAGACAATTTCAAAGTAAAATTATTTTTGAACAAACAAGTTTCAGAGTAAAAAAATAATTTTTGAATGAACGAATCTCGAAGTAAAATTAATTTTGAATAAACAAACTTCGAGGTAAATCAAATTATGAACAAACAAATTTCGAGCTAAATTAAATTATGAACGAACGAATTTCGACGAATCACTCGTTGAATAAACAAATTTCGACGCCCCAAGCGTTGAACAAACAAATTTCGACGCCCCAAACGTTGAACAAACAAATTTCGACGCCCCAAACGTTGGGCGCTAGTGAAACAACGCTGTTCCTGTAAGAAAGAATAATAGTTAAGTTACCAAAAAAAATGGGAACACTATTTGCGTCCCTCAAGTATATCTAAAATGCATAGAGAATATTTCTTATATAATGGAATCATAAAAATTTAACTCTTTCTGTGTTTTGTTTATCAGGTCTGATCAAACCAGATCAGAATAAAAAACTTTAAATGTAGATAATTAATTTACTAGAAAGAATTTTCTTTGTTTCAATAAATAAAATTTCATGATAATTAAATAAAATAAATATTTGATATTCTTGCAAAATTGTTGTAAGGTTTAACAACTGATCCTTACTCAATTATATTACACTTCAGTGTAACTAACAGTATTAAGTTTCTTTATAACCCAACCAGATCTGTGTAGGTCACTTACAAATGAATATATGAAATTTTCTCATTAATTTAACAAAATTAAAATTAGTCTGAAGTTAATAGAATCACCAAGATATTCTCTAATTTTATCAAAAGTAGCAGTACTGTAATGCTAAACATCTGTTAGCCATTGTGCAATTATTGACGGCGTTGTTCAAATAAACAGGTGACGTAATAGCAGCTGTTAATTTACGTTGTAGCCATATGTAGTGACATCTTTACAAAACTAAGTGAAATCAAATTTTGATACTGGGGAAAACCAGCTTAATTACAGGTAAACTGAATAACAATTTTGTACATCTAACAAACAAAACGAAATAATGTACTTTCAGAAGGAAGTACTGAGGAAATTCTTAATTCTATTACGAACCCAAATACCGGCTGTCGTCCTTGGTTGCAATGGAAACAACTTCGCAGAGCGGGGCCTGCTGTTAAATATGTTTGTTTTCCATGCTTTAATACAGATGCAAGAGCGAAGCGGATTTCCTACATTGGTTCACGGCAGCATTTCATAGCGTACTCCTCCGTTGTCTAATTTTATTTCAAAGTGGTCGTGCAGTTTCTAATTTATGCTTTTCTAACGTATGGTTGCTTTTCTAACGTATGGTGCTTTTCTAACGTATGGTGCTTGCGCTAAATAAATTTTAAATTAGCTAATATGATAACGAATATGCAATATATGGATTAAGTACTAACCGTTACTCAGGAAGTGCTTCACCAAATTAAAGCGACCCGGAGGTCACTCGTCATTCTTTTTGAATGCATCTTCACGCTGCCCTAAACTATCGACGAGTGCGCTTGCCGCGCTCCCGCAAGGTGGGAGGATCACAAGTGTGGCTCTCGAACCTCTCACGCGCGCGCTAGTGGCTTGTGGATTTGCACCGAACTCCGAAACAAATAGACTACTAATCCTAGATATAGCAATATTATAAAAATTTGATTGTTACTTGAATCTTTATATTAATTAATAAAGGTATTTCAATATTCATGGTACGTTTTATGAGTAGGTTCCTTTACTGCTAAAATAAAATTGTTACAAGGTTCCCTTTTGTTTCACGCCTGTAATATACCATCTAACCTGTACGTTCCAGTCCTTGTTTACACTGTATATACGGTGGATTTTGTTATAAAACAGGTTTACTTTTATTTTTTTAATTTTGAAAACAGTAGCAATAAATCTTAATAAAGTGTTTGGCATAATAACAATCTGTAATTAATTGCCTTTTGCCAAGGAAAGAATGATTAGTATAATATAACATTTAATTAATTTTATATTGGCCAAAACGTATCTTTTGTAATAAAACAAAAAGTTAGTTTGAAAAAGTCATCTGTTAATTAAGGTTTTTTAGGCAGTTTATGGTTATGACTGCCAATATGCGAATGGTAGAAGTGAACTTAATCCTTCAACGTTTCCTACATAAAAAATAATCACACTCGGCAACTATACTATAAGAAAACGATATTGCACATACCTCGCAGGATTATTGTAAATCGAAATTTCAGTTGCGTATATAGTCAATCTCAAAGATACACTAAATTACATAATCTTATTAAAACACTACTGTTAGAGATGCGATATATACATATTATGAAATGCTCATAAAATACTTTTAACAAATGAGTAGTTGATTCTTCTATAAGACAATGAATAAATTATTCACAGAAGCTATGAAATTGCAACGTGCGAATTTCTTTATTTGATTTACATTTTCGTCGGGTGCTATTTCATAGCTCTATTTGACAAACCTGCTTAAAATCACAATTTAATTCTCGTTCATGATATTTACTTCAATACCTGATAAAGCCACCTGGCGTCATCGCTATCACGTACATGCAAAGAATTTGGGGTAATTAGTTTTGGGTATTATTATTATCTTGTTGTTTTCAACTTACGCTTTTTTATCATAAGATACAATGCAGGAAGTGCTAGTTGTCTATCAATTAGACATCTTCCGTATTTGTACTATCTTGTAGACGGGATTGTGAGAACGGCTTTTGCTTTCACTGTTTACAGTATACTGCTAGTTGAATCTGGAAGATAAATAACTGCGCAACTTGCTTTCCTATTGGTGTCTTCAATCTAGAAGGGGTAGCTAATGTCCAACTGTAGAATTGTTTTGACTTGTAACTACTTGCTGACGACTGCTGGTATTGCTTGGAGGAGATTGTTTTGCTGATTGTCTTAGATCAAACAATATTGAAATCATTTGATCTAAGATAAGTACCAGGTATTTTGTTTATAAGAAAATTAAATTAATAATACAAATAAATTTCATAAGTTATTAATCAAACAATCTTACCATTCTGATCCTGTATAATGACAATTCTAAATGGGTGGTTAATTTTATTGATGTGATAGTGCGGACTACGTTAAAAACTTTCTATCTCTTGGACCTAAATTTAGTCAGAGCAAACTAAATATATTCATCTTGGCAAGTTAATGGTACATATTAAATCCTTCATCGATGCCAATGAATTATCCCAAAGAAGAAATGACAGCCTTAGAGGCAAAGTTTCTAATATTATTATGAGCTTTGCAAACAATCCAAGAAAAGGAAGTTTTGTAAGTCAAAAAATACTTATCCGACCATCTGTAAATCATTGTTACCGGAGCAGATAAAGGTACCATTACTGTCATTATGGACAAACAACAGAACATTGATAAATTTCTCGATCTATTATCAGGCAGATCTATATATAAACCCTTACAAAAGGATCCTACGTTTACTGCCCAAAAAATGTAAATGACCATGTAAAAGTACTACACATGGATGTTGAATGTTTCTGAAAAGAATCAGGTGAGTATTTGTAATTCTATCCCAAATAAATACTACAGTCTTCTCAAAATACATAAACCTGTTCTTATTTTGAGACCTATAATTCTATGGTGAATACACACACTCCCTGCCAGCATTTTGCAACTGGCTTTTCTTCGAGTGATACAGTATAAAAGGCAGCTTTACATTTGTTAAACATTTAGGAAATTCCATCTGATCATGGATCATGTTCTCATCTCGTTGGATGTAACCTCTTCATATACTAATGTTGCTCCACCTTCAGCCGTCACTATCATTAAAGAAAATTGGAACAAAATTAAACCTCATTGTAAGATGTCTGAAAAATTGTTTCTTACTTCCGTTACTTTAGTTTTCAATAACACTTAGTTTGTATTTCATGATAAATATTATTTCCAACTCTTTGGTACACCACTTGGATCACTTTATAACCTAAATCGTTATAGACAACTTATTCTATACAGTCTTATCACAATTATCTTACGAGATGTCTTTTCTTGTTAGGCATGTTAGTGACATTATCTGCTCATTTACCTTGTCAATTTATTGACCAAACTCTTACAACGTTCAATAATTTTAATGAACACCTCAAGTTCACATGTGAAGTGGAAGTAGATAAAAGTTACTTTTTTCCGTCTTTTTTATCAGAGTTCCAAATAATCTTATAACCTTTGATTGGTACACAAACCAACGAATTAAGATATGTACTTGGATTTCTTCTCCAATCACTCATTGCAACACAAAATCAATACTATTAAAGCCTTACTGTATGTTATTGAACAAATATCTGATCCACAATTCATTAAGAAAAATAAAAAATACTTGTTGACACTTATGGTTATCCTAAGAAATTGTTATGTAGGTTAATATACAATAATTATCTTGCTAACACTAGTACAAATAATAATAATTATATTTTTAAAATACTGTCATATATCATATATTCTGCAAAATGGCCTCAAGGCTATAACGTCTTCAATTGTGATTTAATCTTTAACAAACCAAATTTATTTTGAAATGAAGTAGTCTTAGCTACAAATTGATGAATAAATTTGTTTTTATAGACTTCCATTTGTTTGTAGTGACGTTATCGTTATTTTTTTTAAATTGGTTTACTTTTTTAGCGTACTTTTATAGTACTTTTATAGTATGAAATTTTAGCAAAAAATGCATAAAATTGATTTAAGCAGGTAGGCAATGAAATTAAATCGTAAGTAAAAATTAGAAATCAGAAACAACCATACAGTCGTAAAAACATGTTTTGAACTGTAACTTGATGTATCTTAATGACTAATAATAATGATAACAACAAAACGAAAATAAAATTTTATATTTAAGATAAAGATGCGCCGTTACTAAAACTTTTTGCATCTCTGTAAATTAAATTACTTGATTATCTAACATTCAACAAATATATGTCACAAATGCATAATAAATCAAATTTAGATAGTGCATATAGATGGGAGTTTTCTGTGGAGCTGAATGTTCAAGTATACTATAATCGTAATAGAAGTTGAGATGAATTTCGGAACACTAACAGCCTACTGATGGTTTGTTGGTTATCACTAAGAGTTTCGTGAAAGTCATCTGGATCTTTGTTGAGTATATAACGTACAGCTTACTAATAAGTATTCTATCGATAGTGGTATATTACAGTTTGGACACATGGATTTAGGTTTGTTCTTCAATAAATACTCATGAGTCGTCCTCGTATGCCTAATTCGCACTTGTTTGAGTGCTACTTTATTTGATCTCTTTCATTGATGTTGTCTCTTAGGGGCCTGGGATAGGCTTTATCTTTAGCAATCGATTATTTGTGTTATTGCCCCATTGTATATGCCAGTTATTTTGTACCTTAGCTAAGTTGCATTTTACAATATCTTCAGCTGGTACTTTAATTTCCTGGTGCTGAGTTGATAGGGCTGTTTGCTTAGTTTCTTTGTCTGCCTCTTGGTTTTAGGTATACCAGTGTGTCCTGGTACTCAGCAGAAATTGGGTGGATGCTTTGTTGCGCTTAATAAGTTTTTAATGTGCAGTACTAGTAAATTCATTGTAGATTTGGTTGCCATTGATTTTAATGCACTTTGAGAATCTGTAAATATGTTTACTGCACTCTTTTCCTTGTTACTTTGTAGTAGTTTTAGACTCTGTAAAAGCGCAAACAGTTCAGCGGAGTACACCGAATACTCTGAAGGTAGCTTAAATGTGTAGCGTGTTTTGTCTATTATAACGCCACATTCAGTTTGTTTCTCTATTTTGGATCCATTCGTATATACTTTGACACTGTGTTGGTTGGAATTAATCAATGCCTTATATTCATTGTGGTAATTTAGATATTTGGTGTAAAAGATCAACAGAAGTTTAGTTGGTACATAGGGTACGTTTAAAAAGAGGAATAGTTCTTTGAACGTTTAACGAAACCATTTTCAGTAAAATACAGTTCTTTTTGATTGCTTTAATTGCTATAAAAAGATTTAAAAAAAGGTTATAAATTTCGTAATGAATAAATTTGATATGATTGTTTATATTTATTTTGATTTAAAAGTTATGTAAATAGTAAACGATATTAAAAAGGATGTAGAGTTGTATATTATAAATTTTCCTTGCCTATTATACGAATTTGATAAATTTTGCTTGTATTATTCAGGTATATGAAGTGTTAGAGGGGAGTGGGTAAAAATTCTCTGTTATCATATCGTCGTTCACTCTGTGCAGTGTATCACTGAGCTAGAGTTTGTACATACTATGTACATATACACAACGAACAATTTTATAAAGTTAAAAAATACTTAGCTGACCATCCAGATATTGTTATTACTAAGGCAGACAAGGTTGCAGTTACTGTTATAATGAACAAGCACCGATATATTGAGAAATTTCTTGAACTTCTATCTAATACATCTACTTACAAACCTTTACAAAAGGATACTACAATCACTATGCAAAAAAGGTAAATGATCATATCAAAGTATTACATAAAAAGAGGATGCTGGATGATTCTAAAAGTCAGTTACCCCTGGTAAATATTATGAGTTACCAAAAAATACACAAACCAGTCCTCTCCCTAAGACCTATCATATCTACGGTGAATACACCTACTTATGGTACTGCGTTTTTCTTGGCCAATATCCTTCAACAGGCTTTCCCTCGTGAGGGGTATAATGTAAAAATAGCTTCTCGTTTGTGCAACAGTTAAACAACTTTTACCTCCCTAATGACCACATTCTCATTTCACTGGATGTAGCATCTCTGTTTACAAATATTCCTTTACATATGGTTATCAATATTATTAAAGATAATTGGAATAAAATTAAACAGTATTGTAAAATGTCAGAGGATTTGTTTTTGGCCACCGTTAACTTGGTCTTTAACAATACTTATTTTGTTTTTCAAGATAAATTCTATCCACAATTATTTGGAACTCCAATGACGTCACCTTTGTCACCTATAATCGCTCAAATGATTATGGACAACTTGTTATCTATTTTTTCACCTAAACTACCTTATGAGATGTCATTTTTGGTGAAGTACGTTGATGACATCATTTGCTCATTGCCAGCTCAATATGTTGACCAAACTTTAACAACTTTCAATGATTTTAATGAACACCTTCAGTTCACGTATGAAATTGAAGTAGACAGTAAATTACCTTTTTTGGATATTTTGGTCATCAGAGATACACATAATCATCTTCTATTTGCCTGGTACACCAATCCAACCAACTCTGGCAGATATTTGAATTTCTATTCCAACCATTCTACTCAACATAAGGTAAACACTGTGAAGGCCCTACGGTACCGCATTGAACATACATCAGATCCTCAGTTCATTGCAAAAAATAAGAAAATTTTGATAGACACTTTAGTGAATAACGGTTACCTAAAAGGAATGTTACATAAATTAATGTATAGTAACTTCCTAAATCTTAACACCACCACAAAAGTTATTACTTATAAAAACCTGCCTTATATACAGAAGTAATCTCCTCTACTAGTACGATTACTGAAACAACCTAAGATTGCTCTTATCTATGAGTATACTCACTCCATCCAGAGTTTATTTACTAAATTAAAGGATCGTACTCCTAAATTGTTAAATAGTAACATTGTTTACAAGATCACGTGCAGTTGTAACAATAGTTACATTAGACAGACTAGTCAGTGGTTAAAAAGTCGCTTAACGAAGCATAAGAGTGACTGCAGAAAAAACTCCTCAAAATGTGCATTGTCTTTTCACGTTTCTGCAACCAACCATACACCTTTGTTCGATGACACAATTATTTTGGACAACAAACCCAATTATAAACTAGGTTATTCATTGAGTCTTTCTACATTAACTCGTCTACATTTCATTCTTTTATTGTAAAGTAGATGGGCCTATCCCGGAACCTTACTTTACATTCCCCTGGTCTATGGTGAGCTCAGTATAACTTTTTTATATTTGTGTGCAAAATTTTAACACTGAAAAATTATACAAAAGACCCGTTTACCTCTTACATCTGTGAAATATTCATAATTATTATATACAAGTATTTACACCCTTAGATTTCAAAAACGTTCTTTACATAGATAAATAAAATTAATTTTTGGTTCATAAATTTGTCACCAAATAAAACTCAAAATCACTAATAGTTTAAACAAATAAGCACCAGCACAACAGTTTTAAAAAAATTCATTACCTGGAGAGTATTCTTCATCCAGATCACCACCTCTGAAGATGCTTTCCCCTATCGACTGCGCGTACTAGAATCACTCCATACTGTTGCCTTTTATCGGGAACAGTAATTAAATCTTGAACTCGCTGGGCATCCAAACCATCAACAAACCCTCGGGACTTTCGCTACAGATTCATACATAATCTCTTTTTACACGCAAAGTGCAACAAGCACACTCATTCAATTTGCAAATAATTTTCCACTTACAAGTCATCCTGCTTCAATTAATAAAATGGTTTAATACGGTTCACTCCGTTTATACTAACTTGCACCTACTTGTGCATTAAAAACACCTGTAAATTTAAATTTGGACTGCATTAGTTGCGTGGTTTGAAGCTAGGATGATTTTCCGAAGACTTGAAAACTAAGAGAGCGAACGCTGCCTCCAACAACCCCTCTTAAATTGCACGTATTTTTGTTAAACGTTCCTCGAAACTTGTCAACAATCACTCAATTCTAGAAACAAACGTGCACGAAAATACAACCGTTTTTTAAAACTAGGAAATTTTCAATACAAACACTGCATTACCGAGAAAAACTTTGTAAACTTGCCAACCGTTCTAATTTTCTTTGAAATCTTCACTCACCTGTTACCCCGAAACAACTCCAATCACGCCTCTCATTTGCGCGTACATACTACTATTGCACTTCTGCTTTTATAATAACATCTAGCTTTGTCTTCTTATCCTACCTAAATTGTCTACGTTATTTCTACATTTCTGGTATTTTTGTCTGCCCCATGTTTTCTGTTTTTATTTTCGTCCTTTTATTACTATATTGTTCACAGTTCTTTCTTCTTTCCTTTAGGTGCGCCTTGAAGAATCGATACTTTCTGTAAATTATAGCCTGCACTTTATATATTAAGGGATTTTTCCTATTAGGGTTTTTCTGTGACCAGCTGAAAGGCACAAGAAAAATTTTACAAGGATTTCCAGTAAGCGGATAGAGCCCACGGCAAGTTCCGATGGAAAATGGCTCGTAGTTGAGGAAATCTCAAAAGGCTAAGCGGCTAGTCGAACTATTTGCTCTGGGTGGAACATGAGCTGTGGGTCGGGGTTGGACTGCGACCAAAAATATAAAGAATATGGCGCCACCGATTTTTTCTATACGAAGAAGACCTTACTTAAGTCCCTTGTACAAGGCGAATGCGGAAACCTTTATTCAATTTCCGCTATACAATTTATTAAAAACAACTCAATTTCTAAAGTTTCTTACCTTATGGTTCGACTTTGACCTTTATACTTCACTGCTACACCTGTGAACAGATTAAACAAAGATAGCACTGTTTGTGCATTTATACCCAAAATTTAAAAATTTAATTCGAATCAACTTTCATTCATTCCAATTAAAAAGAATAGTTTTGACCAAAATAAAAATCTATTCCTTCAGTATTTAATTATTGTGCTATTTACAAAACATCTTTATCCTTTAATATAATTTTGATTAATTTAATTCTTGAAAAATATTTACAAAAGTACTTGGTATTATAAGTACTTTCCAGTTTTAAAATATGGTCATTTCTATTAGAAATATCTAGCCAAATTTTACTTAAAAAAATGAGTGAGCCTGAAGTTACTTTCTGAATAATTACTTATATATAACAATTTCGGTTGGTTTGAGTAGATCTACTATAACCTCACAAAAACTATTTCACTCAGCTATTAGTGAAATATGAAACGTATAAGTTTAATTTCTAATGATTCGAGTAAGTCATGTTTCAAATAATTATATCTACTTTCATAAAAGGTAGAATTTAACTTTCCTTATCTCATAATGACATCTTCCGTAATTTCAATGTATTAATAAAGAGATTTAAAAATGAAAAATTTACAGATTCCTGTTGCTTAATATGAAAAATATATAGTCTGTCATTCTCCTACTTTGAAGTTCAAATCACTTGATTAAACAAAAAATTATCTATCTGCTATATCCATAATACAGCGGACATACGAAAGCAAATTTACATACCAGATGTTCATCTGACGGAAAAATACCTGCTAGGCGTCTTGCTTCAGCATTTAAATAAAGGAAATCTCCAATTCAGTACAAGCAAATTTGCTGCTTATTGAAGCTCCAAACCATATCACGGCGTCCATAATAACTAATCGATACTCGTCAAATCCACATTCGTACAAAGGTTAAATTCTTAAATTTTCTAAAATTTTCTACTTGTATGTTGATTAAATTTACGTTAAACAAAAGTTCTGTTAACTAAAAGTTGCATATTATTTCAAAGTTAAATATTTTTTCAAGTTGCATAATATTTCAAAGTTAAATATTATTTCCAAGTTAAATATTATTTCCAAGTTAAATATTATTTCCAAGTTAAATATTATTTTCAAGTTAAATATTATTTCCAAGTTAAATATTATTTCCAAGTTGCATAATATTTCAAAGTTAAATATTATTTCCAAGTTAAATATTATTTCCAAGTTAAATATTATTTCCAAGTTAAATATTATTTCCAAGTTGCATAATATTTCAAAATTAAATATTATTTCCAAGTTGCACTAAAAAATCTTTATTTAATATGATTACAGAAACAATACTACTTACTGTTAACCAAAGGCCCTTCAACCAAAATAATTCCTCGTCATCTGCGAGCTATTTACCAGCAAGTGGACAACAAAAGTGAGCTTCGGAGACGACATTATCTCACGAAAACAATTTTAAATCTCACGTGCTTCCAACACGTAGATTCCTCAAACGTCATCGTCCTTGTGTCCAAGGAACAATTTGACTTCTTCTGACGACAGCTGTATTGAAAGTGATCATATCACGCGGGTTACCGCCTGGCAACAAGCTTAATCTTACAATTGTCTAACAGAGGGAGCTCTAAGAATGACACTAATTGAAAAGTATCTTTTGTCACCGCATAAATTAAAATTTGAATTGAAAGCTAATATTTTATTGGACAAAATGTAATATTTATTTAGTGGATTGTGTAGCATTATTATGCATTAAATTGGTTCTTATTAAATAAATAGATTAAATTTCTGTAGACATAATGATAGAAAATAAAATCGTTACAAAATATGTTGCATCTTCGTCCCCCTTATTGGCTTTTAAAATATACTCGTCTTACAAACATTTGAAAGTCATTGTCAGTTAACCACCTGATATCTTTATCTGTCTCTGTTACATGTTAAATATTGTCCGTCACCTAATATTATTGATCTGTTTTCAACTAGTCGACCGTTGCTGTTAGCCTTGTGTTTTCAGTTAACACATTTTACCTATAACTATTTTCTCAACGTATACCAGCTTTTATAGGAATTGTTTATTTACCGAACGTCTGTTCCAAGAAATCCTCGACCGTTGTAGCTTGTTTTCAAATACTAAACCTTGTAATGTTCGTCGAATGCTTTTGCTTATGCTACGGTTAGTAAATGTACCTTGCTTAAATTATTGATTTTTACACTAAAAAGCTTTTATAATAAAAATATTTGTACATGATTTTTGACCTTGCCATCGATCTTATTCATAATCAACTGATGTGCTTGTTTTAAATTAACGTATAAAAATTAAACATACATTGTCTTATCTAGCCTTACTCCAGTCTATTTATATTAAAGGGTTTTTAATAAATTATTGATTTATATGTACAGGATACCTACAAATAAATAAATGTTTGGCTTATTTACACATATCTAAGCTTACCAAACCACAGTCTATATATATATATATATATATATTTATATATATATAATATATTGCTGCGATTTATCCTAATGAAAATGCGTGTGATGAATGTTTTAAATTTCCCCGTTGTCTAATTATTTTGCTGGTTTCTATATATATATATATATATATATATATATATATATATATATATATATTGCTGTGAAATCCTACATTTCAAGCCCCAATGTTGGGCGTCATTTTTATTTGCAGTGTAATTCCCCACGATTGGGATTGTTATTTTCATTTGCTATAAATCGCCCCTACGTTGGGTGTCCTTTTTTCTTGCTGTGAATAGCCCCTAGTTAGTCGTTCAAAACCTCATTTTTACTGGTTTTCTTCCAATTCTAGACTTGTATATTTAACTTAGAACGTATTATTAGACATACATATTATTATTTTTTCCAAAATAGTATCTAATTATTAAATAATGAGCTTCTTTCTTATAAATTAAATTGTTTATGATTTATATACAGTGTGCTTGCTATTGACTTTATGTAAAATAGTCGATTTACTCCTATTTAATGGTGGGATTGTTTGGTTTTCTTAACGTTAATAATATTTACATTTATCCTACCACCCATATGACTTAATCTACCTTTAAATTACCCCCTTATCATAGCATTATGATATATATATATATATATATATATATATATATATATATAGTTATTAAGATGAAATGAAAACCCAACTTTGTATTTAAAGTTGAATTACCATTTCAAATCGAACTAGTAATTGAAAACCACTAAAAGAACGGCTACAGCAGGATTTGAACCTGCAACCTCTGATTTTCCGGATCAGTGCTCTAACCAATTGAGCTATCTAGCCTAATTGTTTAGATGATGTTATACTTAATACTACTGAAGCTTGGCCCTTGAAATGGTAATTCAACTTTAAATACAAAGTTGGGTTTTCATTTCATCTTAATAACTATTAATATATATGAAGCATTCATTTGCATTCCAAATGTGGATTATTCTTCTCTATTAATAATAATATAATTACATGTTTGTATTATTCCGCACGTTGCAAAAATGGGATGATCAAGTTATTAGTACATGAATTATGTATATAACTAGATTCAATTTCCTTAAATGCAAGACGTAATTGAAAATCGTTAACAAGGGCCAAGCTTCAGTAGTATTAAGTATAACATCATCTAAACAATTAGGCTAGATAGCTCAATTGGTTAGAGCACTGATCCGGAAAATCAGAGGTTGCAGGCTCAAATCCTACTGTAGCCGTTCTTTTAGTGGTTTTCAATTACTAGTTCGATTTGAAATGGTAATTCAACTTTAAATACAAAGTTGGGTTTTTATTTCATCTTAATAACTATTAATATATATTAAGCATTCATTTGCATTTCAAATGTGGATTATTCTTCTCTATTAATAATAATATAATTACATGTTTGTATTATTCCGCACGTTGCAAAATGGGATGATCAAGTTATTAGTACATGAATTATGTATATAACTAGATTCAATTTCCTTAAATGCAAGACGTAATTGAAAATCGTTAACAAGGGCCAAGCTTCAGTAGTATTAAGTATAACATCATCTAAACAATTAGGCTAGATAGCTCAATTGGTTAGAGCACTGATCCGGAAAATCAGAGGTTGCAGGTTCAAATCCTGCTGTAGCCGTTCTTTAGTGGTTTTCAATTACTAGTTCGATTTGAAATGGTAATTCAACTTTAAATACAAAGTTGGGTTTTCATTTCATCTTAATAACTATTAATATATATTAAGCATTCATTTGCATTCCAAATGTGGATTATTCTTCTCTATTAATAATAATATAATTACATGTTTGTATTATTCCGCACGTTGCAAAATGGGATGATCAAGTTATTAGTACATGAATTATGTATATAACTAGATTCAATTTCCTTAAATGCAAGACGTAATTGAAAATCGTTAACAAGGGCCAAGCTTCAGTAGTATTAAGTATAACATCATCTAAACAATTAGGCTAGATAGCTCAATTGGTTAGAGCACTGATCCGGAAAATCAGAGGTTGCAGGTTCAAATCCTGCTGTAGCCGTTCTTTTAGTGGTTTTCAATTACTAGTTCGATTTGAAATGGTAATTCAACTTTAAATACAAAGTTGGGTTTTCATTTCATCTTAATAACTATTAATATATATTAAGCATTCATTTGCATTCCAAATGTGGATTATTCTTCTCTATTAATAATAATATAATTACATATTTGTATTATTCCGCACGTTGCAAAATGGGATGATCAAGTTATTAGTACATGAATTATGTATATAACTAGATTCAATTTCCTTAAATGCAAGACGTAATTGAAAATCGTTAACAAGGGCCAAGCTTCAGTAGTATTAAGTATAACATCATCTAAACAATTAGGCTAGATAGCTCAATTGGTTAGAGCACTGATCCGGAAAATCAGAGGTTGCAGGTTCAAATCCTGCTGTAGCCGTTCTTTAGTGGTTTTCAATTACTAGTTCGATTTGAAATGGTAATTCAACTTTAAATACAAAGTTGGGTTTTCATTTCATCTTAATAACTATTAATATATATTAAGCATTCATTTGCATTCCAAATGTGGATTATTCTTCTCTATTAATAATAATATAATTACATGTTTGTATTATTCCGCACGTTGCAAAATGGGATGATCAAGTTATTAGTACATGAATTATGTATATAACTAGATTCAATTTCCTTAAATGCAAGACGTAATTGAAAATCGTTAACAAGGGCCAAGCTTCAGTAGTATTAAGTATAACATCATCTAAACAATTAGGCTAGATAGCTCAATTGGTTAGAGCACTGATCCGGAAAATCAGAGGTTGCAGGTTCAAATCCTGCTGTAGCCGTTCTTTTAGTGGTTTTCAATTACTAGTTCGATTTGAAATGGTAATTCAACTTTAAATACAAAGTTGGGTTTTCATTTCATCTTAATAACTATTAATATATATTAAGCATTCATTTGCATTCCAAATGTGGATTATTCTTCTCTATTAATAATAATATAATTACATGTTTGTATTATTCCGCACGTTGCAAAAATGGGATGATCAAGTTATTAGTACATGAATTATGTATATAACTAGATTCAATTTCCTTAAATGCAAGACGTAATTGAAAATCGTTAACAAGGGCCAAGCTTCAGTAGTATTAAGTATAACATCATCTAAACAATTAGGCTAGATAGCTCAATTGGTTAGAGCACTGATCCGAAAATCAGAGGTTGCAGGTTCAAATCCTGCTGTAGCCGTTCTTTTAGTGGTTTTCAATTACTAGTTCGATTTGAAATGGTAATTCAACTTTAAATACAAAGTTGGGTTTTCATTTCATCTTAATAACTATTAATATATATTAAGCATTCATTTGCATTCCAAATGTGGATTATTCTTCTCTATTAATAATAATATAATTACATGTTTGTATTATTCCGCACGTTGCAAAAATGGGATGATCAAGTTATTAGTACATGAATTATGTATATAACTAGATTCAATTTCCTTAAATGCAAGACGTAATTGAAAATCGTTAACAAGGGCCAAGCTTCAGTAGTATTAAGTATAACATCATCTAAACAATTAGGCTAGATAGCTCAATTGGTTAGAGCACTGATCCGGAAAATCAGAGGTTGCAGGTTCAAATCCTGCTGTAGCCGTTCTTTTAGTGGTTTTCAATTACTAGTTCGATTTGAAATGGTAATTCAACTTTAAATACAAAGTTGGGTTTTCATTTCATCTTAATAACTATTAATATATATTAAGCATTCATTTGCATTCCAAATGTGGATTATTCTTCTCTATATATATATATATATATATATATATATATATATATATATATATTGCTGTAACAACGCTTTGCTTTGTATGCGCCGCTAAAAAAGTGCTGTAACAGCAGCCGCGTTGGCGCGGCTAAAAGTGTGCTGTGAGCAGGTATTGTAAAATGTAAAATGGGAAATTATTGACTTGCCTTCCTTTCTAACTTTACTTTGCCTGACTAGCCCAATAGAATTGTCGGAGTTTACATAACCAAACCAAACAGCAATCTTACAAAGCATTTATACGGTTTAAAATATTTTCTCTAATACAAAAGGATATAGAACATTTACAGCATAATTTTTATCAAGCATAAAATTATTCCTAACCAATACTTATTAACTTAATTATCAAAATGTCTCTCGCCTTAGCTAGGTTTAAATTTACAGATCTAAAATCTTTTCTTTTACGAATAGTTTACCTGGCTTTTTTACTCCCACGTTTGTAAAGTTTCTTTTGCCAAAAAAATTCTTGACAGATAATTTATTAAAAGGTCAGAGTGTTTCGAACTCTGACCATAAACTTCCTGGTAAATATTCCTACAAAGAATTGGTATATAAATAAGACTTATCTACTTTAAATTTAAATGATGTGTACTCAAATATCAGTTACAAACAGTATTTTAAAAGTAATACTTGCAAAAATCCACAAAGTGCGTTTCCAATTCGTAATTAACAGTATTAAATATCTTCGGTTTCTTGGCTTATTTTAAATTGACGTTCAAATCCCAGTTTACAAAATCATGCATATTCGCCTAATTCTTCCTTCCAATTATTTAATTAAAGTCTTAAAGTATTTTTTTGTGTCTCAAAGGATTTTCCTTTTTCTTTGTATATTGCAAATTCAACTAACTGCACTTTTAAGAATGACTTCTATGTTCACTGTTACATTGTACTTAATCAATTAAGGTATGCGTACGCATATCCAGAACAACAGCTTCGAAATTCTTTTCTCGAATTAACATTCTTGTTATTGAATTTATGAATGAATCTTTTTAATAAAAGCCCCGTTTGTATACAAAAATTCTCTCTTTTGTAGAATGTGCTAGTATTTACGTGATTTATTCCGAAGAACACACGCTTATGTGATGCAAGTTTCCAGGAATTCTTCATTTTATTACTTCATTAGCACAGATCTACTTATTAGTGACGTGCGCTGCCCGCCTTTGTCTAATACATATTAAGTTACTGGTCGCATCGCATTTCTCCTTCAGTGATTGCAAAAACTAATAAATAATTAGTATCTATTTTTATGGTTTTTTAATGTTCCAATCTTTTCTTAGAATAAACGTTTCTTATTAATTAGGTCATTCGAAATTGACGTACTTCTTCTCAATTCCTCTCGAAATTTCGAGAACATGTTTTATTTAAATTGAATTTATATTATACAGTCAGACCCGCATCTTTATCATTGTAATAAAAGACTAATTTTCACGGCAAAACGTTTTTTTTTAAATCCACATAAGTAACATTAAAGTGTTATTTTTTAACAAGATTGACATAGTACTTACGCTAAATGCGTAAAGCTAGCACTATTTTATGCTATTTACAACAAATAAAGTGCATTTTTATATGCATCGAAAATGAATTGTTAACTAATAAGTGAAAATCCATTTCGAATGTATCTGCACCTTGCCGAAGTTCTAAATTACTAGAACAGGTGAAATGGCTTGCGTGTTCTAATGAGCTAAAGAGCCAAACTATAGGTCCAACCAAAGTAGTAGGGTCGTTAGTGAGGAACTAGACTAAGACAGGTCCCCGAAAGAGGGCAGCGGCTCTTTCGGTACTTAGATTGGCAGAGACCATAGGGGTCGGTATGGCAGTCTAAGACACACTACCGCGATGTGGAAGGCAACGGGAAACCACCACATTATCTCCCAAGTACACAGCGTACTTAAATTGTTACATACATGATGGCATTCTCTGGGGTAAAAGATTCCGGAGTTAAAATAGTCCCCCATTCGGATCTCCGGAAGGGGACTACTTCGGAGGATGCGATCGGAAAGTTAAAAATAAGAGTCGGGAACATTCTGCGAGTCGGAGCGTGAAATGTTAGAAGTATGAAGCAAGTAGGTAAGCTAGAGAACCTAAAAATCGAAATGAATAGGTTATCACTAGACATAGTAGGGATCAGCGAAGTTCGGTGGCCAGAGGCGGGGGATTTCTGGAGTGGGGTAATTCAGGGTAATTCATACAGGAGCAGAGGACGGAAATTTGGGTGTGGGGATAGTTATGCGGAAAAAGATAGGATACTGTGTAGAAAATTACTTACAAAAGAACGAAAGAGTACTCATGTTTAGATTAGAATCTAAACCGGTAAACACAGTAATAATACAAGTATACATGCCCACCTCTAGCTACAGTGACGAAGAGGTAGAAGCCATCTACAAAGATATCGAAGACATATTAAGATACGTAAAAGGACATGAAAATTTAATAATTACGGGGGATTTTAATGCCGTGGTAGGTGAGGGGATGGAAGGAGCGGTAGTAGGTTTATTTGGTTTAGGCACGAGAAACGACAGGGGAAATAGGCTGGTAGATTTTTGCGACAAGAACAATCTAATCATCACAAACACATTATTTCAACATCATGCTAGAAGACGATATACGTGGAAGATGCCAGGAGATATAGGAAGATATCAAATAGATTACATTCTTGTTAGACAACGGTTTAGGAATCAAGTAAAAAACTGTAGAAGCTACCCAGAAGCAGATATAGATACTGACCACAACATCGTAATTATGAAGGCTGCACTTAAATTTAAAAATCTGAAAAAAAGCAACGGAAAAAGGCACTTGGACTTAGAGAAACTAAAAGATAAAGATATTCAAGTAAGATTCAAAAAAAAGTCAAATTAATTGCTGAATGATATCGGGAAAATATCTGAAACTAAGGAAGTAGAAACAGAATGGAATAACATTAAATCCAGCCTAGACATGGCGGCTAGAGATATTCTGGGGTATACACAAAAAGAAAATAAGAAACTATGGATAACAAAGGATATCGTGAATTTAATAGAAGAAAGACGAAAATACAAAAATAAATCAGATGAAACAGGAAAACAGAGATACAAAGCCATAAAATGGGAAATTATTCGAAAATGCAGGAAAGCTAAAGAACAATGGATTGATGAAAAGTGCAAAGAGGTACAAACTAAGATGGAAATAGGAAAGACAGACGAAGCATACAAATTAATTAGAATGAATTTTAGGGATATAAAACCGTATAGCAAAAATATAAGGGACGCACAAGGAAATGTCATTATAGAAAACGTAGAGAAGGTGAGTAGATGGCAGGAATATATAGGGAATTTATATGCAGGAGAGGAACTAACTGCATTAGAACAGGAATCAGACATTAAATGATGACTTGGGATATCCTATACTTTGAGACGAGTTTGAATTAGCATTAAAGAGTCTGAAAAATGGTAAGGCGCCGGGTACAGATAAGGTGCAAGCAGAAACTCTAAAAGCCGCTGGACAAGCAGTAACAGAACATCTCTTCCAACTTGTAAGGTATATGTATGAGACAGGCAAGATACCCAAAGATTTCAAACGTAGCATCTTAGTAACTATACCAAAAAAGAAAGGCACGGATAGATGTGACAATTTTCGAACAATAAGTTTGACAGCACACGTGTCAAAAATATTAACTAGAATTGTGCAAAGACGAATGGAAAAACGAGCTGAAGAAAATCTAGGAGAAGACCAATTTGGGTTTAGGCGAAACAGGGGAACACGGGAGGCTATTTTAGCTCTGAGAGTGATAATGGGGTTTGTAGATCTGGAAAAAGCATTCGACAATGTAAATTGGAAAAAAATGTTTGAAATACTCAAAAAGATTGGAATGAGTTATAGGGATAGACGAATAGTACATAACTTATACAAAGAGCAAACAGCAGTAATAGAATTAGAGCAGGAACGTAGAGAAGTAAACATTAGGAAAGGGGTGAGACAGGGATGTGCCCTATCCCCATTGATTTTTAACTTGTACATAGAAGAGGCAATGAATACTGCCAAATGCAGGAAGACATTTGGAATTACTATGCACGATATAGCGGTATTAGCGTCTAGCAAGGAAGAGTTAGAAGCTGCTCTTAATGAAATGGAAACGGTTCTAACAGAGAGATACGGTATGAAAATTAACAAAACTAAAACTAAAGTTCTAGTTTGCAAAGGTGGGGAAAATAAATCAAAAACAAGAATACAAGTATTTAACACGAACTTACAAGAGGTTAAGGATTTCTGCTACCTAGGAAGCCAAATAACGCAAGATGGGAAAAGCACAAAAGATATAAAACAAAGATTAGCACAAGGTCGTGCTACATTTAACAAGAAAAAGCAACTACTGTGTTCAAAGCACTGTATGGCTGTGAAGCCTGGACAGTAGGAGAAGCGGACAAGAAAAAGGTAGAAGCCTTTGAAATGTGGTGCTACAGGCGTATGATGAAGATATCATGGACAGACAAAGTTAAGAACGAAGAGGTACTAAAAATGGTAGGGGAAGAAAGAAATATGTGGAAAACGATAAAAAAATAGAAGAGATAGGATGATAGGCCACATAGTACGGCATGAGGGAATAGTGCGGAATATATTAAAAGCAGAGATAGGAAAAAAGAGAAGAAGAGGCAGACCTAGATTAGACTACTGCACACAGATAGTAAAAGATGTAGGCTGTAGAGTTTTCAGGGAGATGTGTAGGCTAGCCCAGAATAGAAATCAATGGAGGTACGCATCCAACCAATCCCAAGATGGATAAACTAATGACGAAAAGATAACTGTGCTTAAACATGATGATTATTATAAGTAACTACAAGAATTGGTTGGGCAATATTCTCGAATAATGTTAAGTGTGTGAAAGGACTTACTGGAAAACCATTATTTCGGCAAATGTCTAAGTGTTGGGGGATCTTGGTAGCCACAGGTTGCTTAAACTCCTTCACTGAATCTCGGTAAAATAGGGTATAAAACTAGAAAACAATAGAAAGGGAACGAGCTGAATACACATGCTGTGTGAGAATTTCAGGGAACTATGTTGGCTAGCTCAGAATATCAATAAGTGCAGGTACGTGTCCAACCAGTTTTGAGACAGAAAACCTATTGACGAAAAAATAAGCGCAGATAAATTTCATGATTAGTATAAACAACTAGTTGTTGGTTGCGAAATACCTGCAACTAATGTTGACTGTGCGAAAAGATAAATTGGAAAGAAAATATATTAAATCGCCAAATGGTTAAGTGTTGGGGGAACTTGGCAGCCACAGGCTGCTTACCTCCCTTCACAACCATTGAAGGTCGGAGAAATATGGCATATAACTGTAAAACAATAGAAAGTGATCGAACTGCATCTAACAAGAAAGAACAGCGCCTATGAGGAAAGACAACAAACATAGAATAAGAAGAAAATTGTTGAAAGCATATGTGTGTAGCACAGCACAGTATGCCTATGAAATACGGGCAGTCTGAAACGCAGACAGAAAAACGCTAGCAGCCTTTTAAATGCTGTGCTTCAGATGTGTGAGGACGATAGCATGGACAGACAAAGATAATAACAAATAAGTTACAGAAATAGTATGGGAACAAGGATGTCTGGGGAAAAAGAGAAATAGTAGGGCGGAATACGTTCTAAGGCATTTTTAAGGAATAGTATGTGATATATTACAAGCAGAGATAGGAAAAAAAAGGTAGATGTAGACCTAGATCAGACAGTTATAAATGCAAACTGTGTATATTTTAGGGAAATCTGTAGGTTAGTTCAGAATAGGGAACAATGATGGTACGCGTCTAACCAGTTCTAGAACTGAAGACCTAATGATGATGAAGTGAAAATATTTAGCTTTCTATTTATCTTAGAGTGATTATTTACAGACACGGTTTAAATTTGTGTTTTTCGCTAACCGCACATATTAATTGATATGTATTTACAATACGCTTTTATTACACAGGGTGATTATTTATACACACGGAATTTTCGTTATTGCTTGGCAAAAAGTAAACTTGTATTATACAGGGTGTAACAATAAATTTACGGAAATTTCTATTTGTTCCGGATTCTTTTATATCTTGGTGGGATTTATTTGAAGAATATGGGTTTTAATGAGCTCTCATAACCCCTTATTACGTCAATATATATATATATATATATATAAATATATATATATATATATATATATATATATATATATATATATGTATATTGCTATGATAACGCTGCACGCCGATGTAATTAACGTTCAGTTTCCTACTGCCCGCCACCGCTCTGTTTCTAAACAACCTAAATTTAAATATGCCTCGACTAGCTCAATCTAATCCATACACAGTGCACAACGTTACGTTAACAAAGAATTTACCCCCCTTTTTTCCAATTCTTTCCTACTTGAATGAGACAAACAAAATTGACCAATTTAATATGATTTAGTATTCGATAAATAATCTCCCGAATCAAATAATAATAATATCAATTTGTTTATCCATAGAATTATATCTCCTTGTAGTTAGTTTAAAGCCAGCAAAAATGACACTACACTATTGGAAACACCCTTCAACGTTCAATAACTTTTTCCTTTTACGTATGTTTCCACGTATAAAAAAGATTTTTGATGAACCTTCACATAAATATTTAGTTATAATAAAAAGTATAGTAAATGTTCAATAAAAAAGAAAATAATGCCTTATGCTATTTAGATAATGTTCTGACCTGTAGTTTTCTTGCGTGTCTTTTTGTTCTCCTATTCTTAGATCTGCCACTGCGTGCTGGTGACCAGTACCCTTGAATTGCTTTTGGTTGATTTTATAGTACCGCTTGGCCAAACCCCATTCAATGCTTAGAGCAATCCTTGGATTTGTGCTCCGATGCGTAATTGCAAACCAATATTTTTATGCAATTTTAGATCGATTTAAATTCGGATTTATTTGCAAATTTAGATTTATGTACCAATCTAGAGTTTTCCAAAACTTTTCCAGAGTTTTTCAGAGCCGTTTACCAGTTAACGGCAAAACTTCTCTCTTATATTTTCACTTTTAATTTCAAAATTTTTCTATCACAACTTCCACGAAATATAATTATTTAATTTTTCTGTGTATACTCTTGCTTAAATTTTTAATTTGAACTGATGTTAAGCATGCTCAGGTTAAAAGAAGACTGCTTGTTTATTAAATTTGAGTGATATATTAAGCAACGCCTCCATCTGACACCATTGGTTATTGGCGTCTTTCGGTCAAAGTTTAATGCATGCTATAGGATATTGTCAATACTCTGGGCTTTTTCAGGTATGAATTTGATAATAGCCCGCCGAAACAATGCTTCGATTACGTAGTATTCAAGTTCTATGTAGTGTACCTTCACCCGCCTGTTTTGTGCTGTTGTGGGAAATTTTAACTCGACTGCTCACATAAACAATCTTATGACTTTATTTTTGTCAAGTTAATGTTTTGGATTCTAAATGTACTTCATGTTAAAAATCACGTAGGTGAAATTTCTATGACGTCAATGGAAATGCGTTTATTTACATCCTGCGTTTCCGACACTATCTGTTTTGAAAGGTGCGTTTGTTACAAGAAAGCTTTGTTATTTCTTTGCACTATTGCGTAATGTTTTATATAAAGGCCTACCTGGTGTAGCTATGTTCTGAATGTTGTCCACCAACTGGCTCCTTGGAGATGCTGCCGTCCAGTATGTCTTCAGTTTATCAAATAACTAAAATAATATATAACCAAAAACATCCAATCTTCAAATTTTCCTCCTCTTATTCCAAATTATATTTAATACTCAAGAATCACTGCATCCATCATCTAAATAATTTTAATCTTTACTAATTTTGTGCATTCCAACAACACAATAACAATCTGTTTGTACTTACATACAAGATTAACTTTTACTTAAATAGCTTTTAACTAGCTTTTCATCAAACTTTACTAATTCACCTGAAAGTAACTAGATGTGTCGCGAATGACTGATGAAATTAAAAGAGAACGAGGCCCCTCTTTGAAAATGGTTAAATAATCAAGAATTCACCCCCTCTCCCCGTTTCTAAATCACACGTACAACTCGTACCCGTTTTAACAATTCTTAAAATTAACCGTTTTGTATTCTAGCGAAAAAGCTGTAACGGATTTCGGTTTCGCGTGAATTTCAATAATAAAAACACACAAATACTCGGTAAAACGTTTCTAACTGTCAACTGCCATTTCGATTCCATGAAAATTAGCCTCCACCGTTCAGTTTATTCTCACTACTACCACGTCTCCTGACTAGAACAAAACATCTTTCATTTTGCTTGTACCTATAACTTCCTTTCACGTATATGCCTCCACCAGCTGAATATTTACCTTTCTCTATCTGAACCTGTCGCACGTATACCTATATCCTCTAATCAGCTTGCTTGGCTCCTTTTTTCCGCTTTCAACCGACGCGTGCTTTCTTCTAAAATTCCTTGAAATTATTGATTTTCTTCCCTCGCTACAATAATTTTGTTCAAGTCTCCTTACAACACTGGCTCCGTGATTAACTCTATGTATCTCGCTTGTATGCATACATTTTTTTGTTTCATCTTTGATCTTTCGTGACAGTTGTTTCTAGCTCCCTCCTATATTAGCTCCAAAACGAAAATCGATATCTTAACATACATTCTGCGTCTTTGCTAGATTTATGTGGCTTTGTTTTGTCCCTGTTGCAAATTGACTACGTTATTTCCAACGGTCGTCTGTTTTCCTGTAAGCTATTAAAGTTTGTTTGTGTCAATGTTATCTAGAAATATATTTCCCCTTGTTATTTTGCTCTGCTTTTAACGTTTGGGTTATACTTTGAAAAAATAAGACTGTTATTTTAACATATATTCAACGCTTTTACATTCTTTTATAATATTAAATATGCTATACTTGTACACCATTATTATTAATTCTTATGACCTATATTTAAATAAATACTATATTACATCATTTATAGCTAATTATCACTAAACTAAATTAACCCTACCTAACTACATATTATCTAAGCTTCTAAAATAATTGTTTAAAATATTCTAATTTATCAAATGACTAATTTGATTTTCTAGCTTAACCTTATGCACTAATGTATTCCCAATAAACCCTTAATTACACGATAATATATATAAATATATGACTTACTCTCGACACAAATTTTATATATTAAAAATAGGGTCCAAAATTTTTTCTCAACAGCTACGTCTTACTACTGATATCTTAAAGATAACATTAATAAAAAAATATAACTTCTAAATAATCACTCACTTATTCTACACAAATCTTGTATACTAAAATTATAGTCCAAAATAAGTCGTATAATTTAATATCAATCATTTTAAATCGTTTAAAACTTATCTGATATTAGTTAGGTCCAATTATTACCTCCTGTAATGGCAAAAGCTGTTATTGTATGCTTGCCAATCCTTTTAATTAAATTGTTGACTTGTACATAAACTCTCACTCAGACTTGCACACAAAAAATATTAACTAACTACTCGGTAGACATAAGTTTTTCTTAGAAACTAACTAAATATCTAAACAAATTACTGCAAGCTGTACCATCACCAATCTGCTTTTTGTTGCTTTTTTCAGAACAGAATTAGCAATCCATTAACACGGTTTCCTAACACAAAAAAAGATACGCACCGTTAGCCGCAGGAGCAACCGTATTTTACCACTACTATACTCTGGTCAGCGAGGGGGAGTGGAAATTAGCACCAAGATACAAATAACCTAAGGTCGACACGGTGAACAAGAGTCTTGGAGAGCGTCACCAAAATCGGAATTGTACGCTTCCCGCGAAATCAATCTAGGAAATTTCTCACGCAATCTGTAGATGTTTAACGGACATAAAACTCAACAACAAGGCACTACAAATAACATATAATCGTTTACTGACACAAGTTATGGTTTCTAATATTCATAGGGTTTAACATAAACATCAACTTTACAATATAACTAGGCTTAAATTTAAGCGCTTGGGTTAATAAAACCAACGTACTTTTCAATATGTAACTTACACTTATAAGAAATTAAATAGCTGCAGTATAGTTTCATTATGTGCTCTTTGTATAAATTTAAAATCAGTCGAACTCTACTCGCAGTGGTACCAACGCTTGTGCGCACGATTATACAGATAAAAACGTCTACCAAACGAATGTGTACAATAATTCGTTAGCTAAATTAATTCCGACGCACAAACCGTTACAAAAATGATATTAAAATAAATTACAATATCAGTTATAATGTGAGATGGCTCTATAAAATTATCTTGCAGGTGGAAATGCCAGCGTGGGTACCAAATTAGCGGCACGTAGAACCAAAATATAATATGGAAAGATCTTACCAGAACAGGTCCTGGCGCGGATATCGTATAATACAGGTGCGCCTGAGTTCTGTTTTAATAAAATGCATACATAATGTACCAGACTGAATAACAAGTACCTTGGATTTAATACTAACAGTATCCTTAACACGGAACGGTATCACACCACAAGACTGCAAAACTACAAAACTGCAAAACTACAAAACTACAAACTGCAAAACTACAAACTGCAAAACTGCAAACTGCAAAACTACAAACTGCAAAACTGCAAAACTACAAAACTGCAAACTGCAAAACTACAAAAATACAACTCTAAAATGGTATAATTAGATGTGAACACACCTACTATTTACCTTACCGTTTTGCGGTTCCTTTACAAAACTGGCTTACATCATAACAACGAAACTCGATGTAATAAACTTGTTTTCAAATGTGTGTCTTCGAGCTTCTATAAAATTCTTAAAACAGCAGAGCAAATATAACATTTCCACTTATAATTCGCCCTAAACTAATGGATCATCAATTCCCCAATTAAAATAAGGGCGGAACTACAAATTAGTTCGCAATAAGATGCACGTTACTAAGCATCGCGGATCAAATTCAAGAAAAGAATAAATAATTACGGCTCGTATTAAAGTGATAAGAATTAGTTTTATGCAAGCTATCAACACACAAGAATTAAAACTTGAATTTATGAACGAAACTTGATAAATTACAATAAGGAAATAAACCATAGGCGTTGTATTTGGGAACGAAGTATATCTAAAAATTGGGAAACGCATTACGCAAAATTGAACGGTTACATTTTCCCCCTTTACAAAAAAAAAAATTTAAAACTTAGGGCTCGAACCCACAACACTCTATTACTATTTTAAAGTATACCAACCACTTAAATCCGCTTCCTACGCAGATGAGAAGTCGAAACATATACACCAAAACAACTCAGAATATTCGAAAGTACTCAGATCAAAAGAACAACTCTTACGATGACCTAAAGGTCGTACAAACCAATTCGAAGTGGAACCCAAGGACCTAAATACTCCAAACTAATACTAAATAAAACAAAACAAAAAAAAACTGCATAACACTATATACCATCCGGATCCAAACGCAAGTCTTTTGCATGCCACATACCCACTCCTTTACCGTTACTATCTCTAAGTCGATAAGTCCACGGGGATATGCACTCTGAGATTGTAAAAGGCCCTACAAATTTGGGGGCTAATTTACTGGAGAAATATTTAGTTGCATCCGACAACACATAGTTTTGGTGCCACATTTTTGACCCACAGTGTAACTATCGGGACGTCGCCTTAGATCATACACCTTTTTACTGCGATCAAAAGCCTTGTTTAACCGGGTTCTAATATCTATAAAAAACCTTCTTAAACATACTATGACAAGTGCCGGGCTCAGGTAGTTTGTCTTTATCACTATCTTCTATCGGCACTTGAGGTAAATGGTGAATGTTGCCATCAAGAATGATTTCACGGTCAAAGTTAACGAAATATAGGGTCAAATTTGTAGGTTCATGGCGTGAGGTGCGGATTGCACAAGCCGGTTTTTGCAAGAGCGAAGCCCAACTACGCTGGTTATCTTGAACAAAAGCTATCAGTATAATTTTCAGGGATCGATGCTGGCGTTCAGCCGCATTAGGTTGAGGGTGATAGTACGGGGTGTACTTAAATTGCACGTTATAGTTTCTTAGAAGGTTTTTAAAATGACGACCCTAAAATTGCTTGCCATTATCACAGATTACGGTTTTCGAAACACCAAATAATAAAAACACGTAATCTTCCAATAGTTCAGACACCTTAGAGGACGTAGCTTCTCTCATAGGAAAAAATATGCAGAATTTACTCAAATAATCCTTAACGCTTAAAACATACTTAAAACCTGAAGTAAACCTAAGAAAGGGGCCAACTACATCTACAAATATGAGTTCCCGCGGACGGGCTATATCCGGTCGTCCTAACATTAGACTAGCGGGGGGTTTTGGTTCCACCTTGCACGCAACGCAGGTGCGGCAACTCCGTACATATTTACTAACATCGCTTTTGGCTTTTGGCCAAAAGTAATTATTCATAAGGCGATGACAAGCTTTATTTAAACACGCTTAAATGTCCAGCAGTAGTGCTATCATGACTCTGATGTATGAGGTCAATTGGGTGAGATTTGGGCACTACTAGTTTCCACTCAGTAGTAAGAGGTTCTAACCCTGGATATGGATTTCTACAATTTTTAAATAGGTTGGCACCATCATACCGCACATTTGGAAAATTTAAAGGATTTTCTGATACCAATTTACACACTTTTATGTACCACCTATCTTGGATATCGGTAAAGTGATGTTTGGGGGAAGCCGTATTAGCCTCAATTTGGTTAATAATAAGGACCGCACGGGACAAAGCATCGGGGACAACGTTGTTCTTTCCTCGGCGATGTATTATATTAAAGTCGTATTGTTGCAGTTGAACGCTCCAGCGTGCTAAACGACCTGCAGGATCTTTTAAATTTACTAGCCATAATAAGGCAAAGTGATCGGTCACAACTGTAAATTTACTACCTTCAACATAAGATCGAAATTTTCCAATGTCCTATACAACAGAGAGGCACGCCTTTTCAGTAGTGCTAAATTTGCGTTTGTTAGGGGCAAGCGACTTACTGATATAACTAATTACATTTTCTACACCATTTTCGTTTGAGACAGCACTGCGCCCAAGCCATAATCGCTGGCATCAGTCTGTATAATAAAAGGCTTATCAAAATCAGGGCAATTTATGATTGGGGCTGAGACTAATAATCCCTTAATTGTCGAAAAATAAGTCGCACAATCAGGACTGCAAAAAAATTGGTCGTTTTTTCGAGGAAGCTTACAAATAGGTGCAATAACACGAAAACTTAGGAATAAAACGGCGATACCATCCGCAAAGTCTTAAAAATCGGCGAACTTCCGTCACATTTTTGGAAGGAGAGAATTCTAAAATAGCTGAAACTTTCCCAGGATCAACTTGGAGACCTTTACCATTGATCACATATCCAAGATATTTTATCTCGGGACGGTAAAAATTGCACCTATTGCGAGCTACAGTCAGCCCCGCTGACTTAAGCCGTCGAAAGACCTCCTCAAGGACTTCCATGTGTTTTTCAAATTGAGAGGTAACGATACAGATATCATCCAAATATACATACACGTATTGTTTCAAGTCTAATCCCAGTAGGTCATCGATCAAACTTTGCCACGTAGCCGGACTATTATGTAATCCGAACGGCATTTTGTTGAACTGAAATAACCCACAGTTCGGTACGCTGAATGCAGTGATACGGCGTGAGTATTTGGCTACTGGAACCTGCCAGTAAGCACTTTTTTCGTCCAGCGAAGTTAGATATCTGGCATTACGCAATTTATCAAGAGTACCGGTAACTAAAGGAAGGGAGTACGCGTCCCTTTCTGACACTTTGTTCACCTTACGGTAGTCTACACAGAACATATACGAACCATCCTTCTTCTTAACCATAACAATGGGTGAGGCCCAAAGACTAGAAAAGGGACTAATGATCCCATCTCTCAGAATCGAATCTAGTTCGGTATTTACTATTTTCTGCAGAGTAGGGGAAAGAAAGTAAAATCTTTGTTTAATTAGCGCCGATTTAGTTTTAATGACGTGTTCAACCCTACTAGTGCACCCTAGGGTATTAGGTATATCGTCAAAAACTTTATGGATGTTGGAGTTATGTCGTGTTAGCTGATCTGGTGTCAAATGTGCTTCCGCTTCCAAGGCAAAAATGTCGGGGTTGTCGGAAGTAAAGTGCCACTGAACACGGCGTAAAGCAGGGACCAGATCCATTTTAACCCAAAAATCGGCCCTTAGAATAAGAGGCTGGGATATCGAAGGTACAACAAGTACTTTCACTACAACGACTCTATCCTGTAACCTTATAGGCAGATGATAGTCTCTTAATATTTTACATTGATCCCCATTAGCCACACTACAAGTGATAAGTTTACTGGGAATGATTTTAAATTAAGGCCTTTCATAACTAAATAATCCTGATTGCCCAGGATAGTATGGGACGCACCACTATCAAGCAGACCCAAAAGAAATATACCAAGGACATCCACTTTGAGGTACGGGCGTTCGTCGCCAATTACGTTACCTAACACAAAATCTAATTTTATTTTAAGGACAGGATCAAGTATTAAATTCTTTTTTCTGTTATCAGAAATATTGAGATGGATCGGGTTTCCAGAAAACGACGAGCACGTAGCCCGACTTATCGACGTCTGTATAACCGTTTCCCGAACACTTAGGACAATTTCTAAGTGTCAAGTTAGGGTTACCACAGCAAAAACAATGCAACTTCTTTATTTGAAAGCAAAACCGGAATTTGTGTCCTACTTGATTACAGTTCCAACACTTAATTGAATGAGTATTTGACCGAACTGGGTTTCCAGCGGCACATATTGGATGAGGTGGCTGACGTATTTGTGAAAATGCACTTTCTTGACGTAATAGATCAAGGCTGGTCGAGGTAACGCAATTAATATTAACAGGTTCTGAATTATTGCTAATATAAGACAAATATCCGCTTTAAAGACTTTATCGTACGCTAGATCGGATTCAAGGAGCAACTGATTCTTACTAGAAGGTAGTGGTTGAAATTGTCCGGCTCTGTTTTGAGTCTCTTCAACTATTCGGCAAAGTTTGGTTAATTCAGAGACAGTATTAGTTGGATGCAATGCGAGTTGGGCTTGAAAAACCGGCAATAAGTTGCACTTAATAATTTGCACACGGGTTGCTTCTATAGGAAGACGCCTTAAACGCTTGAATAAATTCTTCATTACCGAGATGAATATGACCACTTTTTCGTTAGTACCTTGAGTACGCGAACCTATTTCTTCTTGCAGGGTAAGTTCGAAATCATACCGCAAAAATACCGACCGTAATTGGTCTTCTAGTTCCTCCCAAGAATTTATACAGTGCTTAACCGCTCTAAACCGTGTGAGTGCTTGACCTCGAAATAACTCGATGACCGAGGTAAAAAGAACATTTTTTTAAACACCACGAGAATCGCACAATTCGTCCACGCATTGCAAAAATTCGTTGACGCTTGAAATGCCGTCATAACTAATATTCCATTTATATATTGCCGAAGAGGGTGGGTGACTTTTAAACTGGGATTCAAAATTAAGAGCAGAATTTTCCGAAGCATTATTCTCCGCGTGAGAAATAAAGTGGCTAGTGTCAAACTCACGCTCTGATTTTACTACGCTGCACATTGGCTGCGGGTCAAAATTGTGACTACGAAGGGGTAGTAATCCATTTGGTTCAACTAAAATGCTTGACTCATACGGAACGTCTAAATCTCTAAATCAATTAATGAAATTTCATTTCTATTTTTTAAGCTATATTCAATCGTATGTGATAAGATCTCCAATTCCTTTCCATGGCGCTAAATAAAGATTTAATCTTGCCGCTTAATTCGGTCTCAGTAATGGATTGTTGTTCATCTGTGTCTAAGCATACCGGAAACATGTAAAAATCGGGAGAGAATACGCTTATTTTCATTGGCAGTATTCATGCTAGCATAGTTATTTATGTCACGCAAAGATCATTTACTTTTGTGATACAAATATGAGTTCTTTTCCTACCAAAAATCCTAGTAAAGAATTAGAGACAAATTTGCAAGATGTATCAGATTTTAATAAATTCTTAAGTAGTTTCAGCTTTGTTTCAACCGTTGCTTTTTGCAACTTTAAACCTCTTATAGCTAATTCGTAACTAAGTTCATTCCCTAACAAGCGATAACAATCCATCGTAATATAAACTTATTACAAAACAAAAAAAAAATAAATTGATTTGTCAAAATATTTTTTTCCCAACAACTAATCTTCACAACAAAAGGTTTAGCACGCTTAACTTCACGCAAATATCCTGAAGTGCAATTAAGAAACACAAGCAAAACGTTGGCGGGCCACAATAACACGGTTATCTAACACAAAAAAACACACACACCATTAGCCGCAGGAGTAACCGTATTTTATCACGACTAGACTCTGGTCGGCGAGGGGAGTGGGAATTTGCACCAAGATACAAATAACCTATGGTCGACACGCTAAACAAGAGTCTTGGAGAGCGCCACCTAAATTGGAACTATACGCCTACCGCGAAATCAATCTAGGAAATTTCTCACGCAATCTGTAGATGTTTAATGAACATAAAACTCAACAACAAGGCACTACAAATAACATATAATCGTTTACTGACACAAGTTATGGTTTCTAATATTCATAGGGTTTAACATAAACATCAATTTTACAACATAACTAGGCTTAAATTCAAGCGCTTGGGTTAATGAAACCAACGTACTTTTCAATATGTAACTTATAAGGAATTAAATAGCTGCAGTATAGTTTCATTATGTTCACTTTGTATAAATTTAAAATCAGTCAAACGCTGCTCACGGTGGTACCAACGCTTGTGTGCACGATTATACAGATAAAAACGTCTACCAAACGAACGTGTACAATAATTTGTTGGTTAAATTAATTACGACGCAAAAACCATAACAAAAATGACATTAAAATAAATTACAATATTAGTTATAATGTGAGATGGCTCTATAATATTATCTTGCAGGTGGAAATGCCAGCGTGGGTACCAAATTAGCGGCACGTACAACCAAAATATAATATGGAAAGATCTTACCAGAACAGGTCCTGAGCGCGGATATCGTATATTGCAGGTGCGCATGAGTTCTGTTTCAATAAAATGCGTACATATTGTACCAGACAATAACAAGCACCTTGAATTTAAACTAACAGTATCTTTAACATACAACGGTATCACACTACAAGACTGTAAAACTACAAAACTGCAAAACTACAAACTGCAAAACTACAAAAGTACAAACTGCAAAACTACAAAACTACAACCCTAAAATGTTATAATTAGATGTGAACACACCTTCTATTTACCTTAGCGTTTTGAGGTCCCTTTACAAAACGGGCTTAAATCATAACAACGAAACTCGATGTAATAAACGAGTTTTCAAATGTGTGTCCTCAAACCTCTATAAAATTCTCAAAAGATCAGAGCAAATATAAAATTTCCACTTATAATTTGCCCTAAAACAATGGATCATCAATTCCTCAATTAAAATAATAAGGGCGGAACTACAAATTAGGTCGCAATAAGATGCACGTTACCAAGCATCAAGGATCAAATTCAAGAAAAGAAAAATAATCACAGCTCGTATTGAAGTGATAAGATATAGTTTTATGCAAGCTATCAGCATACAAGAATTAAAACTTGAATTTATGAACGAAACTTGATAAATTACAATAAGGAAATAAACCATAGGCGTCGTATTTGGGAACGAAGTATATCTAAAAATTGGGAAACGCGAGTTATAGGAACCCCATCTATTATATATATAAAACTAATATCTGTATTAGGAAATATTAGGAAACATTAAGAAATGTTAAGACAGTGCAACAATGTCGTTGCAACATTTTATTACATATTATTATGATGATTTCAGTTCCCACGAGTGGAAACGCTACAAAGTAGCCCAAGGATAAGTGACACTGCAAAAGTCAGGTCACAGACGGTCGACGGATGTCACGTACCGTGATTACGCAGAATAAGCCTGCAACATTGTATTTATGAATAGCTTTTAAGATAGCAACTAAGTATTACAAAGTGTAAGCGGACATTACGTCCGCAGGTTCCCACAGTATTGTGAGGGGGAGAAAGTTATATAAGGACCAGGAGCTCCACTCCTAGTCAGTTCATCAGACGTTCAGCTTTAACCTTGCAGTTCACTGGTAACTCACTGTACAAATTAATTAAAGTATTTCGACTTAGATGTATTATTCAAGTTTGTAAAATTCAATAATTAAATTCTGTACTAAACCAAATAAATGTGTTAAAGTTCAAAGAAGTCTTTTTAAAAAGGACCGCTCGAAGCCACGAACTCTAACTGGCGCAGTCGTAACGGATGTCAAAAGGGCACTAGCGAATCCAACTTCGAGGAACTGGTGGTCCGGGAATTTCAATTCCGATTTTGGCAGAACAAAAACTGGAGAAGAAACACGCATCGTTCAAATCCAGCCGTTGAAGGAGAAACAAGCATAGTTCAAATTCAACAAAAGAAAAAAAATTGGAGGCGATACAAGCATAGATCAAATCCAAGAAGCCAAAAAGAAAAAACAGAAACAAAGAAAACAAATCAATGAAAGCAACCAAGCAACTAGTGTAAGTTTATTTTCCTAAACCAATTCAAATTTATTTTATTATTAACAAAGACAATTGATATTTGCTAGTTTATGATTTATGATTTATTTATGTATATGTTGACTATTGTTACAAATATTTTATGCCATTTTTTTGAAAATAATAGACTTAGCAATTGCTAGAGATTATCTTCAAGCCTTTATTGAAATTTTATTATTATTTTACTTGTATATATGAAAAATTTATGAAAACTTGAGACAACAAAAAAAATTCTGAGACTAAGAACTGAGAAAAATTATTCTGAAACAAAAACTAGAGACAATTATTAAAAAAGTCGCAAAGCGCAAGAGACTAGATCACGTTTTAACTAACGTAAGAAAAAATTCTTAAAAACAAAATCAAACCTCTTAAGATTGCTGAATTAAATCTTAACTGGCGCGAAAAATTTTTTAAAAACCTCTAACTCGACAACCTTAACTGACACAAAAATTTTTAGAATTTCTAATCTAACTGGCGCAACAAATTTTAGAATTTCTAATTCAATCTTAACTGACGCACAAAATAATTTAAATACACCAAGAAAAAAAAAACGCGAAAGCAAAACGAGCAATTAAAAAGTCAAAACCTTATAACACCACGATTCAAATTCAAATACCATCCATAAATAGACAAAACGCATTCTATTAATTAAAACCCACATCTTAATACGAGAATTAACAAAGCGCGAATTCAAATTGAACGTAATATCTCATCATACTTCATCAAAGTGAATAGAAACTAACCTTGAATAAACACGCATAAAAATCTAATAATAAATCACATCAAAAGCTATTTAAATACATCGCGAAACCTTTCAGACTTCAAGCCTTATAAAATTACAATCGGAAACTTTATTCAAGTATCAAACTAAAACCAACTCAGGAAGAGAATAAATAAGTACGGTACTAAAACGCATATTAAACCTGAAAATTTTACTGCAATAAATTAAAGACGCAAAAATTCAGTATAAAAACACTGCGAGTAATAATTTACACCCACGCAAAAATTAAATATAACTTATAATAAAGACGCAAATGCAACTAAGTGACTAAGAACATCCTGTAGCAGATAACATTGTAAGCATTGTAGACACTTTACAATCGCATAAACCAACGAGAAAATTAATACGCATCTAAATAAAATCGACATCATAAAACATTAGCGAAGTAATAACTGATTCAAATAACGCAAAACATTCACACCCGATAAATTACCACAAAAATAACCCAGCCCACTGAAACTTCAGAAATTAAAATTAAAAATCGGCAAATCAAAATTAAACTCAACCAAACTAAGACCAAGCGTAAAACTCATTAAATAACATCCAAAAACTACAAAATAAAACCAAATTTTTCAAAAAAAAAAATATTTTTTTTTACTTTTTTAAAATTACCCAAATATTACCCCAGCCAAGATGACTAATGAAATGAAGATGTACCTCGAAATAATACCCCAATTTAACGGAGATCAATGTATGTTAAGTACGTACATTTCAGCAAGCGAAATATTCTTAAAGACCTTTTATAAGCCAGGCGATAACGACAGAAACACTCTGCTTATCCGCCTCATAACCAGTAAACTAACCGGAAGGGCACTAACGCTAATTGCCAGCCGAGAGGACGTAGATGAATGGGAAAGCTTTAAACGGATATTAATTTCATATTTCGGCGATCAACGGAACTTAAAATGTTTAATAAGAGACTTAACCGGACTGGAACACAACCAGTCACCCTATCAATTTGGAATGAGATGCCAAGATGTAAGAAGTTTAATCTTGACAAAACTCAAAATCGAAGAGACCGACCCAAACGTAAAACTAATAAAAACTAAAATGTACGACGAGATGGCATTAGATACCTATCTAAATGCACTACCCGAGAGACTTTCAGACAAAATTAGATTTCAACATCCCCAAAACTTAGAACAAGCAATGAATATGATAATTGAAGAAGAAAATGTAATGTACTACAGAAACCGACTATATAACCCCAACGCGAATAAAAGCTATACGCCAATGAAAACTATACAACCCGCAAGACAAATAAATCCACAACCAAAATTTAATCAATTCAACGCACAAACAAACCAAACGCGAACAAATAATCCACATTTTAATAATTCAAACTTTAACAACCAATACAAACAATTCTCAAAACCAACATTTTATACGAACTTTTCAAAACCCACCTTTCAACCAACATTTAACTCGAACTTTACAAAACCCGCATTTCAACCGAGATTTAACCAAAATATAAATCAACAAAGACCAGCATTTAACGCGAATCCTAACAGAAACTCACCGATGATAAACACTAATAATCCCAATAATTATTACAAACCTACACCAATGGATACCTCATCTGGTAACACCAGACCTAACACAAAAATAACGCATATAAGACCAAACCCTAATCAAAAACGCACTTTCACTTCAGAAGAGCTATTTCATCAAGAAGTAGAAGAGTATGAAGACGAACAGAATAATAATAATCAACCGTGTACGAATAATGAACAGAATCAATCAAACCATTATGAACGCGAAGAATCACAAGAAAATTACGAGGAAGACGACGAAGAGAACACATGTTCAAATTTTCACATGGACCATTTTATAAACGACTGAGCGGGAAACTCAGGGAAGGTGGAGCGAAGTAGGCACCCCTTAAGTTCCACCTCCAGGAGCAGTGAACTGTAATCGTCGAGGGGGACACTAGTGGAAGAAATGCGAAGATAACGAAGGACCGAGAAGTACGAAATGAACACTATTGCCATATAACAACTCACAACGATAATCTGGTGAACTTTATGGAGTAAGTAAATTAAACAATTAATCGTACACCGTGTAGTAAGAGGATCATATATTATAACGTCAATAAGAATTAGAAATACAGCGAAAAGCACAATTTACAGTATATTAAATTTCTGAATTATTCGAACTTGTATAAACATAATACTTTTATCACACTATTAGAATTCATAATACATATGCCGCGTATCAAGTTCACTAACGTATTTTGTATGATACGTCAATGGAAAGGGTCATTGCATTAATACCACGCAAGCACGAGATAACTTGTCGTGATACCAGATTAAGAAAAATGGTTATTATTTACTATTATAACCGAAAGAATCAATAACTTGGACGATAGTAAGAAATTTACATGCATCCGGAAAAGACACGCACCTGTGTTGAGAGAATAGAAATTATTACGCATAATAATCGCCTCGTATTTCAGTTAATCAATAACTATTACGATAGGAACGATTCATTACAATTTTGCACACTAGAAATAATTTAGAACAGCGTTTTAGCATATAGAATAACAACAGCCCGCGCGAATACGTCTGTAAACTAGGAAAGTTGAAGCAAAACTCTATTGTTTGTCTATTAAAACCAAGGCAGGTGAGCGCTGCACGTGCTCAAGGTTATCTTCCTGCCTGTAGGGCAGGCTATTACATAGAATTGAACATTAATATGCTCTAAGAAATAATAATAGAGCATTTTTGAACGTAATTAATCTTATTGAAAATAAAGAAGATTTTACGAATACGAAATAATTTAGGAAACTCCAACATACTCCCCCGCGTTGAAGCTACGCTTCAACAAGAAAAGAAACCAGAACAGAAAGGAGAGCAACGAAGGAGGAAGAAAGAAGAAAAATGTTTTGTTCATTCGAGCCGGATCAGGGATCACGAGTCGAATCTTGACTTGAAAATGAATTTGATTTGGCAAAAGACACAATTTAGTTATTGGTCTTATGTAGTCGCCAGTTGTTGTATGAATTTTGACAGCACGAACTTTTCCGTCGCAGCCAGGAATTGTCTCTAAGACACGGGCGAGAACCCATTGAAGAGGAGGAGTGTCATCTTCTTTGACTAACACTAGGTCATTTTCCTTTAAGTTTTCTTTTCTTCAAACCATTTTGGTTTATTTTGCAAACGATTGAGATACTCTACAGACCAACGTTTCCAGAAGATTTGCTGAATCTGTGATATCTTTTGATAAAGTGAAAGTCTATTTTCAGAAATATTTGAGACATCTTTTCTGGATAAGAAGTTAATGCAGAACCAATTAAAAATGTCCAGGGGTTAAACAGCTCAAATCAGAAGCATCATTAGATAAGGGACTTAGAGGTCTAGAGTTCATTATAGCCTCTATTTGACATAATATTGTTAGAAATTCTTCATAGGTGAAACTTTGGTTACCTATGATTTTTTCATGTGGTATTTCGCACCTTTATGGCGGATTCCATATACCACCCCAATGAGGGATTTTGGAGGAATAAATTTCCATGAGGTTTCATTTTGAGAAAGAAAATTAGAAATAATCAGAGAATTATTTTTATTTTGAAAAATCATAAAGATTTTTGAGTTGGTTTTTGCACCTGAGAAATTTGTAGCGTGATCGCTATAGATTGTTGATGGATTTCCACGTCGCGAAATAAATCTTTTAATGTAGATAAAAGGATTCAGTAGATAGACTTGTAACTACTTCGATATGTACAGCTTTTGTAGCCATACAAACGAATATTGCTATATAGGCTTTTATTTTGGGAGCTTTACGCAGCCCAGAAGATTTTAAGAGAAAGGGCCACCGAAGTCGACACCTGATTTGTGAAAGGGCCTCGCAACATTGACTCTGTCTTGAGGGAGGTCTGCCATTATTTGTTTAGAAAACTGATTGCTAAATCTGAAACAAGTAATACAATTTCGAATTAGCCCTTTGGTTTCTCGTAAACCATTAAGTGGCCAAAATCTCAGCCGAACGTTTGATAGGGTTGTTTGAGCACCTGCGTGTCCTAAACGCTTATGCTCATACATAAGAATCAATTTGGTTATTTGATTTTTGGAAGGCATTAGTAATGGATGTTTTTGTTGATAAGAAATGCTAGCGTTTCCTAAACGACCGCCAACTCGTAGAAGTCCAGTGGAATCTAAAAATGGAGACAAAGAATGCAACTGTTTATTTGACAGTTGCTTATTTTTTGAGAGTTCCGACAGTTCTTTTGAGAAATATTTATTTTGTGTTTGTTTAATAATGAACTGTAATGATACCTCTAGTTCTTGAGGTGTTAGGGCACCGGAGATTCGATTGCCTTTGGCAATATCAATAAAACGAAATATGTACGCAAAGGTGTGTAGCAAACGAAAGAAATTAGAAAAACGCAAGAAAATTTCTTCAATGTAAGTTAGGAGTTGTGAATCATTGTGAGTCACAAGATGCGATTTTCTTTCTTCGGGCAATTCTAAGGTAATTAGAGATTGATCTACTGTTAGATCTAGACAAGGATTTAACAAAAACTTAGGACCTTGCCACCACGAATCATTACTAAGAATCTCGCGGACAGACAAGCCTCGTGATAAAGGATCGGCTGCATTTTCGAAAGATTTTACGTGTCGCCACTTAAAATCAGAAGTTGTTTCTTGTATTTGAGAAACACGATGTGAAACAAAAATAGACCATCTGCTGGCGTGACTTTTACACCAGGTTAAGGCTATTAATGAGTCAGTCCACAAATTTACCGAATCAAAATTTATTTTATTTTTGAAAATTTTTAATAGTAATCTTACGAGTTTTGAAAGAAGGAGCATAGCACAAAGCTCAAGTCTAGGAAGTGTAATTGTTTTAACAGGAGCTACCCTTGACTTGGAAGAAATTAACTTAGAGGAAATGGTGCCGTCTGCATATATAGCACGTAAATACACACAGCCACCGTATGCGGCTAAGCTTGCATCAGCAAAACCATGAAGTTCAGTTTTTGAAATGGTTTTATTTAAGAAATAGAACCTTGGAATGTTTTGTTCCTTCAGTAATGAAAGATTTTTGTAGAAATTGTTAAATTCGTCGAGCATTTTTGAATCTGAGATAATTGTGTCCCAGTCCAGTTTACGAATCCACAACTTTTGTATTAATATTTTACCCTTTACTATAACAGGATTTATTAACCCAAGAGGGTCATAGCACTGGGCTATTGCTGACAGAATTTTTCTTTTGGTAAGTGGGAAGATTTGCTTATTTTCTGTTGTGGAAATGTAAAGAGAATCAGAAATAGGGTTCCATTTTAGCCCTAAAACTTTATTTGGAGCATCTTGCAAATTAATGTCGTAGTCCAAAGAATCGGATTTTTTAGCGATATTTTTTAGAAAAGTTTTGGAATTAGAACAATATTTGTGAAGTTCAAACCCATGCTTGTTCAGAACGGCGTTTAACTCAGTGTGAAGTTTGAAAAGAATGTCTAAATTTTGCGCGCCACACAAACCGTCATCCATATAAAATTGAGAAGAAATTGCTTCCGAAGCAAGTGGAAATTCATTTTTACTCAAAGATGCTATTTCTTTAAGCACTCGAGATGCGAGAAAGGGGGCACTGTTAGTGCCGTAGGTAACAGTGTCTAACTGAATACATTTCAGATCATCCTCAGGGTTTTCACGCCAGAGGATATTTTGTAAGAACGTTTGTTCGGGATTGATTAAAATTTGTCTAAACATTTTCTGTATGTCAGTGGTGAAGACAAAAGGGAACATTCTAAATCTACAAAGAATGTCGAATAAATCCGGATGAACTTGGTAACCCTTAAGAGAGATGTCATTTAAGGAGTAACCAGAAGAAGTTTTACAACTTGCGTCATACACAACGCGTAGTTTAGTAGATGTGCTACCTTCACGAATAACACACAATTGAGGAATGAAATATTTATTTTCTAGTTTGCAGTTTTGCAATATTAAGGGAACATATTTAGCATGTCCAAGAGAGACATACTCTTGAAGGAAATTTTTATATTCATGAAATAAAGTACTATTTGTTTGGAACCTTTTTTCTAAACTCAAAAAGCGTTTTTTAGCAATGGTAAAGGAATCTCCAAGCTTGCTAGGCTCTGACGAAGATTTTAGTGGTATATCTACCTGAAATCTGCCGTTTTCTAATATTTTTGTTGTAGAAGTAAAAATGTGTTCGGATAATTGGTGTTCTTCAGAAGGAATAGATATTTCGGAAATGTCTTCCATTTCCCAGAATTTTTTTAGAAAAGAATCAACTTTTGAAGTCGCAAGAAAGGAAAATTTTGACTTATCTGAATTTTCGTTTTCATACAGAGACATATTAGAATGAGTGTAGTTTTTTGAGACTGTACCTGCTACAATCCATCCCAAGTGGGACTCTTGTAAAACAGGAAGATTTTTACCTAGTTTAATGATATTTTCAAGAATTATATCATAGTAGCAATCTAGACCTATCAAAATGTCAATTTCTGACGGCATGTGATATTCGTCGTCAGCTTAGAAAATATTTTTAGGTATTTCTATTTTGTCATTCATTATCTGAGTTTGAGGAAGCTTGCACGTTATATTAGGTAAAACAGCACAAGTTATTTTGAAGGATTTACTTAGATCTTTGTTAGAGAATATTTTAATATTCACCAATTTATCGGCGATAGTAGAGCTTTCGTTGATGCCAGAAATATTCATAGTTGTGTTGTGAGTTTTGCACGGTAGTTGATCAGCTAATTTTTGTGTGATAAATGAGTTTTGGCTACCAGTGTCAAACAACAGCTTGGCCGAAATAATTTCTCCGTATTTAGAGCAGAGCGTTACTTTAGCCGTAGCTAGGAGGACATGGCAATATTTTACCGAATGGGCTGAATGGGTAATCAAATTAGACATATGCTGAGCATCTTCTTTAGAAATTGGTGCACAAGCATTTTCTTGTTGTGCGAAGGAATCATCATTTTGCGAACTCGGAACTTTCTTGTTTGTTTGTGAATTTTTATTTTGGAAATTAGATTTAGGAGAGAAGTTATTTTTATAACTAGAACTTGTAATCGGAAGAGATTGATCGCTCAATCCTTTGTCTATGTGTAACAAAGAATTATGCGATTTAGAACAAAAAGAACATTTTTGGGTAGAAGAACAATTTGCAATATTGTGCTTGCCTAAGCAGTTAAAGCACAACTTATTCGATTTAACGTAGTCAATTTTTTCTTGATATCTTAGATTTTTGAAGGAAATACAGGTGTAGATTCTATGACCTGCTTTTTTGCAAAAGGAACACTTAAGAACTTGTTGGAATTTTTCGTGATTGGCAACTGGAGCAGAGTGATAAACAGAAATTGATTTTCTTTGCAATTTAGGACTTGCAACATCAATATTTTCTAAGACAGAACTCCTTTTTTCTAAGAATTTTATAAAATTTTCCAAATTGGGAATTATAGAATGATCTCTTTCCATTTCATAAGCACGTTTTGTATTGAAATCCAACTTTTTTTGAAAAAGAAATATTAAAATAATATTCCATAAATCTTCGTAAGAAAAATTTAAATTTTTGAGAGATTGAATATTTTTCTGAATGGTAGCCGCGAATTCACGCAGTGAACTTGACTTACATTTTGTCATGATTGGAGTTTCTAACATTGCTGATAAATGAGAATTGACTATAACAAATTTGTTTTCAAATCTACTTTTCAAAATATTTAAAGCGATATGGAAATTTTCATTTGTAATTGGCAAGGAATCAATTAAATGCAGAGGTTCATTTTTTAAATAACTTTTAAGATATACTAAACGCTGAATGTTTGATAATTGAGAATTTTTTATTATAAGAGCATCGAAAAGTTGATAAAAAGATTCAAATTCTTTTATATCTCCCGAAAAGTTTGAATTTTGATTTCCGGCAACTTGACTGCCGTTGATTGAGGATTACTTAAAGAGGATTGAAAACTATCATCTTGATTTTCAATGGCTTCCGTTTGCTTTCTTCTTAAATTGGCAATACATTGAGTAAGATTGCTTGCAAGAGAGAAATATTTGTCTTCTATGACGGACCTGTCTTCTACATCAAGAACTTCTTCCGAACAGAGAATTTCTATTTCATCTTGAACTTTTCGTATGAATTAAACAAAGAATGCACCCGTTGCAATCTGATTTCAAATTCGAGTGGTGTGTTACAAGTGTCCGCACTTTGAGCGAACCACGATTCTATTCGCGTAAAGGAACCTTTGACCGAAGCTCTAGACTTTTTTAAATTTTCTAAGCTCATATTGAATTTTTTAGACATTAATGTTTATAGAAAAATCATGCACTTTTTGCACAACAGTTTAAGAGATAAGACAAGTAAAAATGGAATAAGCTCACCCAATTAATCGCTGCTTGTTGAGTTTCCAGGAAAGGCGAACTTGACAATGTGTGTTCAGGAACTAGTGTCTTCTTTCCAATAGAAAGGCTGGCTTCCAGGAATATCCAGGAAATCCGTCTCTGAAGGACCACTTTTTGAGCGGGTAACTCAGGGAAGGTGGAGCGAAGTAGGCACCCCTGAAGTTCCACCTCCCGGAGCAGTGAACTGTAATCGTCGAGGGGGACACTAGTGGAAGAAATGCGAAGATAACGAAGGACCGAGAAGTACGAAATGAACACTATTGCCATATAACAACTCACAACGATAATCTGGTGAACTTTATGGAGTAAGTAAATTAAACAATTAATCGTACACCGTGTAGTAAGAGGATCATATATTATAACGTCAATAAGAATTAGAAATACAGCGAAAAGCACAATTTACAGTATATTAAATTTCTGAATTATTCGAACTTGTATAAACATAATACTTTTATCACACTATTAGGAATTCATAATACATATGCCGCGTATCAAGTTCACTAACGTATTTTGTATGATACGTCAATGGAAAGGGTCATTGCATTAATACCACGCAAGCACGAGATAACTTGTCGTGATACCAGATTAAGAAAAATGGTTATTATTTACTATTATAACCGAAAGAATCAATAACTTGGACGATAGTAAGAAATTTACATGCATCCGGAAAAGACACGCACCTGTGTTGAGAGAATAGAAATTATTACGCATAATAATCGCCTCGTATTTCAGTTAATCAATAACTATTACGATAGGAACGATTCATTACAATTTTGCACACTAGAAATAATTTAGAACAGCGTTTTAGCATATAGAATAACAACAGCCCGCGCGAATACGTCTGTAAACTAGGAAAGTTGAAGCAAAACTCTGTTGTTTGTCTATTAAAACCAAGGCAGGTGAGCGCTGCACGTGGTCAAGGTTATCTTCCTGCCTGTAGGGCAGGCTATTACATAGAATTGAACATTAATATGCTCTAAGAAATAATAATAGAGCATTTTTGAACGTAATTAATCTTATTGAAAATAAAGAAGATTTTACGAATACGAAATAATTTAGGAAACTCCAACAACGACCTAACGTAATAAATCTAAATAATATGAATCACCTTGTATTACCCTATATCGAAATACCCCACGCTGAATTTAAATTACTAATCGATACCGGATCTTCTAAAACATTAATAAGACCGCGAACAGTAAAAAAACATTATCTAAACTACGTAGAAAGAGAACCCTTTAAAATTAAAACCGCCCATCAAACAACCATACACCAATTCGTAGCAAACATACCTTTACCAAAAACCTTTAATGTAAAGATGAAACACAAATTCTGCATATTTGAATTTAATGACAAATATGACGGACTATTAGGAATGGACCTTCTAAGAAAACTAGGAGCCAATATAGATATCAAAAACCGATTATTAAGAACCAAATATGGACGAATCCCCATTAAATTTCAAAATACCCAAATAGACGAAAAATATACATTAGAACCCCGAACGGAAAAAAAAATAAAAACTTAGGAATAATAAACCACATAACTTTTCAACAAGGAGTAGAAACCCCACCCGCATTAGTAAAAATCAAAAATAATTACGCCACAACAACAATAATAAACTCAAATGATTACCCCGTAGAAATATCTTTAACAAACCCGATATACGTAGAAGAATTAAACTTTGACGAAATGGAAATAGATGAATCCCCAAACGAAAATTATAACCCCGTAGAAAATGACGAAATGTTAAAACAAAATTTAAATAATATACGATTTAACCGCGACATAAATCACGAAGAACAAAACGCAATACAAAAATTATGTTATGAATACCGCGATATATTCCACTGCGAAGGAATACCCCTAACGTTTACAAACACAGTTAAACACAACATTGAGCTAACGGATAACAAACCCCTATTCACCAAAGCATACAGATTACCCCAGGCAAGTCAGGAAGAAGCTGACAGACAAGTAACCGATCTATTAGATCAAGATATTATACAACACTCCAATTCACCATGGAGCAGCCCCGTACTATAATAGTACCAAAGAAACTAGACGCATCAGGAAAACGGAAATACAGAATGGTAATAGATTACCGCAAATTAAATGAAAAAACGGTAGACGACAAATACCCGTTACCGAATATAACAGAAATATTAGACAAGTTAGGCAAATGCCAATATTTTTCGACGCTAGACTTAACATCAGGATACCATCAAGTAGAAATGGAAGAAGGAGATACACAGAAAACAGCCTTTAGCACACCTAGAGGACACTACGAGTATAAACGGATGCGCAACTTTTCAACGAGTAATGGATAACATACTACGAGGGATACACAACGAAAAATGCCTTGTGTACCTAGACGATATAATAGTGTATTCAACATCATTAGTGGAGCACATTGAAAGATTAAGAGAAGTGTTCGAAAGATTAAGAACCGCAAAATTTAAAGTACAACTAGACAAAAGCGAATTTCTACAGAAAGAAGTAACCTTTTTAGGACACGTAATAACACCCCAAGGAGTGATGCCAAACCCCGACAAAACAAATTAATTAAAGTATTTCGACTTAGATGTATTATTCAAGTTTGTAAAATTCAATAATTAAATTCTGTACTAAACCAAATAAATGTGTTAAAGTTCAAAGAAGTCTTTTTAAAAAGGACCGCTCGAAGCCACGAACTCTAACTCGCGTTACGCAAAATTAAACCGCAACACCATGCTTCAAAAATCATTCAAATCGTTTCAGAAACTAAACTTTTTCATACCAATTGCTCCGTATAACCTATAAAACACAATTCCCATCTTATATACCTTATTCCAATTAGAAAGCTTTATCTTACAGTAGTTTAAGTATTTTAATTATCTATCCTTCATTCTGAAGTCACTGAAAGTCCTTTCATACCTCGCGTTTCGCAAATGTTTTTCTATATTGATAAATATCTACATAATTGGGCGTTTACCTTTCGTCGAATTTTCTCAAGTTTTTGACGTTGAATGTTTATGAGATGATACAATACAACCTCTAATCACATCGATATATATATATATATATATATATATAATAATGCTATGATAAAAGGGTAGTTTAAAAGTAGATTAAGTCATAGGGGTCGTAAAATAACTGTAAATATAATTAACATTAAGAAAACCAAATAATTCCACCATTAAATAGGAGTAAATCGAATATTTCACAAAAGATCAATAGCGAGCACACTGTATATAAATTATATTTAATTTAATGCATAAGAAAGAAGCCCATTTTTAATGATTAGATAATATTTAACCAAAATAATAATGTGTACGTCGTATAATACGTTTAAGTTAAAGAAACGAACCAAGATCATGTTTTAAATACATCAAGTTTCATCAAAATAAACACATAATCGGCAAAGATAAACAACCTGGCATTTTAGCTATTTAATAATTTCATTAAAAATGTTAACGCATAAATAAATAAACGCATTCAAATGCATCATTATTAGAAAGGCGAGTACGTGACTGTAATATCGTATTTACATGAAAATTCAACATATTTGAAATAACAAACAATAAGTTACAGGCGGTTCGTTATACGATAAGCTTTGGACAATAAAAGAACCCAAATATAAAAAACGTGACAAAACTGCAATAGATATTTGAAAATTTTAAGAATATACTGTGATATACAGAACGCTTACGTGATCGGCAGAGCATTTCATCAAGAATTAAAGCCAGGGAATTTTGAGAAATATCGGATTCTACAGAGATAAGGCGCAAAGTACAAGCCTTGATCAACGAACACGCCAATTAAAACGTTGGAAGGTGGAGCTTATGAATACCATAGGAAACTCCAAAATGAATAGTATATTTTTCATAAGGCACGAACCACGTCGATTTAAAGTGAAAGTTACGTACGAGTAACAATTAGTAAAAAGTAAATAATTTATTAAAGGTGGCAAATTGAAAGTGCCAATACGTGCAACGAAGAATACCCGTTCTACGCGTAAACGTAAGATAAACCATTAATTGAATTTTATTTTAACATTTAACAAATTTAGGGCTCCGAATAAAGATCCAAATGAAGCTTCGAATAGAGATCTCAATGTAGAAAAAAAGTATATCTAAAGATCTAAATATATCTCTAGATGTACCTATAAATGAAAGTCCAAAAATACTTCGAAAACACTTACAAGGAAATAATCGTAAAGATACTAAAAGTTACTTCAGAAGTCCAAGGGGAAAAATACAAGCAACCATTAATCCATCATTCTGGCCAACAAGTGAAGCAAGTCGAACTGTAACAATCAAGGGGTGCTAACCACAGATACTCTGAGACATTTCCAGTGACAAGCAAGGAAAGCGCAGGTTAAAGATTTTAATTTTTTTCATTTGTTAAAGACTGTTTCAATTTTAATATTTGCTATATATTATATTTCTGTACGGGTTAACAAAAAGGTCAATTAAAAATTTGAATAATAGAGAAATCATCTTTGAACGTTCAAAAGGTACTTAAGAGTAATTACAAAGACATTTTTGCTGGCTTTCAGAAAAATTAAATTTGGTCAATGTGAATAATTTATTTAGTGGATAATTTTTGAATTGACATAAAACTGTACATATTATCAATCATTATACAGTGTAATTTTGGATTACTTTATTTAAATTATTTCAAAAGATAGAAAGAAGAGGGGTCAAACAGTCTTTATTGTTGTGAAGTATGGTATTCTGTGTTTAATGGATTGAGGTGGCTTGGAGAAACAAATTCAAGAAATTATGGGATTTTAAAAGGGGTTGATATTCACACGAATAAAAATAGATACGCCAATCATAAAAGAGTTATATCACAGCAATAAAAATAACGTCCAGCCGTGGGGCTTAAAGGAAATAAAGGGTGTATCACAGCAATAAAAATAACGTCCGATCGTGGGGATATATATATATATATATATATATATATATATATATTGCTATGAATACCTCTCTAAATTATCGTGCCCCTACTTTGGGCTACATTATTTATTTGCTATGGTATTAGAAGAATTATTATGCCCCTACGTTGAGCTGCATTATTTATTTTGCTATGAATTCTAAATTATTGAACCACCATTTTAATATTCACGATTAAGTGTAATTATCTCCTCCTCCAGCTGTTTTCTTAATATTGCTATCAACTGGACTTTATCTTTAAACAACTCTATCTACCAATGGCAAAATTCGATACGTTACCACCTTGCGGGTTATCACTTTCCTATTCAACTTGTGGCTCCGCCTTTGTACTATTTAAATCTTATCACCTCGGCTAGCATTTATTTGCAATTATAAAATTCAGTAAATTTAGATTCTATATAATGAAACCAATATGTTATGTACAGCTTTTGAAATTATTTGTAATACATTTCTTATAAATTTCATTTATTAACAACCATCTAGTATGTACTCAAAACCCAAAGTCACCAAAGAAAATTTATTACCTTTACTAACAAAGTGTAGAATATTCTATACCTGTTTTCATATTACTCATTCAATGCGTATGCAACCTCTTTTGTTGACTTCTTCACAAGCATATCATATTTAGCAAATTCAATATTAAAATAAAATAAAAATTTATATAGAAAAACAAATGTCTTATAACTAAAAATCTGACCTGGTTTTATCTATTCACATCGACGCTTCAAAAAAAAAAGATCTTCCCCAATTCTGGATTCCATTCTAATTATTACACTATGGACCACCACCATTAAATTATATACCCCAATTTATTTCAATTCTTCAAACTTATCATTCTTGCCCCAGACTTAAAATTGTAGTTTATTTCACCCCTGTACTTCAAGATTGTATTATTCTTCTTTTCTCCTTGACATTTAAATTGCATTACTGTATTTTTCTCTTAACATCAGAATCCTAGTTTATTTCCCTCAGCCTCGAAACCCTATTATTTTTATGTCTTAGTTTACAATAAATTCATTAAAAACGTACTTACGTTTAAACGGTAATTGTAATCTTCATATTCGCACTCATTTTATTTTTCACTTTTATACTTATTACGTAATACTTTGTCTAATGGCAATACACTTCGGCCTTCATTGAGTTCAAAACTGACTTTCTTATCAAGGTGCTTGCTAATATAATCTCGAATTCCCACTCCATCCGTGGGTTTGGTCTAGAACTCGTCGCTTGTCTCTGACCAATCAAATAATTTTATTTACAGCAGTTTCTGATGTAATGCTCCACGTTTTCCCATAATCACAACCTGCTCGCAGCTGTCTTTTATTATCAACATGCTGTATTTTGATAGATTACTTACTTTTCTATAAACAACTGATGCAACCCGACTTTAAATTTCCATGTTTACATGTGATTCACGCAATTTTTAATCATTTCTCTTATCAAAATGGTTAGATCTTTGTACGCATTTATATTAACTACCTGAAACTCTATTTTTATATCCGTATTAATTTAATCGTCTGGAATTCTTCTTAATGCGTGTCTAATTACACTTTATCATTCATTTCTCAATATACGCGTGCCTCTACTGAAAAATATCCTTATTTGTTTTACCTAAATTAACTAAACTTTATCTACAGGGTATTTAATATTTACTATTTACTTAATGCATGTATTTCTCATTCCTACGCCAACTATGCGTCTTCCTATCTTTACCTGCGTCGCCCAAAAACTATCTCTACTCTATATACAGGGTGTTGACTACTTACTATCTACAAACTATGTCTATTTCTTAATTATCTCCTTAAATAAGTGTAGTTTTCTGCTGACTCTTCTAATTACTCATTCCCGAACAACCTTTACTATAACGTGCACCCTTAAGCAACCCCTTATCACAGCAATATATATATATATATATATATTATATATATATATATATATATTGATGTGATAAAGATGTCACGAGAGGTCATTGAGTACCCAAATTCTATGAAAGATTATCACCCAAAAGGAAGAAAACGGGAACAAAATTTCCCAATATTTAATTTTGCTACCCTGTATAAATATGTGCACATTTTGTCGCCATTAAATTGCGAAGCCATTTATGTCACTCGCATCGTTACAAAACATAAAGACAAGCCCTTATTATGTAATTGAATCCCGTGTTACATTTATTGCTAGGTGTAAAAAAATTATAAACTTAAAAAAGCTTAATATTTCAGCCATATGCATAAATAATTACCCTTGAAAAATACCTTGTGTAAATAAAGCCGTCTGTATATTGTAAAAACGAGTTTCATTATAAAGTATGCGTGTTACGCTACATTAATGTAAGGTAAATTGCATTTACGATGATTAAGTAAGCAATTGAGACTTTAATTAATTATGTAATTGACTTCCGTGTGTTGGTATATTATTTAAAACAAAATTAAAGTAATCATTTTTAATAATAAAGTTTTATTGCATCAGCAAAAAAGTAAAGTATAAAATAATTTAACGCATGTTTAAGCCAAAGAGAAATTCCGTGTGTAGATTGTTTAAAGCAGAAATAAAATACTAAGCATATTTTCTGTGGGGAAATTGTTTGCTTCATTTACTGTAAAAGCAAAGCTTATTGCATTTGCATTATGTAATTAAATTTATTTTAAGAGTTTGAACGTCATATTTACTAAGAAATGTTTTTAAAAGTTTTAAATAAGTTAATTATCTGTATCAATGAATAAACGCCGATTTAAGGAAGTCGCGCGCGTATTAAAATCCATAAAAGTTAAATAAGATAAAAAATACGGTTCAATTGCTCTACGCATTACAATAAGAAATAAGGAAAACGCGAACTACTATCTTACATTAGAAAAGGATAGACCAAACGTTTTACAGTGAACATAAATAATAGCTTATTCTAATTAGATTATTAAACGCCAACATTCTCGTAAATACTACATCATCCGGGTATTATTCTTCAAAATAAATCGGGAAAACTTTCGAATGTGACCTATTGATTTAATTTTTGTATATAAATCGGATTGAATTTTAATTTCAAGACATCGAACATGTATCTTTTAGTAGAGATTTAAATATATAACTTCGAGCAATTCATAATTCATTGTGTAAGATGCAATAAGTAACTCTGCATAACTATAAGGCATAATTATTTTTATACTACAAAACTGAAAACCTTTGACATAAATAATTCAGATGCGAGAGCTATTGCTAAGCTTAATCGATTGAAAGTGAATGCACTTCGAAAACTAGTTTTCTAAATGGAGATTTAAAATAAAAATGAGATTTTGATAAGCGTTATTTTGCAAGAATAAATTATGATTCTTTGTTTGTAACTAATAAAAATATTTAAATATTTGTAACCTAGAATAAGGTTTTAATCTGATAAATATCTCTTTAAGTGAACAATTACCAGCAAAACTTGAGGTCAGAGGTCGAAACGTTATGACCTTTACTAAATAATCTGTGGAGCACTACTGGCCAATTATACTCACGAGCGGGATAATATAAGATAAGTAAATTATCCACAACCAAATTAAAGTGAGTTTTTGTAACTCACAGGACAAGAGATTTGAGTTCTGTAATTTTTAACAAAAATTAGATAGGATTGTTTTAGTAATAATTTAGGCACAATTTTATGTTCTATAAATGTAGAGTATTTTTCTGTATGAAACAAAATTGTTTTTAAATGCATAGATGTGTGTAGCTTGAGATGTGTTTCATTTCGTTTTCGTAAATTCCATAGCGTAATTTCCGTTGAGATAGCCAGGCAAAGAAACACAAAAAGAAGGTGAGTTAGAAATTTCGTATTTTCTATTGCATTTTCGTTAATTCAGTTTGCTGTACCTGAGTCACAACATTAATTAGTCCCGCTCACACTTACAAAGACTCTTTACAGCACCTTTTTAACGGCGCTCTAACGCAAGGCGTTGCCACAGCAATATATGTATATATATATATATATATATATATATATATATATATAATGCTATGATAAGGAGTTATTTAGGGGAACACGGAGTCATAATGGTTACCCAATACATGTAAATAGCACTAGGAGTTAGAAAACCACATTTATTTAGCATTAAAAATAGGTAATTTGTATATTATGCAAAGAGCAAACATTTAACACTCTGTATAAGGATCGCAAAATTCCAAATTTTTAAGGTAAAAAAAATTTGCTTTCTCTCCAATGTAGTACCTTCGGGTAGAGCACTGGAAAATCAAATGTAATGTTTACAAGGTCCGCCTTATTTATAAAGACTGCACCTCCTATTTGTCTATTGGTTTTTCTCGCGTGTTCGTAGATTAAGGCGTCGCATCTTGCGCTATCACAACAAGACTCGGTATTTTTCAAAATTTCCTGTGCAGACTCTTGGTAAAACGCTTAATATCTTACATAGACGTTCTATATTATGTGGCATATTTTCCAGAAAATCCAAATCTGTTATTTATTGTTTATTACTTCAAATATGTAGGATTCTATGAAAATACAATGTCTTTTGGTCACGTATTAACATTTCTATTGTGACGTATTTGAATGCGTTTACTTATTTATGCTTTAATATTTTGAATGATGTAATTATATCGCTAGTATACCAGGTTGTTTACTTTTACCGATTGTATGTTTATTTTGATAAAACTCGTTGCGTTGAAAACATTATTTTTGCTTGTTTCTTTTCAATTCTAGATTTGTGTATTTAATCTAAAACGTATTGTACGACGTACACGTTATTATTCTTGCTAAGTATGATCTGGTTATTGTAGAATGAGTTTCCCTTTTATGAATTAAATTAGTTATGATTTATATACAGTGTGCTCGCTACTGACTTTATGTAAAATTGACAATTTACTCCTATTGAATGATGGAATTGTTTAGTTTTCTAAACGTTAATATTATTTACATGTATCTTACGACCCCTATGACTTAATCTACCCCTAAATTACCTTTCTATCACAGCAATCCATATATATAATGCCGTGATAAGGGGTTGTTTAGGGGTTTATTGAGTAGTAAGGGTCGTGTAGTAACAATAAATAGCAATAAAGATCAGAAAACTACATAGTATTTTTATGGCGCCCAATGTGGAGCGAAAACTACATAGTATTTTTAAGACGACCCGAACGTGGGACATTAATATTTATAGCAATAAACATGGCGACCCGAACGTAAGGGGCGAGAATATTTTACTACGACCTGAACGAAGAGACTAGAATTAAATTAAATAAATTTGAAAATACGACCGTGGGATTTAAAATAAAATTATTAAATTAAACTAGGACTATAACTAGAAAGTTTTAATTTGCGAAAAATTACGAAATAAAAAATTAAGAAAAATTTATACATTAATTAAATTTAGGCAAATTACTTTTAATATTTAAAAGTTTAGTGTAAATATAATAATTTCAAAAATGGACAAAAAATACGGGAACAAGGGAAGCACTTAGAAATCGAGGAATGGAAATAGGATCCCGAGAGTGTAATAATCTAAAAAAGGAATTCTAGCGAAGAAAGGCGAACCTCACAAGAAACAAAAGTGATGGAGATTTTGATGACTCTGAACAGCAAAATGGACAGAAGTAAAGAGGCCATGAAAAACATGACGACAAAAATGGACGAGAACAGCGAAAAATTAGGTAAACAAATTAAAATTCTGAGTAATAGATTAAGGGAAACCAACCAGACAATTGCGGAAATAAGGGCGCAAATGCAAGAAAAAATTGTGAGGATCACGGAGAAAATAGACTGTGTATGGGATCATGTTGGAATAGTGAAATCAAAGCAGGAGAAATATGAAAGCAAAAAAAACAAATTTAATTATTAAAATACGGAACGCTGAAGAAAATTGTGAAAGAGAATTCAAATCAATAAATCGGGAAATAAGTAATTTAGAAACTAATTCAGGAAATTTTAATAGATGGGAACCAATTATGCTAACTCAACTAAATCTTTTAATTGACCAATGTACGAAATTTTATGGGGATGGTAAATTAAATCCAAAAATATTTTTGAAAAATATTAAAATGTTAGTACAGGGCTCAACACACGAGCTATATAAATTAAACTTAATAAAATCGATGCTGAAAGGGGGATCTGAAATGTGGTATAACTTAGTTGAGGGCGAGGTCGAAGCATTTCAACAGTTTGAGCAAAAATTTGTACGATACTTTTGAGGGGATAATCAACAAGACAAAGTTAGGAATGACCTGAGCATGGAAAAGTACAATTCAGATAGAGGAATGACGCGAGAATTATATGCTATTAAAAAGTTTACCGTAGCAAAATAATTAGATCCTCCTTTACACGATAAGCAAATTATAAAATATTTGGCATGGCATTTTAACGCAGAAGTAAAAAGATATATCACGAGACATAATATAGTGAACCGGGACACATTTATAGAATATTTACAAAAGTATGACGAGTTGGAAACAAATTATAAAACGGAAAATAATGCTAGGGATTGACGCATGAAGGACGCAGTGAAATACTGAAACTCGAAGTAATTATCAACGAAACAGTTATGATCATGGGAGAAATTTTAATAGGGAGAATTACAACAATTTTGATAATGATTTTAGGCGAAGTAGAAATACGGGTCAGATACCAAGGCAACAAATAGAACCGACTAATGAGGGAAATAATAATAATAATCGAGAAATAAGTAGACGGAAACATGAGGACCGACGAACGCACACGAGGAATATTAATTGCACACAAGCAGAGATAACGAATCAGGCAGGACCTTCCACGCGAATCCAAAATTTTTAGGTACGGGCGAACCAAGTAAATTTCTACGAATAAACGGATATGAACACCAGCGCGAATTTATTAAACATCATCATCATTAGGTCTTCAGTCCTGGAACTGGTTAGACGCGTACCATCATTGTTTCCTACTCTGAACTAACCTACAGATTTCCCTGAAATTTGCACAGTCTGCATCTATAACTATCTGATCTAGGTCTACATCTACCTCTTTTTTCCTATCTCTGCTTGTAATATATCCCATACTATTCCCCAAAAATGCCTTAGAACGTATTCTGCCTTTCTATCTCTCTTATCTTTTCCCCAGATATCCTTGTTCCCCTACTATTTCTATAACCTATTTGTTATTATCTTTGTCTGTCCATGCTATCGTTCTCATACATCTGAAGCACAGCATTTCAAAAGGCTGCTACCGTTTTTCTGTCTGCGTTTCAGACTGCCCGTATTTTAGATAGGCATACTGTGCTGTGCTCCACACATATGCTTTCAACAATTTTCTTCTTGTTCTATGTTTGTTGTCTTTTCTTATAGGCGCTGTTCTTTCTTGTTAGATGCAGTTCGGTCACCTACTATTGTTTTACAATTATATACCCTATTTATACGACCTTCAGTGGTTGTGGACGGAGGTAAGCAGCCTGTGGCTGCCAAGTTCCCCCAACACTTAACCATATACCGATTTAATATATTTTCCAATATATCTTTTCGCACAGTCATCATTAGTTGCAGATATTTCGCAACCAACAACTAGTTGTTTATAATAATCATCAGATTTATCTGCGCTTATTTTTTCGTCATTAGGTTTTCCGTCTCAAAACTGGTTAAACACTTACCTGCACTTATTTATATTCTGAGCTAGCCTACATAGTTTCCTGAAATTCTCACACAGCATGTGTATACAGCTCGTTCCCCTTCTTGTTTTCTAATTTTATGCTCTATTTCACCGAGATTCAGTGAAGGGGGCTAAGCAACCTGTGGCTACCAAGATCCCCCAACACTTAGACAAGTAATGGTTTTCCAGTAAATCCTTTCACACACTTAACAATATTCGAGAATATTGCCCAACCAATTCTTGTAGTTACTTATAATAATCATCATGTTTAAGCAGTTATTTTTTCGTCATTAGTTTATCCATCATTAGATTGGTTGGATGCGTACTTCCATTAATTTTCATTCTGGGCTAGCCTATACATCTCCCTGAAACCCCTACAGCCTACGTTTTTTACTATCTGTGTGCAGTAGTCTAACCTAGGTCTGCCTCTTCTTCTCTTTTTTCTTATCTCTGCTTCTAATATATTCCGCACTATTCCCTCATGCCGTAGTATGTGGCCTATCATCCTATCTCTCCTCTTTTTTACCGTTTTCCATATATTTCTTTCTTCCCCTGTAAAACGTTTGGTCTATCCTTTTCTAATATACGAAGTTAGTAGTTCGCGTTTTCCTTATTTCTTATTGTAATGCGTAGAGCAATTGAACCGTATTTTTATCTTATTTAACTTTTATGGATTTTAATACGCGCGCGACTTCCTTAAATTGGCGTTTATTCATTGATACAGATAATTAACTTATTTAAAACTTTTAAAAACATTTCTTAGTAAATATGACGTTCAAACTCTTAAAATAAACTTAATTACATAATGCAAATGCAATAAGCTTTGCTTTTACAGTGAATGAAGCAAACAATTTCCCCACAGAAAATATGCTTAGTATTTTATTTCTGCTTTAAACAATCTACACACGGAATTTCTCTTTGGCTTAAACATGCGTTAAATTATTTTATACTTTATTTTTCTGCTGATGCAATAAAACTTTATTATTAAAAATGATTACTTTAATTTTGTTTTAAATAATATACCAACACACGCCAAATGAGCGGTTTGTCTAACTGATTTTTTCACTTAAAGCGATTAACATTCATTTCAAACAAGTACTTATTAAGGTCATATAAAAGACCAAAAGTTTTATCATAGAAATAGCGTCGTGTAATTTAAATTTCATTACGTAGCATTTGTTGAATTTTAAAAAATTATTGTAAACCTCCATCATGAGTTAGTTTTACTACGTGCTATAATTAATCCTTTACCTGATGAAGAAATGAATTGCTTTAACAAAGTTTTATGGAAAATGTCATGCGTTGCACATTGCATATTCCATTTACAGGACGACATAAAACAAGAAAACGCTTGGCAACATTTTTTTATAATAAAATAAACCTTGATACAAAATCACATTCAGTTTTACTGAAAAGTAAATATTTCACATTGATATTTTTGTATAAATAGTCAATAAAGCTCTACATATACCATATTTTAAAATTAAAGTTATTTTTTCCCTATGGGATACTCAAATCTTTAGGGATTTTTTAATTGAAGCAACATTTTGGAAAATTGTATCATTATTAAAATTTACTGTGATTAAATCCATCTCTTCCAATAAATTAAAAATTGCACGACGTAATTGTATTATGATAAAACTGCAGAATGTTTTCAGATTTGCCTTCAGTATGTAAATATGAAAATGCTTGCAGAGCAAATTGCTTTGGATGCAATTATTAAAATTGCCTTTATTTACGTTTTGATTCAAGACGATTTTCAAGCTTGAATGGTTTAATTCTTAAAGAATATTCAGCATAATTTGTAGTACTTTATTACAAAAAATTACATTCGACAGTGTTTTTTTCTTTGTCAACGAAAGTCTACGATTGCTTCTTAAGCATTTGCATTTCCATAGTTACGTACTGAAGGCAACACTGCAATTTTTAAATCGCATGCATTTCATGCATTCAGATTAAAAGTCAAAAATTGTTTCTACATCCGTTCTGTAAACAGAGATTACAGAATGTTTTTTTTAATACCGGTTTTTTAAAAAAACCATGAGTGTGTGTAAATTATTAAACAACATTGACAGTTTAATCTGAGATATTTTTCAAATTTACTTTATTTTTCTGGAATTTTTTTATATGTAACCTTAAAATGTTGTAAATGTTGTAATGCTAGTGTATTTTCTGTACACACAGCATAAATCGAAGGTCGTATAAAAACATTTTATTACTATACTGCAAGCAAATTTTTTCCGTAAACGCAGCTGAATGAAAAATGATGTGAGATTGTTGTTAGTGGAAATTAAAATTCAGTATTAATTTTTCTGCTGAATATTCTTTTAAGAATTAAACGATTCAAGCTTAAAAATTGTCTTGAATAAAAACGTAAATAAAGGCGATTTTTTTTAACAATTGCATTCTAAGCAATTTGCTATGCAATTATTTTGATTGTATGCTAATTCTTTTACAGTTGTTTTGCTTACACGAGCAAGCATATTTTTTCCGTAAACGCAGCTAAATGAAAAATGATGTGAGTTTGTTGTTATTGGAAATTAAAGTTCAGTATTAATTTTTTTCTGCTGATAAATGTGCTTTGTTTTCATCTTCTACTATGCACAATAAGGGCAACATAAACTTTCTTAACGCCAGTGCTGGCTGAAATCAGTAAAATGTAACTTACATTTGATGCAAAATTGATATTCTATTTACTGGGAAAACTTTTGCAACGAACACTAAAATATTTAACGTACTGCCAGACGTTAGATATTTACTCTTACCCAAAACATTTCAATACATTTATTCGTTGTGCGTTTCTCAAGGTTTAAATATGTATGAGGTGATCAAAACTTATTCGGTACCTTCCTTGACCTGGATCACTATCTTTGTCTACAACTAAAAAACCGTATTTGTCTTGCCAACAAGCAGCACATATTTCACGGAATTTATCATACTTCATGTCAGTATTGACGTGATCGTCATATATGTGTTTTAAGTTTAAATCATCTTGTTTAAATAAAACTAAAAGATTAGCATTATTACGTATTAAGTGCTTAGGTATACGAGTATAACTTTGACAAGGGTAAAAACTGTCTACTTGTTTATGACGCCCCATACTAAAGTATTCCCTAATAATTTCTTGTTTATCGCAAGCTACATCATCAAAAACTAATATAGAATTATTTCGAGCATCAAATGGTGATATAATATTATCAGAACTGAAAAATGTATAATATTTGATCCCTTTTATTGGTCGCAGTAGACTTTCAAGGTATTGATACTTTGGTTGATAAAGTGATTTAGAATAAACATATACGTTCGCAACTGAGAAATTATAAAGTAAGTCAGATGCAAAATATGCTAAAGCCGGTTTGAATTCAAAGCGCGACCACTCTCCAAATACACATGGTCCGGTTTCAATTCAAAATGTGTTCACTCTTGTGATAGGTTGAAAGTAGGTTAGCAAAGTACGCAGATGATGGTAATTTGCTAAATACGGAGATTGCTCCTAATATTAATTTAATTAGTCGAAGTTTACTGTTTATTTACATACCTACATAGACACACATGTATATAACTGATATTCATTGATTTAAATATAAGAAAAACGAGTTTGTGTGCAAACAAATTGCGGTTTTGGACTTGTTGGAAGGCGTTGTTTGGCATCTAATTTTTAACTGCCAATGCAGTCTAGTTGTTTGAACCAAGATCATATAAAACATAACGACTGGATGACAAGGAATATTCATGGTCTTTCTTGGGATGAATCTTTAACAGCTGGAATGGTATCATCTTATATAGCGCTTTATTTGAAGCACATTATCAGACTTACCTAATGCAAAACGTTGTAACTGATATGCTTGCACTAGGTTGTCCTATGCTATCGGACTTAAAAATCAACAATCGTTTACTATGTAACATCTATTGTTATAGACAGCAATAATAGTCTGCAATGTGCAAAACAAAGTACCTTATTGTTAAAAGAATGGTTTAATAATAATAAAACACAATAGAAACATTGTGTTTGTATTATTTATTTTAATTTAATTTTACACTGTTAGCCTTATTAACTATTATTATAACAACTTCTAGCAAACATTATTTTTATTGATCCAGCTATTGTGTACGTTAGAGAAGCCTAACCATTTTACAAAGACTTTATTTTAACTCCTTCTTAGGACTTTTTCTACCAGGTAAATTTCTGGATGTTCAACCTTTTGCAACTCCATTTCATAAAATGCACCTTTGATTTCTTTCTCGTCTTGATCTTCTAATATATATGTTGCCGGATTGGTTACGTTTACATTTTTATTCTTAAAAATTTTATTTAACATGTTTGGTGTGTCACCCTTCGTAAATGCTTCCCTCACACTGTCTTTAATTGAATATTTTGGTATTTTGATTGCAAGTTTGAAACCGGTAGATGATGATTTAAAAATAGTTTGTCATTGGATTTATCAAGTTTTATAGGTTTCACTTCGATAGTACTGTGAACTGTATTGTTATATTGTTGCACAATATTACTTAAATTTTCTATCTAATTGTAAGAACCGTTTAGGTTAAACTAGTGCCACATTTTTTCCTTTAAAGTTCTAATGTACGTTCCACAATGCATGTATAGGCCATACGTATTTAGAGAAACAATCAATAACTACTAAAATGTATTTAAATCCTTTGTTTGTTTGCGAATCATTTCAATCAAATCGGTCTGAAGAAGTTCATTTAAACTTTTTACTATCACTTTGCGTCTCTTGAAATTTATTAATGCTGGTTTATGAATTTCGTTTACTATATCCTCTTTCACTTTTGATTGAGCAACTATCGTAATACTTTTTTTCTAATCAGGATTTATTAAATACAATTAATAAATGCTTCTACGTTTGAATGTCGAGAGCTCCATTTGCTTTGAAAGGAACTTTTAATATAAAATCAAGGAACAGTGTGGTATTGTTTATGCTAGCACCGCTGTCACGAAAGCTGATTACATCCATACGTCTAAACAAAAATTCCTGTAACTGTGCAATTACATAACCTTTTTCGTTTATAAAAATTTTAGTGTCTTACGGGTATCCTTTAATATTCTCAAAGACTGATTTCTCATAAGGAAATTTATAATTATGCTTAATGTTGGAAATAAGAAATGTGTTGCAACCGTCGAGGAATGTATTAGAGTAAAACGTTGCTACTACAGTGTAGTGTAGCATATGTAACTTGTACTCAATCAAGGTTTCAAAAACGTTCGTTCTTTTTTCATACTCCTATTTACTTAGATCTATTTCACAGTTATTTAAGTGCCTTCCAAATTTGTCAATTGTCATATCATCTAATCACTTTTGCCTCACGCAATTCTTCAATGATCGAATTTATTTCGTTGCCGTGACCTGTGTGTCCAGCAGATGAAACTAAAAGCCGTAATCTATCAACAAGTTCATTAGGATCATTCCAATATAAATAATCTATGGCGTTATTTGATACTTCCATTGTCATACCGTCTCCAAGACGCTTTCTATAGTATAATGTTTTAGGTCTACGAAGTGTTTGTGGAAGTATGCTTAATGCAGATATTATTTTTTTGTATTTACCTGAATTTGTTCTGTTTTAGAATAATATCTTCTATTAGCATGTGTTCTTTTCACAATATCAAGGTATGACTTTAGATCTTGCGGTCTGTACCCGACAGGATATTTCTTAAACAGTAATTCGTATAATCCAGGAGTACCTTTATATTTCAAATTATGTATTAGTACATTTTTATCATCTAACGCAAAATTTGAATTGCCTATCATAAGACCATTTGAATCAGGGTTATACTTAACACCATATTTATAATCAAATTCATTTTTAACATTCTTAAACATATTGTAAATATATTCCCGAAGTGGCGGATGTAGCTGTTTGAGATAATGTATCATACCAGGTGAATCAACAAAGTTTTGTATATATTCCTGGGCTTCTTGAGCATTTTGATTCACTTCTGTTTCGTATTCATTATCAACATCATCATCTTCATCTATGGCATCATTTATATTCGGTATATGCTGAGTAATAACCGGCGAATCAATATAGTCAACGTTCCTTTCTAGCAATTTAGGTTTAACTTTTTACACTGCTATGAGGCAGTTCTTCTTTAAATTTTTCTTTCTTTACCAAACTTTCCCCTTCCAGTTTATTAGCAATAGTTTCTATTCGCGATGTTATGGCTAAGATTGATTCCGCTTAGACGACTGCAGTATTTTTTAACTGGCTTAGTTTGTATTTTACAATGTTCCTTTTCTCAATTAAAATTCTTTTAAGCTTTATCGTCTCCCTCTTGATAACGTAATAAGTTTATTGTAATAAAAAAATTCTTGGATACTAACGATGCTTGCGTTTCTCAAGGTTTAAATATGTATGAAGTGATCAAAACCTGTTCGGTATCTTCTTTGACCGGGATCACTATTCTTGTCTACAACTAAGAAACCGTATTTGTCTTTCCAACAAGCACCACATAATTTACGGAATTTATCATACTTCATGTCAGTATTGATGTGATCGTCATATATGTGTTTCAAGTTTAAATCATCTTGTTTAAATAAAACTAAAAGATTAGAATTATTACGTATTAAGTGCTTAGGTATACGAGTATAACTTTGACAAAGGTAAAAACTGTCTACTTGTTTATGGCGCTCCATACTAAAGTATTCCCTAATTCGCAAAGTACATCATCAAAAACAAATACAGAATTATTTCGAGCATCAAATGGTGATATAATATTGGCGTCGCCGTGGATCAATGTAGTAAGCGTAAGACTACGGATCCCAAGATCCCGGGTTCAAATCCCGACACGTCCGACTGCTTGAAAAATGGCAGGTGAGCATTTTTCATAAAAATTACGCCCTCGTTTCGATGAGAGGTTAAATGGAGGTCCCGTGTGTGAGTGTTGTCACGCACGTTAAAGATCCCTACCTTGCCGGAAACGGCAAGGGTTCGGCAAAATTTTAAATTTCCAGGCAACAAAAAACTCGCCTCCTGGCCAATGTAGTACCTACGGGTGGAGCATTGGAAATGTAAATGAACGGTGATATAATATTATCAGAACCTGAAAATGTAAAATATTTGATCCCTTTTATTGGTCGCAGTAGACTTTCAAGGTATTGATACTTTGGTTGATAAAGTAATTTAGAATAAACATATACGTTTTCAAACTTTAAACCATTAGGATGTTCTATCAACCTAACCATAACGTTGGTTATATCGCAATTTGATGGACCAACAACTGAACATCGAATAGATAAAGGCAGAAGAACGCTATGTTTTTTAGCTAACGATTGCATGTCAAAGATATCATTGTTTATGGTTAGCGATGTTGATTGTTTCACAACACGCATGTTTGCAAGTACTAAATTCGATTGTAAAGAAGTGGAATTATATATAAGAAACGGCGAGTATATAAAAAATCATTAATTCACAATAATTTATTTACTGCACAGCTTGAGGGGACAGTTATCCGCGAATGATTACCTATAATAATTCTAAAACTACTGTGAACGGACTGCTAAATACTGTAATTTACAATTTACCATTTGAAGCGCATATTCCGGATTACAAACGTTTGCGCTCCAGGTACAAAACTAATCAAACGGTTAGCTCGGGGAGACAAGGGCATAAACAAGTTAGACGAAGTTTGTAAGGAGCACGATATTGCATACTTCAAAGAAAAGGATCTATCTAAACGCCATCAAGCAGATTCGAAGTTAGCTCGGATAGCTACAGAAAGACTAAATTCTGGTGACTCGCCTTTAGGTAAAAAAGCAGCAGCATTTGGAGTTGCTACCGCAATAAAAGCTACAGTAAAACTTGGTATGAGTACCTGCGCATCACTGAAAACAAAAAATATCAATAAAATAAGAAAACTCATAAAGAAAACTAAAATAAGAAGTGCGCTAGGTATTAAAAGAATTATCAAACAAGCACGTACTGCTTTAAAAAGGATTAAAGGATCTAATATTATGGATGCAGAAAACATAGCAATTAAGGCCGCCAATACAGCAAAACAAAAGAAGTATATTAAATCAGTTCGTATTATATAAATACCTATAACAGGGGTCTTCTATCACTAATACCAATATTTGCAGGGCTAAGCGCCCTTGGTACTCTTACTAAAGATACAGCTGCTGTTGCAAAAGCAATTTTAGATACTAAAATAGCTAAGGAACAACTAGCGGAAAAACAACGTCATAACAAGACAATGGAGAACATTGCAGTCGGAAACGGCATGTACATCAAACCTTATAAAAAAGGTTTTGGTCTTTTTTTAGCCGCTGCAAAACCTCAAAGGAACGCAACTTGATTTTACCGAATCGAGCACTAAGCAATGTAGAATTAATAGAGTTTGTTAAGCAATTAGAAGTACCATATTTCCGTGGAGTGTTTATGAGAAACAATCTTCCCAAGAAAGTTAATTTAAAAGAATGTGGTATAATTAATTTAGATGGAATAGAAGGTTTAGGCACGCTTTGGACCTCTTATAAAAGTACGGTAGTAGCGCTATTTACTATGACAGCTACGGAAACCTGCGACCGCCAACAGAGTTGATAAGTTATTTGAATAGTGGAGGTAAATGTAACATTCTTTATAACATTAACCAAGAACAATCGTAGAGGTACTGTGTTTTGCGGACATTTATGCTTACAATTTTAAAGCAGTACATAGAACTGCGTAGGAAGTTGTCATGTCGTACACTTTTACTCTAACGAGAAACACTTCAGTTTTAACAAGCAACTTTAATCCGCCTATAAACTTGGATAATGATTCGAAGTACGTATTAGGATAAACACATTTTGAGTCTTAAAACACAATTCCAAACATTTAAAAACGAATAAATAGTAAATTTTATTATGGACCAAACGGAGTATTCATAGAAACACCTGAAGGTACTTATGAGATTAGGGAAATTAGTAAATATATTCAAAAAGCTTTAGGCAATAAAAGGTGACATGGTCGTATGGAACAATCACGAAGCGCTAGAAAGACACCAGTGTATATAGAAATTACAGCTGCCAATAATACCCTTAAATGTAGTATTAAATGTAGTGAAGATGTGGATTTTACCAAAAAGGATTCAATTGGTTCTCTTCTAGGTATCAATCCACGAAAATTGGTAGCATATGCCACGCATCAAGCAGACTACATGATCAACCTTTGTAATGTGAATGCAGTTTTAATCGACTGTAATATTGCAAGTGGATCCTATTTATATAGTAAACCAGCACATGTAATACATGAATTTTTTCCTCAAGTACCTGCAGGTTTTAAAATTGTCGAGTGCCCACCTACGAATACATATCTACCAATCAGGTCACGTATAATAAATAAAATAATAGTTAAAGTGTTAGATCAAGATGGAAATATAGTTAATTTCAGAGAAGAACTGCTAACTGTAAGGTTGCACTTAAAAAAAAATTGCAATAACCACGGGTATTAAGAATAATGCACACAACAGGTCAAGAATTGCTATAAATGCTGGAAATTTCAATGCAATCTACACTCGATTGATTGTTTCAAGATCGTTAACAGCACAAAACCGGCAGTTTCTACAATCGTTAGGACTGCATTTATTTAATTTAAAAAGTAGAATGAATAGTGAAATACTGAACGTGCGTGAAAAAGTTTACTTCGACAATGCAATTGTTAATATTGAAAAATATACTCATCAGCCTTGTGCTAACACATCTTTAAACAATAATGATGAAATTTGAATCCCTATACAACAACAAGATGTTTACCTTAACATCGAAGAGTATGCTGTACATAGAAGGCAAATTAATTAAAACAGATGGAACGCCGTCTCAGACAGCAAAGTCTGTAAATAATGGGGTTTTGCTGCTTTTGTTGAAATTAGATATGTGATTGGTGGTGTCATTGTAGATCGTGTTCGGAATCCTGGATTAACATCTATAATGAAAGGACATGTTTCATATCATAGCAATCAAAGTAAACATTTACAAAACGCTGGGTGATTTCCTATGGATGATTAGCAAATAGTTGATACCATTGGGAATTTTAACGTTGCAATAAATCTTTCAATGGTTCTCGGATTACGCAAAGATTTTTAAAAAAAGTATTTTAAACCTCCGCCATGAGTTAGTTTTACTACGTTCTAGTTTTGATACTGATGCTATAATTAATCCTACATTTAATGAAGAAATAAAAGTTATTTTAAACAAAATTTTATGGAAAATGCCGCATGTAGCGGTTGATGATACTCAACGAATTAATTTAATAGAATGCTTTGCACAAAATCAGGATTTACATATTCCGTTTAGAGAATGGGAGTTGCATGAATATCAACTTCTACAAAAAACGCAACGTCATACATGGGATATTAAAACAACAACACAATTAGAAAAACCAAGATTTGTGATTGTTGGTTTCTAAACCAACCAAAAAAATAAATATATGAGCAACTACAGTCGTTTTGATCATTGCTATTTAACCAACATGAAACTCTATTTAAATTCAGAAATTTTCTCGTACGTTAACTTAAATTTGAAGTTCGAGAATAAACAGACTGCGTTGTTATAAGAGATGTATGCCCAAATTTAGCAATCATACTACGAAAAAAAAAATGAACCAGTTTTTAATCCTGAAGATTTACGAAGTATTGCGCCATTAGTAGTCATAGATTGTTCTAGACAAAACGAAGCGTTAAAATCTGGTACTGGCTATATTAGCTTAGAATTTGAAACTAGCAGAAACGTTTTGCCAAATATATCTTGTCATTGCCTTATACTTCATGATAAGATAGTCAAATACAATCCGCTCTCAAAGAACATTAGAATATTATAATTACTTTATTACTGTATCTTTACAAATTATGAAAAAGAAAAACAATAAATCATTTAGCAATCACAGTCTGTTTATTATTTTACATGTTTTCTACAATATCAAATGTTTGATTGTTAATGGGTTATAATAATTTTTGCTTAAATATTCTTTACATGTTGGAATTATTAAGTGATTTAGTAAACAGTCATGAACTTTGTCAAATTGTGTCAGTAGAACCGCTAATATTCACAAGCAATTTAAATAAAAGTTTTGTAATACATTTCTCAAATAAACTAACTGGTACGTTATTAACAAACAACTGGATTATTTTTTTAACAGAACGGTTACTACTATTTTTCTCTAAAATACATTTATACTAATATAGTTCAACTCGGACAGATTGATTTTAGACACATCCAAAAAGAAAACAAACGGTGTACTTGTTGCAGGTATAAACATAACACTGAAGTTTTTATAACTAAAAAAATATTATATGTTAATTGGGATAAAATAAATTGCATTTTTTATCTGAGCCAGTGGTTGAAGCTTTACAAGTCGTTTCTGAGTGTATAGTTATACCCCAAGGTTTAGTATCAGTGGTTGATGCACTAAGAATTCTTTTATCATCACTTGGATTAAGAACAATTTTGTTTTGTTTAATAGTAAACACATCATGTTTGACTGATCTAATTAAACATTGCTGTTTCTGTACAGTCTGTTTATAAAACAAAGCATTCTTATAATCATCAAAAGAAATTTGCTTAATACTTGCTAAGGAAGATCCCTTTGACTCTTTTATTATCCTATCCTGAACTCTGTAAGTGTACATTTTAGATCTAAGCCCTACAAACTCTAGCATGACATCACTATTGTTTTCATCTTTTATAAGACCAGGAACCTTTTTACTTGATAATGGGATATGATATTTATTATTGGGGTTGTAATCGAAAATTTCAAATCTATGAATATCTTGTTTGATATAAGAGTAAATATATTCAACGCTAAACTCGTATATCAAACTATCCGTATATGTGTACAGAAGCTTTGCTTTGTTAGCAAATTGCGATTTTATATAACTATAGTGAAATTCATATAAATAGGTTTTCGAAATATCTAGAATAGAGAAACCTGCATCAATGGGTTTGTTTAAATAAACCTCTAATTTATTTATTTCTATTAAAATAAGATCTTTGTCTAACACAGTGCAACTGTGAAAATTAGGTTTTGTTAGGTAACTGAGCTCCAAACCGTCCTTCCCATTCGGTCACTAATTTCATATCTTTCCATTTCCGTACGTTTTCCATCATTTTTTCATAAACCGAATTTATCATATTTTTATAAAAGCATAAATCGAAACTATTTTTTGACTATTGTCTTAATTTCGTATTCAAATCAATGTAATCTTTTAACCAATGAGCTTGTTTAAATTGAAGAACCTTATGAATCTTTTTCAGTTCTAAACCGTAGCTTAAATACATTTTTAAATTCTTGTAGTGAATAATATAGTTGAGTTTTGGATATAAAATTGTAAGTAATTTCTTTAGGTTTGATTTGTTAGTAGGCACTGGTGGTATCATATATTCAGGCGCCAAAGGTAAGTCACTGTGAATTTCATGTAAAGATATTGGGTAGTGTAAATCGCATTCAAAAATATATTCTACATCAGAATCATCGCGAATACTAAACGTACTATATCTGAACTGGTGCCATCTAAAAATTCAAATTCTCCATATGGAAGATATTCAGACATTGCAGCCTTATATAAATTATTAACATCAAAATACATTAAATATTTAGAATTGAAATTCGGATCATAATCTGCATTCATATATTTGTTATTTGCTTTGGCATATCTATGCAAACATTGAGTAACGCCACCACGTATTCCCCATTCTAAAAACATTATTTTTTCAATATCAGTAAGCAACTCGAGTTTAACGTTCGTCGTTTTTAACATTGCGTCTAGAGCTAAACCAGAAGCCCTAAAGTAGTGAAGTGGATCTAACTTATACTTGAACATGCAGGTTTTTCTAAAGCTTTCAAATATGTCAGTCAAGAGCAGTACATCTGTTTTTAAATATAGACCTGAATAGTCCCCTAGTGTTTTTATATTAAATGTTTGCCAAAAGTGTTTAGGATGATTGTAGTCTTCATCTGAGGCTTCTTCATTTCGCAAACGATTAAAGAATGCTGTTTTACAGGGTAAATTGGTTTCATTAAGCCTACCCCAAGAGTTAAAGTAATCATAGGAAATATGTCTTTACGCAAGTTATGTATCCCCCAATTGATATATATGTTATAAAATAGAATAATTAGGAAATTATTAGAAAGTGTTAAGAATACGCCAAGTGAAGTGCAACATTGTAACACAAAGATAATTTGTAAAGTTTATTAACGTTTATAAAAACGGAGCGCTACTTTGTACCGCAAACGATAGTGACACTGCAGATGTCAGGTCACAGACGGTCAGGTACCGTAATTACTTAGAAATTAAGATTACAACAATGTAACTATGAATAGAGTTAAGAATAAGCAGACATGAGATCTGCAAGTTCCCACAACCATGTGAGGGGGTATAGATATTATAAAAAGCCCGGGAGTCCTAGTTAACGACAGTCAGTCAAGTGATCAGCTTTTACATTGCAGTTTACTTACTACTCAAAATAGTACATTTTTTAGTTATTTTCAGACTTAGAATAAATTTAAATCAAGCTTTGTAAAATTTTATAATTAATGTCTGTTTAAGAAATAAAAATTGTTAAGAAGTTTGGAACTGGCTTTCTAAAAAAAGCCGCTCCTAAGCCAAGAACCTTAACTGGCGCAGCGAAACGGATGTCAAAATGTCACTTGGGTACCTAAATTCGAGGAACTGGTGGTCTGGAATTTCAATTTCGAATTTGACAGAACCAAACAGAAGTTGAAGGCGAAATAAGAATCGTTCAAACCCAGCAAACAAACAGAAGTTAAAGGCAAAACACAATCGTTCAAATTCAACAAAAGAAAATTTGGAGAAGATACAAGCATAGATCGAATCTGAAAACCAAGGTGGAGGAAGTATAAGAATCGACGGACTTCATGAAACCAACAAAATAACTAGTGTAAGTTCATTTTCCTTAAACCAGTGAAATTTTTATTTTACAAACATATTTGGTGTCTGCTAGTATAAGAGATTTTATGATTTATATATGTATATTGACTATTAGTAACATTGTTTTATGCAATTTGATGAAAATAATCTACTTAGCTATTGCAAGGGATTATCTTAAGTTATTGTTGAGAAAATTTATTTTTGTTCAAAAGAGATCTAAACATTTGAAAGAACCCAAAGATGCATTTTAAGCGCACTTGAGACAATTATTACGAATGTAACTTGCGCAAAAAATTATTAAAAACAATACAAAACGAATTTATAATTTAAGAATACAAAAATTAACTAGAGCAAAACCGCAAAGAAAATAACGCAATAAATTATTAAAAGGCAAACCCATCGTATTCCGTAAATAATAGACACAACTTGCAATCATTATTAACCTACATTCCTATTTTGAGAATTAGCAAAGTGCAAACTCAAACGCGAGTTTTATCATCGAAAGTGAATAATTTAAAGCAACCTTGAACGCAACGATTATATCTAATTATAATTACTGAACAAAGCTATTCAAAACGCATCGCGAATCTAAATATAACCATACGAGAACTCTTCAATCTACCACAATAAAATTCAATCATTATTAATTAAAATAAAGCATAGAAATTACGACCGGAAACTCTTATAAAACATCATCTAAAATACGAAAAATACGTCTAATTATTAAATCAACTTAAGAAATCTATAAATAATCTGGCTATTCATACGCATGTTGCAACCTTATAAAAGCACCATTACATTGACATTTTATAATTAAAATACTGTAGCAATTAACAAGATATAAATTTCATTCATTCCAAACGCAACATTGTATGAATAAATATTCCAATACGAGATCATTAATTATAGTAAAGTAGCAATCTATTTAAACAAAAGCTTTCAGGAAGATCAAATACAGTATAAATTGCATTATATTACAGCATTCACAGAGACGGAATAACACCTACATTAGATTTAAAAATAACCTTGTAACAGAGACACTGACGCAACAATTGACTAAAAAGCAACATCTTACAGTAGTTAAAAACATTGTAACCAAAACAAGATCATTGTATTAATTACGAAAAAAGAAGTTTTATGCAACCTTGAACAACGCAAAAGACGAAACCTTGCAAACTTTATAATTAACACTTAAGTTCCGAGACGAAAAGCATCGTGGACACTTATGAATTACACAGACCCATGGGAAAGATAACTACAACAGACAACTAAATCGGCATAATTAAAAATAGAAAAGTTTTAACTGACGCAAAGCAAGCGAAATAAAATAAATTACCACAAGAATCACTGTCACCGCAAAATTTCAGAGATCAAACCTATAATAAAATTAACATCAGTAAATTAAAAATAAACGTAACCAAGACAGTATCAAGCCTAAAACCTATAAAACAATTACAACACTGTGTACTTAAATACAAAATAAGCAACTCAATTCATTAAATAATCTAAAACGACAAAAGCTAAAAATAGCAAGTAACCCGACGCAATCTAAACGGAAAATTAATAAATCCAAGCAAAGAATAACAATACAAACCACGAAATAAATCCCAATTTTTACAAAAACTAAAACTAATCAGACTCAAACTAAATATTAATTATTAGAACACCCCCTCCCCCAGCCAAAATGAGTGAAGATATTAAACTGTATTTGGAAACGGTATCAGTTTTTAATGGAGACTAATGTCTTCTCAGAAATTTTATAACGGTCTGTGAAGTATTTTTGAAAACCTTTCATATACCCGAAGACAACAAAAGAAACGTATTACTCCTACGCCTTATTATCAGCAAATTAAAAGAAAGGGCACTAACATTAATTGCCAGTCGGATGTTTTAGAGCAATGGGACGATTTCAAACGAGTATTGATTGCCTATTTTGGCGATCAACGTAACCTAAAATGTCTAGTACGTGACTTAATAAACCTCAGAATAGAAAACAACCAATCCCCGTACCAATTTGGAATGAAATGCCAAGATGTAAGAAGTTTAATCTTGACAAAACTAAAAATTGAAGAATCCGACCAAAATATCAGACTTTTAAAAACAAAGATGTATGACGAAATGGCATTAGACGCATATCTAAATTCACTACCAGAACGATTTTCAGACAAAATCAGATTTTAACATCCCCAAAACCTACAGGAAGTTATGAACAAGATAATCGAAGAAGAAAACATTATGTATTACAGAAACAGATTATATAACCCCAACGCGAATAAAAGTTACTCACCACTAAAAACCATACAACCCGCGAGACAAACAAATCCGAAACAAATGTGCACCCCATTCAATAAACATACAAACCAACCGCGAAGCAATAATCCACATTTTAACAACGCAAACTTTAACAATCAATATAAACATTTTTCAAAACCAACGTTTAACCCGAATTTCACGAAACCCGCATTTCAACCAAGATTCAACCAAAATGGAAATCAACAAAAACCAGCATTCAACGCCAACCCTGTTAGAAATTTACCAATGACAAATAATTATAACAATCCTAATAACTATTATAAACCCACACCAATGGATATCTCATCTGGTAACACCAGACCAAATACAAAAATAACACACATTCGACCGAACCCTAACCAAAAACGCACTTTTACATCGGAAAAACTATTTCATCAAGAAGTAGAGAAATATGAAGATGACCAGAATAATTACATTCGGCCAAGCACAAACAATGAACAAAACCATTCGAACAATTACGAACGCTAAGAATTATAAGAAACATATAAAGAGGACGACGAAGAAAACGCCTACTCAAATTTTCAGATAGACCGATTTATAAACAACCAACCTTAATAAACTTAAATAATATAAATCACCTAGTACTAGTTTTCTTACTATTGTTATCTGCTTGAACGGCCGCATGAACACAAATGTGCTTCACTACGCTCGTATACAAGGTAAGTGTTTGAAGTAATTATTTGTTTGTTTATTATCAGTTATTTTATTTTTCGTATACATGTCCACTTTTCTCTACCATCAGTAGCTATCAAAATTACCGCGAAAAATTACACTGGTTCACTTCTCACCGGATCTGAATAAACAACAAATTTTAATTGATAATTAGATTCACGTTAGCATACCGATTAGCAAGGAATTGCATGTTTGACCAAACCTCATTTATTTCGCTTATCTTATTTACGAGTCTTCTTGATATCTGGTTTGTTATTATAATTTGTACTAGACTTACGTATTTGTTATCGCCGCAAGGCTGTTTTAAAACACCGAAGTTAGTTTCCATTTCATCCGCGAGTATTGAATCAATCTTCGATCTACGTAATCAACTAATTGCTCTTTTGAAACTTGGCGGTTTTAAACTTCATAAATGGTCAAGTAACCATCTAGAATTATTAAAAGATCTTTCCACTACGCAACAATTCGCGCAACCGTGCTCCTTTGAGGATCCTGACACTCAACCCCTAAAAGCTCTAGGTCTTTAATGGAACCCCACCACAGATAATTTTTGTTTTCTGGTTTAGCCACTAAGTACCTCTTGTACCAAATTCAACCTACTTTCCAACTTAGCTTGTATTTTCGACCCTATGGGACTTTTATCCCCCCTTACTTTCCTGGTAAAACACTTAATTCAACGTTTCATCATCATCATTAGGTCTTCAGTCCTAGAACTGGTTAGACGCGTACCATCATTGTTCCCTATTCTGAACTAACCTACAGATTTCCCTGAAATATGCACAGTTTGCATCTATAGCTGTCTGATCTAGGTCTACATCTACCTCTTTTTTCCTATCTCTGCTTGTAATATATCACATACTATTTCCCAAAAATGCCTTAGAACGTATTCCGCCCTACTATTTCTCTTTTTCCCCAGATATCCTTGTTCCCATACTATTTCTGTAACTTATTTGTTATTATCTTTGTCTGTCCATGCTATCGTCCTCATACATCTGGAGCATTTCAAAAGACTGCTAACGTTTTGGTGTCTGCATTTCAGCCAACATTTTTTAACATGTTTCTATTTATACAATTGAGAGGATGGTTATTAAAGAAGTGTGCGATTGCATTATTGAAAGGCTTAAGTAGTCGTTTTTTTTTTATATTTATTTTGAGGGGGAAAATTCATTATGATTTAAGTTACCTCTTTGGTAGATTTTAACATGGTTCCGAGGCGACTCTATGGCGGGTTTACACTTGTCAGATACCAATGTTGTTCTATGAAGATTGTATATGGATCTGAGGCGACCCTATGGCGGGTTTACACTGTCAGATACCAATGTTGTTCTATGAAGATTGTATATGGATCTGAGGCGACCCTATGGCGGGTTTACACTTGTCAGATACCAATGTTGTTCTATGAAGATTGTATATGGATCTGAGGCGACCCTATGGCGGGTTTACACTTGTCAGATACCAATACTGTTCAACGGAGATTGTATATGGTTTTGAGGTAACCTTATTGTGGATTTATACTTGTCAGATACCAATGCTGTTTTACAAGGATTGTTAATATGCTTATTTTATGTAATTAGTTATTTTATGTATAAATAGAAATCATGTATGTAGGGTGTATTTCATGTTAATATTGCAAGGAAAACCCAGGAAAAACTTGCAATGCTACCTAGATATTGTGGGCATTTGATTTTCATTTGTTATTTCTTTTGTTATTTCTTTTAGTAATGGAATCCATTGTTTACTGAAAGTCACGGATTCGTTTGCAACGCAGTTATTTTTATGTAGGGTTATATAGGCAGCTTCTTTGATTTTGCGTTTTTGGTGGTTTTCTTCTTTTCTTCTTTTCAGGAGTATGTGTATTCAGCTCGTTCCCTTTCTATTGTTTTCTAATTTTATACCCTATTTTACCGAGATTCAGTGAAGGAGGTTAAGCAACCTGTGGCTACCAAGATCCCCCAACACTTAGACATTTGCCGAAATAATGGTTTTCTAGTAAATCCTTTCACACACTTAACATTATTCGAGAATATTGCCCAACCAATTCTTGTAGTTACTTATAATAATCATCATGTTTACGCACAGTTATCTTTTCGTCATTAGTTTATCCATCTTGGGATTGGTTGGATGCGTACCTCCATTGATTTCTATTCTGGGCTAGCCTACACATCTCCCTGAAACCTCTACAGCCTACATCTTTTACTATCTGTGTGCAGTTATAACGTTTATGGTCGTTAAAATTGGAATGGGATGCTCCCCCTCACCCGACCTCAGCCGTTTGAGGAAGAGATACTTGAATGAGTTACCGCTTCTTTCGCTTTGTTACTCCTTTCGCCGTTGAGGTTCGCTTAGTGTGCGCCAAGTTTAAGGTCGCTCCTTTTCGTACAATCTGTTTGCCCCGATTCGAATTGTTGGCCGCCGCATTGGCATTCAAATTAATAATCTTTGTCCTTAAAACCTTGGATTCTTACCTTACCTTTCATAAAATTTACTGACTCAATGGTAGTACCTTTGTGGATTCGTTCCCCGCTGCAGCGTTAGAAGACTTTCGTAGCCAATCGTGTTGCTTACATTTAGAAAAACACATCTTGTGCCTTTTGGCATCACATCCTCCATCGAGAACCTTGCAGATGTCGGGTCACGTGGTTTACTCTCTACCGACTTGTGCCAATGTTTTTTATGGTGGGCGGCTTCACCAGCCTTGTTCTAGTATTTCGAAAACTACAGTCCACATATTCCGCATTTAGATACTTCTGAACTTCTTACTGAACAACGCTCTATCGTTTTATGCACTGTCGTAACTTCCTGTTAAATTCAATCAATTCTAGAAAATCACTCTTCCTTTCCTTTTATTACACGTATTGTTGCTTGGATTATCCGTTTTCGTCATAATCGACGTCACCCACTCGAAAGGTAGTCCGGACCTTTGTCATCTTCTCAGTTGCACAATGCTTTGATTCCATTGTTTGCGTATACTCAACGATCTTATTTTGCTATCGAGTTAAGGCGTCCTGTGTCAAAGCTTTGCTGTTTACCTTCAATGTAGAAAAAAAAATATTTTTTTATTTTTTGTAAACTTTTTTTTTCGCTTTTTCATTCCGCCCTTCTTTTTACTTATTTTCCTTTAAAATGACTTGCATTTTGGTGGATAGTATGTTTCGTTTATATTGTATTTAATTTACTGCTTAATTTATATTCCGTTTATATTGTATAATTTGCCGCTTAATTTATTTTCGAAGTTGGAATTTGTTGACTATCTACCTACGCTCGGTATATCAAAATGTTATTACATGTACCGTGAATTACTTCAAACACCGCGCCTGTACAAAGTGCCGCGATATCGATAAACTATGCTCTTTGCATGTGCAAAAACTTTCTTATCACCGGCCATGGAGAAGACACGAAGCATTGTAGTATCGTTTTCCGTTGAAGACGGCCTCAAAATTACATGTGCTCCACTTTGCCATATTGAAGGGTCGACTTTCGTTACCTGTACTTGACGGACGCATTTTTCAATGTAGCTTGTATTTTCGACCCTATGGGACTTTTATCCCCTTACTTTCCTGGTAAAACACTTAATTCAACGTTTCATCATCATCATTAGGTCTTCAGTCCTAGAACTGGTTAGACGCGTACCATCATTGTTCCCTATTCTGAACTAACCTACAGATTTCCCTGAAATATGCACAGTTTGCATCTATAGCTGTCTGATCTAGGTCTACATCTACCTCTTTTTTCCTATCTCTGCTTGTAATATATCACATACTATTTCCCAAAAATGCCTTAGAACGTATTCCGCCCTACTATTTCTCTTTTTCCCCAGATATCCTTGTTCCCATACTATTTCTGTAACTTATTTGTTATTATCTTTGTCTGTCCATGCTATCGTCCTCATACATCTGGAGCATTTCAAAAGACTGCTAACGTTTTGGTGTCTGCATTTCAGCCAACATTTTTTAACATGTTTCTATTTATACAATTGAGAGGATGGTTATTAAAGAAGTGTGCGATTGCATTATTGAAAGGCTTAAGTAGTCGTTTTTTTATATTTATTTTGAGGGGGAAAATTCATTATGATTTAAGTTACCTCTTTGGTAGATTTTAACATGGTTCCGAGGCGACTCTATGGCGGGTTTACACTTGTCAGATACCAATGTTGTTCTATGAAGATTGTATATGGATCTGAGGCGACCCTATGGCGGGTTTACACCTGTCAGATACCAATGTTGTTCTATGAAGATTGTATATGGATCTGAGGCGACCCTATGGCGGGTTTACACTTGTCAGATACCAATGTTGTTCTATGAAGATTGTATATGGATCTGAGGCGACCCTATGGCGGGTTTACACTTGTCAGATACCAATACTGTTCAACGGAGATTGTATATGGTTTTGAGGTAACCTTATTGTGGATTTATACTTGTCAGATACCAATGCTGTTTTACAAGGATTGTTAATATGCTTATTTTATGTAATTAGTTATTTTATGTATAAATAGAAATCATGTATGTAGGGTGTATTTCATGTTAATATTGCAAGGAAAACCCAGGAAAAACTTGCAATGCTACCTAGATATTGTGGGCATTTGATTTTCATTTGTTATTTCTTTTGTTATTTCTTTTAGTAATGGAATCCATTGTTTACTGAAAGTCACGGATTCGTTTGCAACGCAGTTATTTTTATGTAGGGTTATATAGGCAGCTTCTTTGATTTTGCGTTTTTGGTGGTTTTCTTCTTTTCTTCTTTTCAGGAGTATGTGTATTCAGCTCGTTCCCTTTCTATTGTTTTCTAATTTTATACCCTATTTTACCGAGATTCAGTGAAGGAGGTTAAGCAACCTGTGGCTACCAAGATCCCCCAACACTTAGACATTTGCCGAAATAATGGTTTTCTAGTAAATCCTTTCACACACTTAACATTATTCGAGAATATTGCCCAACCAATTCTTGTAGTTACTTATAATAATCATCATGTTTACGCACAGTTATCTTTTCGTCATTAGTTTATCCATCTTGGGATTGGTTGGATGCGTACCTCCATTGATTTCTATTCTGGGCTAGCCTACACATCTCCCTGAAACCTCTACAGCCTACATCTTTTACTATCTGTGTGCAGTTATAACGTTTATGGTCGTTAAAATTGGAATGGGATGCTCCCCCTCACCCGACCTCAGCCGTTTGAGGAAGAGATACTTGAATGAGTTACCGCTTCTTTCGCTTTGTTACTCCTTTCGCCGTTGAGGTTCGCTTAGTGTGCGCCAAGTTTAAGGTCGCTCCTTTTCGTACAATCTGTTTGCCCCGATTCGAATTGTTGGCCGCCGCATTGGCATTCAAATTAATAATCTTTGTCCTTAAAACCTTGGATTCTTACCTTACCTTTCATAAAATTTACTGACTCAATGGTAGTACCTTTGTGGATTCGTTCCCCGCTGCAGCGTTAGAAGACTTTCGTAGCCAATCGTGTTGCTTACATTTAGAAAAACACATCTTGTGCCTTTTGGCATCACATCCCCTCCATCGAGAACCTTGCAGATGTCGGGTCACGTGGTTTACTCTCTACCGACTTGTGCCAATGTTTTTTATGGTGGGCGGCTTCACCAGCCTTGTTCTAGTATTTCGAAAACTACAGTCCACATATTCCGCATTTAGATACTTCTGAACTTCTTACTGAACAACGCTCTATCGTTTTATGCACTGTCGTAACTTCCTGTTAAATTCAATCAATTCTAGAAAATCACTCTTCCTTTCCTTTTATTACACGTATTGTTGCTTGGATTATCCGTTTTCGTCATAATCGACGTCACCCACTCGAAAGGTAGTCCGGACCTTTGTCATCTTCTCAGTTGCACAATGCTTTGATTCCATTGTTTGCGTATACTCAACGATCTTATTTTGCTATCGAGTTAAGGCGTCCTGTGTCAAAGCTTTGCTGTTTACCTTCAATGTAGAAAAAAAAATATTTTTTTATTTTTTGTAAACTTTTTTTTTCGCTTTTTCATTCCGCCCTTCTTTTTACTTATTTTCCTTTAAAATGACTTGCATTTTGGTGGATAGTATGTTTCGTTTATATTGTATTTAATTTACTGCTTAATTTATATTCCGTTTATATTGTATAATTTGCCGCTTAATTTATTTTCGAAGTTGGAATTTGTTGACTATCTACCTACGCTCGGTATATCAAAATGTTATTACATGTACCGTGAATTACTTCAAACACCGCGCCTGTACAAAGTGCCGCGATATCGATAAACTATGCTCTTTGCATGTGCAAAAACTTTCTTATCACCGGCCATGGAGAAGACACGAAGCATTGTAGTATCGTTTTCCGTTGAAGACGGCCTCAAAATTACATGTGCTCCACTTTGCCATATTGAAGGGTCGACTTTCGTTACCTGTACTTGACGGACGCATTCAACAGAGATTTTTTACTATCGTTATCCGTTTGAACGGCCGCATGAACATAAATGTGCTTCACTACGCTCGTATTCAAGGTAAATGTTTAAAGTAATTATTTGTTTGTTTATTATCAGTTATTTTATTTTTCGTACACATATCCACTTTTTCTCTACCATCAGTATCGAAATTGCCGCAAAAATTAACATAATTAAATATAGACTTACGTTTTATATTAACTACATAGTTTTACACTCGTATTACTTGTCATTTTGACTAAACTGAAATTTATGTAATAATGTGATTTCAACTGTTACAGTTCACGCGTCGAATATGGAATACCCTCGCTTATAGGCTCTGTTCGGTTTTATAGACTGCTTCGTTTCACGTGCTCGTATTGGTTGATCGTTTGCTATCTTGTTATTAGACAATGGCCAAGGCGTTGTCATTACGTGCTATTTTTAACCTATTAGGTTTTATTCAGGGTTGCTTGCTATAGACGCCTGATTTAGCACGTAGACAAAAGCTTTGTATTATAGAATTTATTCCCAAGTGGTATTTTGTACCTTTCAACTTGCACGTAGGCGTAATTTTTAGTCTCCATGCCTTGTTTACCTAAGTTGGGTTTTGTTGCAATTTCTACATTTCAAATGTCACGTACGCTTTCGTTTCAATATCTATTCCTTATCGCGTCATGAAATATGTAGTTTTTTAAAAGTTTGTTTATTACAAACTGGTATAAATTATATGCATTTTATCGACTTCTACTTTTATCGCAAAAGCATCGAATTTGAAAGAGATTTCATTTCACGTTTATTTTACTTTAAATATGCCTAAATTGTATTAATTTTGAGTTCATGAATGTTTTAAATGTTTTAAAATGGATTAAGTTGCGCCCGCAAATATTTATTTTACCAAATGTGGTTAAGTTATTACAGAATGAGCTTTCTTTTATTAACTGTAGCTTGTTCTTAATTTTATACAGGGGATTTGTATATGCTTATTGCATAAAGAACGAATTATTTACATTTTATGATTTAAGCGTTTAGTTTTCGCGGTTTTTATGATACTTACATGAAATATTCCTCCCTTGTGACCTTATATACCCATAAATAATCTTATTATCATAGCATATATATATATATATATATATATATATATATATACATATATTGACGTGATAAGAGTCACGAGAATTCATTGAAACCCAAATTCTACAAATAAATCCCACTAAAATATAATTGAATTTTCTGTAATAGACGAGATTGAAAATGAAGTTTCGAAAAGAATTGGAACAAAGCGTCAATTCGTTGATTATTTTCAGCATTAATATGCGACGCCGCACTAATAGTATATGTGTTAGAGCAGGACGAACAGCATGCGTCACTGGAACAAAATAACGAGGTAATAAAACTCAACAATTTTGAAAGCTAATTAGGATTTCCAAAAATATTATGTAAGATAAGCATTTTTTATTTAGAATCGAATTGCGAACATTTTACTAGGTTCTGAAAACAGGCAAGTTCATGCACATAAAGAAGCGTTTATTAAAAGCGGGGAGTCATTTGATTCATTCGATTTTTAAATTTGATCACGAAATGTTATTTTGATGTAAGGCGCGAGCTGTTGCTTTGCGAAGATACAATTTGAAGTATGCAGTAAGCATTTTTCTTGAATTTCAACAGTATAATCTCGAACATTATAATGTAAGGTTTCCTGAATATCCAATTAGCCTATAAAATTTCGACATTTTATTACCTTGTTATTCGATTCTAGTTACTCGTAACGCTCGCTTTTGTTTTTGTTTATCATATGCTATTGCTGTTGTGTATCGCTTTTCTCCAATAGTGAATGCGAAGATTATAAATTGTTTTTATCAGTTGTCCCAGGGATTTTTTGTTTTATTTTCAATGTTCAAACTGCGTCTTGGAAAAAAAATGTTTATTTAATGAGTTTATATGAATTTGACGTATTCCTAAATCCCAATGACTCATCTTTTTATATTCTAGAGAACTTTCTATTTATATGAATTGCAATATCCACGGAATAATTAATTAAAAATTTTATTTCTTTTTAATGCATAAGGGTTTGCGCTTTATAGGAAATATTTGCTTCCAGTACACAAAATTATTTATTAATGTAGGGGTTTTAAAATACACCTTGATTTTAGTTTCTTAAACTAAATGCGTAAAGCTGTACTCTTTTATGCTATTTAGAGCAAATCAAATGCATTTTACGTTATCTTGCAATTTACATATCCAATTTACGTTACTTGCTATTTATTTACATTAGGCTTATATTATACAGGGTGATTATTTATACACGCGCAATTTGGGTTCTTGCATTGTACACCAATGAATAAAGGTACACTTGTATTATGCAGTGCGTACCCATGAATTTACGGAAAATTCCATTTTTTTGGAATACTATTATATTTCAGTGAGATTTATTTTTAAAATTAAGGTGTTAATGACCTCTCGTGACCCCTTATCACGTCAATACTTATTGATATGATAACGCTGCACGCCGATGCAATTATACTTTCAGTCTCCTGCTGATCACCACCACTCTGTATCTTTTAATATCCTAAAATTTAAATATGCCTCGGCTAGCTTAGTCTAATCCACACAAAGTGCACAACGTTACGATAATCATATAATTTACCCCTTTTATTTAATGTTTTTCCTGCTTAAAATGAGAAAAACGAAATCGACTAATATTTGTATAATGAGAAAGAAAAAAAATGATGTACCTTCACAGCTTAATATGTTTTACTATATGACAAAAATGAACCCCTGAATTAAATAATAATAATTTTTAAATTGTTTTATCCCCAAAAGTATAGCTCCCTTTTCTTATTTTAAAGCCAGCAAAAATGACACTGTACACTACTGGAAAATCTTTGAACATTTAAGACGTTTCCCCTTTTTACGTATATTTTCACGTATAATAGAAATTTTTGTTGACTCTTTACATAAAATATTCGGTTTAATAAATATAGCTAATGTTCAAAAATAAAAAGAAAATAATGCCTTGTGCTAGATAGTTCTGACCTGTAGTTTTCTTTGTGCGTCTTTCTGGATCTGCTACTGCGTACCGTGAATCAGTTCCCCAGGATTACTTTTAGTTGAGATGCTCCATTCAATGCATAAAACAATTCTCTGTTTTGTGCGCCTTTGCATAGATTTAAACCAATATTTCTATTCGGATTTCTTTCCAGTATTGTCAATTTATTTAGTTTCCAAATTTTACCCCGTTCAATCAATAATTTACGAAATCTAACTTAGATTTTGTAATCTCGCTTAGATTTACCCCGTCTTACTTAGAGTTACTTGGATTTTTAATCTGCCTTAGAGCCCTAAATTATAAATATTTAAAATTAATTAATTAATAAACTTTTACTCACGTTTTCCAGCAAATGGCAAAACTTGTCTTATTTATTTCTCACTATTATTTGCTTTAAAATTTTCCAACACCACTTTTCACAAATATTTAGTTATTTAATTTTAATATTCATTCGTTGCGTAAATTCTTGACTCTAAGTGTTGTGAATTGTGCTCAGTTCGAATGAAAACTCTGCTTATCAAATTCGCGTGTTATATAAGCTACGCCCCATCTAAAAATTTATTGGTTATCGGCGCAGTATGTTCAAAGTTTACGACCAGCCATAAGATGCTTTTAAATACTTTAGGCTTTTACAGGTATACGTCTGATAATAGTTCGGCGGAACGATTTTTTGATCACGTAGGATACCAGTGAATTTCTGTTCTGTATTTATTTTAGACCGTCTATTTTGATGTTATTACAGAAATTTCTAATTCGCCTTGGCACGTAATTTAACTTATAGCTTTCGTTTGTATAGATAATACTTTGGGTTTTGCATTAACTTCATGTAGAAAATCACGTAGGCGAAATGACGTAAATTAACATATTTCTGTTTACATCCTGCGTTTCCAAAACGTATTTATTTCGAAAGATGTGTTTCTTATCAGGACGCTATGCTATCTCCTATCACTATCGCATGTTTAATTTTAATGAGAATTGTATCATGATTTTCTAGTTTTTACTGCATTTAACGCGTATCTATTTAAAATTTATGAATGCTTTTTGGTTTAAGACAAGTTTGATTGCGTGTAGAGTTATTTCTTTTGCTGAATGTGGGTTTATTGTCGAATGAAATGTTTCCCGGCATTAATTAAAGTCAACTGCGGTCTTTATACAGGGTGTTAAATGTTTGTTCTTTGATAATATGCAAATTACGTATTTTTCATGATAAATAATTATAGATTTCTTACTCCTAGTACTTATACATGTATTGTGTGACCATTATGACTCAATATACCCCTAAATAACCCTCTTATCATAGCAATATATATTGCTACGCCGTGTGTGTCTGCACCTTTTTTTATATTGCAAGTTCGCTTACTTGGTAGTGTCAAAAATACTTAAAATGCCACGGCTGCTCAGTTTACTTTCCTAAAAATAAAATTTCAACACGAAAACTCCAGCTAGGGTAAACAGACAACATTTATTATAAACCAACCGGATTTCATCTAACAAGCCACAATCAAAATTATACTTCTCTTCACGCCTCTTTAACAAGTTATATACAACCACTTTAAAATACTTAACAGTAACAATTCCAAGATCAATATTTACACCTAATAATATATCCAATTAATTAAAAGAAAGTAATAGGGCTTCAACACATATTTCTTACTCAACATTTCTGTTCCAATAACAGCTCATAGTAAAACATGTACCTTCAGTGCAAATTTCTGCAAAAAAATATTTCAAACAACCCTCTTACTTCGTACATAATCAAGTAATGTACAGACCATAAATACCCTTAAACCTATAAATAAATTCAGAAGAAATTTTGTAACATAAAAGAATAAAAACAAATAAATGAAGATAACCCAAATTAAAATATTAAATAAAAACAACTTTTCCCCTTTTTGTCTTCAAAATTATTCCTCTAACTAATATAGAATCAATTCTCCACACAAAATTATCAATAATATTTACAAATCTTAAAGCTGTAAGATACAGTTACCAGTAAACAATGTACACGCGGAAATAGCTTTCATTCTTCATGGTACTGCTGCATGAAAGAACAAACCTTAAATCTGGAATTCTCTCCCAAATTCAAGCTATAACCATAAATTACCAAACGGTTCCCAATTTTCCAACGTTCGGCAGTTCGCCCGAACTTTCGCTGTGCATCAAGATTCTTCCTGAAATTATGGCTGTGCACCAAAATTTTCTCGGTGGATTGTAATCTGTGGGCGTAAACCTAAATTGGTTAAAAGTCGACTTTCAATATTTTAAAAATTAACTACTTATTTTATATAGCATGTGTAAGAAAATAACATCAAACTGCCTTACTAATTAAGATCGCCAAATATCATAATAACTCGTAATACGCACAAGACGAAGAGCTAAAAAGCTAAGAACTAAGAGCTGAAAGCTAAAGATTTAAAAGATAAGAAAGCCTTCAATCTGACGGCCCAACGTTGGGGATCGAATGTTTTTTTTTACTCTGGCGAGGCAATTTAGACGGAGATAAACGGCAAATTATGGCGACCCAAAAGCGAGGCTCGAGTTCCAAATAAAATTTTAGTTATTTTATTCCAGGAAACTGGCGATCTGAGACCGGGAGTCTGTGTTTTGTATTAATTTAAGAATTTTTTGAGTGTGTGTGGGAGTGATTTGAACGTATTCAGAGAAAGGAGTGGTTAAGGAGCCAAGGAGTGGAAATTGGAAGTGACGATAGTGCCTTGTGTGATAAAAATTTGAAAATGGAGGTAACTGAAGGTAGTAGGGATCAGTCGAAGACGGAATCAGGAGCAGCTGGAAATGAAGTAATTTTGAGAATGCTAGAGAGAATGAGTGAAGAATCAAACAAGAAATTTGAGCAAATGAGTGAAGAGTCGAATAAGAAATTTTAGCAAATTAGTTTGAAAATCGATAAATCAACGAAAAAATTTTCAGAATTTAAAAATAGCTTAACTGTAAAAATAGGGGAAGTTGAAAATAGGGTTGATAAAAATGAGCGCAATATTAGAGGTTTAAATCAGGAAATGGGACAATTAAGTACTGATGTAAGAATTTTCTGTGAGGACGAGATTAATGCTAAAATGACTGAGGTAACGGACTTGTGTAAGGATCAGTTAGGTCGGGTAGAGAGAGAAGTGACCAAGATTAAGCACAATGTAGCGACTTTAATGGGGGATGGTCCAAGGTTTGTAACAGGTAATATGTCTTTAGAGCAACAGATGTAATTTTATGGGGATAGTAGGGTAAACCTGCAAATATTTATTAATAACGTTAGAGGCTTAATAAATAACTTATACGATGAACAGGCAAAGTTAAATTTTGTAAAAGCTTTACTAAAAGACCATGCTGAAGCTTGGTACAATTTAATCGGACAGGAAATTGACACTTACACGGACTTTGAGGACAGATTTTTAAAGCATTATTGGAGTGACCACAGACAAGACCAGGTACGAAACGATTTGATCACGGGGAAATTTAAGAGAGAATTTTTAGGAAGTAGGGAGCAATATGCTATACGAAAGTATAGCATTGCGAAACAACTGAATCCACCACTGACGGACCGACAGATTATAAAATACTTCTCGAGACATTTCGAGGTTGAAGTGAGACAGCACGTAGCACTACAAAACCTAGTGGACAGAGAGATGTTTCTGGAGTACCTGCAGAGGTACGATGACGTAAGCAGTGGTCGACCTCGGGAACATAGGGAAGGACAGGTAAACACGGTTAGGTTCGACAGCAGACGGGACAATTATGCAAGACGGGGGAATAATTATGCATATCAACGACAAAATTGGGAACCGCGACGGCCATTTTATAGAAGCAACAGTGTAGGTAGGGGACCTGCACCGAGACCGGGACCAGCAAAACAAAACAGTTCACCGGACATGAAGGACTTCAAATACAAACACGGACCGAGTGGAAAGCGCCTAGAACATACGCGGAAGTAACAGCTAGACCAGGACCGAGTAGGGAAAACAGAACTGGACAGGATTTTTAAAGCTGGACAAACCACTAGACATCACTGTGTACAAATATAAACATCCTAGAGAATTTTTGAGAATAGAAGAAGAAATTGAGCTAGAAATTGTAGAAAAATTTTGTTTGCCCATAATTGAAATTAAAATTATTGAGAAAAATTTAGGAGCGTTATTAAATTCAGGAGCTGAGGCGAGTTTGGTATCGGAGGAATTCGGCAATTAAATGAAGATATAGTGTGTGACAGGATAATGCCAATAAAAAGAAGTCACCTGGTTGCGCCTGAATAAAACACAATTTGCTGTTGTAAATAGTGTGGTTATTTTGAAAGTAGAGTTAGGTTCAGTAAGCTGTGAACAAAAATTTATAATTGTACCTGGGATAAAGTTTAAAAGGACATTAGGAGTCGATTGCATGATGAAGTTAGGGTTAGGTTATGGGAAAAGAGAAAATACAATAAAATAAGAGGTTGAAGAGTTAATAATAGATAAAAATAATTAGGTAAAAGATTGTGATAGGTGTGAATAGTTAATTATAAATAAAGATAAGTGTATATAGATAGAAATAAGTAGAGATAGGTGTAGAAATAGATAGGAATAGGTAGACAAGTAGTGATAGGTTGGATAAATAGGTATAGGTAGTGTTAGGTAAGTAGACTTGTGTATAGAAATAGCAGATAAGATTTAATTAGAGTGTAGGTATTTAAATTCAGAAAAACCGGGAAGGAATTTTCTGAGAATTGAAATAGGGGGATTATATAGTGGTTTTAAAGGGTTAAATGTAAATATAAACAAAACCATTTCAAAACACTCTGTATAAAGGAAACAACCAAAATTTAAGTGCGAAATTTATCTCATTCTATTCAATTTAAAGTAACAAGTATTACCATTATTTTATATTTAGGGGTTAAGAATTTCATAGGTGCGTAGAGAAAATAAATTACATAAGCCAATGGAAATAATTATTTAATTTAATCAAGTTGAATTCAAAGAAATATAACGTTTAAAACGCATAAGAGCGTGTAAAGATCAATAATACCAAGGCGAAACGCTTTACTATATGAAATACTTAAAAGCCAGCTCGTAGAAATGTTATTTAAAATGTTCGTTAAAATGGAACACCTGCAAATTTTTAAATTTCAGGTTCCACTTATTTCGTGTAGATAAAATTCAAGTTTCTAGGTATATTATACAAACGGTCGGATGTTTTTGCAGTAAACACTAATGAGGGATTATTTAAAGCACGTAGGATACTCCACGTTGGGTCAGATAGCAGGTGCACAGGAATATCGATCTCTACCACTCAAACAAGGTTAGAAAGAAACGTAGGATATGCATAAGCAAGGGACAGCGTTAATATAGGAAGAATTTGTAAGACGTCAATGCATAGACTATTGGTCGATACAGTTAGTGTACATCAGACAGACAGGGAATGTTAAATGTTAAATTTTTCAGAAAAGATCGTAACGACGCGCTGAATTTCGAAGATTTAAAAATCGGTTGAACCCAAAATTTTAGGAAATATTATTGTAAATGAAGGACTTCGGGGGAAATGCGGCCTAGAGGTGGCATCGTAAATTGTATAAATACTTTTTGAAAATATAATAAAAGCCCTTAGTATTTCGATCGCTTCAGACTACGTACAAAAGTTACCACGAGCTTGTAAGTATAGAAAATTATTTTAAATTAAATAGAAAGGTGTTAGCCTCAAAATTTGTACGCGGATTGTGCCGAGTTGAAAATTTATTGAGGTGCCGCACATATTTTTTTAACAAGCTCGTGTAGTGACCTTATGTAACGTGAATTAATCTAAATTAAAATCAAAGAAGAGTAATAATTGGATTTGGAATTGGATGTATCGTGTATGAACAGCATTGCAGCAGTACTTAGAGGGTGTTCAACTACTAATACCTGGAGGCCAGCAAAGCAGTACACCGAAACCACTTAATGGCATCATCTACGGAGCAGGGATCTTCAAGAACTTCCAGGTAACGCTTAGAATTTGTTGTTGTTAATAAACTATACAAGTTATTGTGATGGGTAAGAGTGAACTATGATGATAGTTTACATTATTTGGCGTATTGAAAGTAATACGTATAACTAACTTTTATTGTGGTATTTAACTATAAAGCTAAAGGTGTATATAAAGCTGATTAATGTTCCTCGGGAATTTAAATAATTTTTGTGATGAGTACATGGGTTTTTGTTGTGTTTGTAATAAGAATATGCCAAGTAACGAGCATACATTAATCATAATTAACTGGGTTATCATGAGATCACCATACTCCAGAGTTTCCTAATTAAAATTAATTATAAATACAGAAAGAAAGATAAAATATTATTCTGTGTCCATTTACTCAGGTTACATTCAATGTGTTTGATATTGCTAGTTAAAATTCTGGACTTTACTAAATAAAATTTATTGAGGTGTAACTTGACCACTGAGATGTATATAATTTTGAAGTTTTATTTGTAAATAGTGGAAAATAGATATTGTATGATTGTTGTATTATTTTGTGGTTTTTATTGAGTGTGCGTGAATGATAGAGAATATGAGAGTGAATCTAGGTATCCAAAAGGAGGCCTAACTGAGCTAGCCGAAAGCAGTTGAAGAAAGCAATTTAACCAAGGTGATGAAGAGAGCAATCTGGGTAAGAAATTAATATTCTTTTTTAATTTTCTATTGTGAAATTTTATTTCGATGTTGGTAAATTAATAAAATTTCGAATATATTTTTGAAGAGTGAGAGGATTTTACGGGGGGATACACGGCAATATATGTATATATGTATATATATATATATATATATATATAATAAAAGACAAGTTATTTGCAGTCCGCAATTAGAAATTGTGTAGAACAATATATAAATTAAGATGTATTTGTAAACAGACTCTTATGAAAATAATAAGAGCTTATTGACGAATACAAATCGAGCTAGTAGTTGTATAGCCATTAACAAAACAATAGCTCTATTACTTCACGGGGGGTAGCTAGTTTTGTTTGGAGTTAGGTTAGGTTAGTTGGTCTTGTGTGGACTTAAGTTAGATAGAAGAAAAAATTGATAGGTTAGGTTAGCGCCGCCGGCGCTAATCTAACCTATCAATTTTTCTTTCTAAAACTTGTTAGAACGGTAAATATGAGCGTCTCCAAGGTGATTAAGGTTCCTCAACTTCTTGGGAATAAAGTGAAACCAAGAAATGAACGATTTGGATTGTGACTGCTGACAGAAAATATGTGCAACAATAATCTGGTGACATATATTGGTAATATTTGTTATGTCGAAGGCGAACAGATGCTGATTGTTGGCCTACATACACCAATTACAGAACCATTTTGTGACAATATAATGTTGGTTAAAATTTGCGACCTTTCTGACGCCGAGCAAACATCTGCAAAGAAAAGGATGTTTATCCTAAAAAATAAAATTTGTGGTGCATTTAACATCTACCTACAAAAAAAGTTTGATCGATTTGTTTCTCTAAGCATCATGTTAAAGGTAAGCTTTCGTTTTCTCTGGAAAGCACTAACAAGATGGGCCAGGGAGTAAAAAAAATTATCGGAGAAAAAGACCTCGAAAGCATTACTAAAAAAATTTGAAAATCCTATATGTGTTCCGTACAAAGTGGAACTAGCAGATGTTAAGTTGGAAACTTTATTGGAAGAAATACCAGATATATTAGACGGACTTCATGGATGTAACTCAAGTTTTTGCTCTCATATATAGCAAGATGGAGATGAGTAATTATTTAACTACAAACCACAACTTATGCTACAAAGGCGAATACGAAAACAACTGCAATATTATAGGTAACAACGATAAAACTGTGGGAATTGATTGTTTAACATGACTAACAACCAATGCAAGAATTAAGATATACAATAAATCTGTGTGTCATATAACAAGTTCTGGTGTTAATAAACAACTTGGCAATCATATATTAGATTTTTATGATGTCGAGATGCACGTTTAAGGGAAACATTCGCGTCTATTTTAGCCAAAGAACATGGTATTACGCGATTGAAAGCGACAATATAGAACTGTACAATTGAAAATTATGTCAGTGCGGAACAGGTGTATAATCCCTTAAAAGACTTTTTAACTTTATTGGAAGATAGTAAGTTATACTTCTTAAAGGCGCCAATGTACTCAGTACAACTTGCCAAAATGTGGAGTCAGCTATTGTACAAGCTACAAATACAAAGAAATTGTGGCTTGCAAATTAAGTTGTCCGAAAAACCAGAGAAAAGGGAAAAATTGATAAAGTATGTGCTTACGGCTTTCAGTTTTAACTATTTACCTGTAAACTATTGGGAGATAGTAAAGGAGGAAGACAGCCAAGATAAAATATACATCTTACACAAGTGCTACATTAAAGCAGGTAGTGCATATTTTACACAATCGGCAACACCATATTCTACAATTCCAAAAGAAATAGTCATTTCGGAATTGGGGTTGATAAATACGCCAAAAATTCGCACAGAGGTTGTACGACAACGCGTAAATATCGGCAGTAAACTCTATCCGTTTACGCTAAAGGAAATTGCCCTATTATGCACGCCATACGCTGTAAGTGGAAGAAAAGACAACTGGAATTAGAGGAAATGGATGCAAAAAGGCGGAAGTTGGACTACATGGAAAACATTGCGACAATACGCGAACAATACAAAGATGTGTGAGACAAAGAACACCTTGTTAAAGAAAATGAGGAAGAATTAAAAGATTATTTTATGTGCCGATGGAATGACTTAGATACATCCAGGTTCTACAAGCTGTATGCATTTGTGGTTAGTAAGGAAGACTCTTTTAGTTATGTAGGCGTCCTTGCGGAAAAGAACGGTACTAAATCCGTATACTTTTTAAAAAGTTATTCTAAAAACGTATTAATCAAAATGGCAGATAAAATACACGAACTAGGGAATGCGGGTTTCGTAACCTTGGCGTATACCGCACGGAAAGGGGTTCCGTTAAACATTGTACATTTGCCTCGTAAAAAAACTTTCGGATCATTTAAAACCGAAGGTTCTATAACTTATAACGATCATATTCCTAAAGATTGTGGACATGCAACTACACAGTGAGTTGGAGAATAAGAATTCCCTCTAATACCGACAAGAAGAAGTCGATCATGCTAACAAGATACGTATGCAGGATATAGTGGGAGAGTCGCGATTAAAAGATTGTCGAAAGCTGCAAGAATTACACGAAGGATTGGATCTGGTTGTCGGTAGAATCAAAAACTTTATACATAGAGACAAGCTTCGGTACATTTTAAAATTTGAAAACCTAGACGGTCTCTGTGTATCAAACTATTGATTAGAATAAGAGCTAGAGGAATTGGGTGTCGATTTAAATTTTAAGGTGCGAATAAAATTAGATAAAATTAAAACCACTCCAAACAAACATAAAGAAAGAACTGTTTTCTGTGTATGACTTTGTATTAAAATTAAGTTTAAATGGCTCCAAGCTTGGCATTAAATATTTTTAAATTTTGTTGTGTGTCATGTCTGAATAAAAATTTTAGAATAGTATTACATTGTTCTTTATTTACAAACGGCTATGACGTCACAACGATCTTAGAAAGTAGCTGAAAATAAGTAGCCGAAAGCGCGGCGTTGTGGTGATTTTACCTATATGAATGCAAAAATTAGAGGTTTGGGTCTTTAAAGGGGTGTAACTTTAGTAGGTATGTAAGACCGCTCTGACTTCAAAACGGGGCACGCGTATGATTTCCATTAAACGTTGCAATGTAACATACGTGTGGATACGTTTTGAAGTCAGACCGGCTTTATATTACTTTCAATGGAACATAGGTGTGTGACTTCAAAGCGTGTCCACATGTATGCTACGTTGAAAAAATGTAAGTGCGTGCAGAAAAATGTGGAGTTGTTTTGAATTCGCATTAGATGTTCTCTAGTTATAAAGTAGGTCAGATGCAAAATATGCTAAGGCCGATTTGAATTCAAAGCGCGACCACTCTGCAAATACACATGGGCCGGTTTTAATTCAAAATGTGTTTACTCATGTGATAGGTTGAAAAGTAAGTTAGCAAAGTACGCAGATGGTAATTTGCTATATACGGAGATTGCTCCTAATATTAATTTAATTAGTCGAAGTTTACTGCATATTTACATAGCTACATATACAAACATGTATATAACTGATATTCAGGTATTTAAATATAAGAAAAACAAGTTTGTGTGCAAAGAAATTGCGGTTTTGGACTTGTTGGAAGGCGTTGTTTGGCATCTAATTTTAAAACTGCAAATGCAGTCTAGTTGTTTGAGCCAAGATTATATCAAACATAACGACTGGGTGACAAGGAATATTCATGGTCTTTCTTGGGATGAATCTTTAACAGCTGGAATGGTGTCATCATATATAGCGCTTTATTTGAAGCAAATTATCAGATCCGGTGTAGAAGTATGTGTGAATGGTCTAGAAAAGAAGAAATGGATGGAAACCTACCTAATGCAAAACGTTGTAACTGATATGCTCGCACTAGGTTGTCCTAAGCTATCGGAGTTAAAAATCAACAATCGTTTAATATGTAACATCCATTGTTATAGACAGCAATAACAGTCTGCAATGTGCAAAACAAAGTACCTTATTGTTAAAAGAATAGTTTAATAATAATAAAACACAATAGAAAGATTGTGTTTGTATTATTATAACAACTTCTAGCAAACATTATTTTTATTGATCCAGCTATTGTGTACGTTAGAGAAGCCTAACCATTTTACAAAGACTTTATTTCAACTCCTTCTTAGGACTTTTTCTACCAGGTAAATTTCTGGACGTTTAACCTTTTGCAACTCCATTTCATAAAATGCACCTTTTATTTCTTTCTCGTCTTGATCTTCTAATATATATGTTGCCGGATTGGTTACGTTTACATATTTAATCTTAAAAATTTTATTTAACTTGTTTGTTGTGTCACCCTTCGCAAATGCTTCCCTCACACTGTCTTTAATTGAATATTTTGGTATTTTGATTGCAAGTTTGAAACCGGTAGATGATGATTTAAAAATAGTTTGTCATTGGATTTATCAAGTTTTATAGGTTTCACTCCGATAGTACTGTGAACTGTATTGTTATATTGTTGCACAATATTATTTAAATTTTCTATCTAATTGTAAGAACCGTTTAGGTTAAACTAGTGCCACATTTTTTCCTTTAAAGTTCTAATGTACGTTCCACAATGCATGATTTCTTTGTTGGAAAAACACTATAATGTTTTATGCCATATGTCTGCATTAAGGATTGAAAGTATTTGTTGTAATATTCTTTACCAACATCAGACTGCAAATTTCTTGGCGGATTTTTAAATTTATTTAACATTGTTTTTATTGCAGCAGTAACATCAATACCTATTTTACTTTTAAGTGGTATAGTCCATACGTATTTGGAGAAACAATCAATAACTACTAAAATGTATTTAAATTTTTTGTTTGTTTGCGAATAACTAACATTTCAATCAAATCGGTCTAAAGAAGTTCATTTAAACCTTTTACTATCACTTTGCGTCTCTTGAAATTTATTCTTGCTGGTTTATGAATTTCGCTTACTATATCCTCTTTCACTTTTGATTGAGCAACTATCGTAATACTTTTTTTCTAATCAGGATTTATTAAATACAATTAATAAATACTTCTACGTTTGAATGTCGAGGGCTCCATTTGCTTTGAAAGGAACTTTTAATATAAAATCAAGAAACAGTGAGGTATTGTTTATGCTAGCACCGCTGTCATGAAAGCTGATTACATCCATACGTCTAAACAAAAATTCCTGTAACTGTGCAATTACATAACCTTTTTCGTTTATAAGAATTTTAATGTCTTACGGATATCCTTTAATATTCTCAAAGACTGATTCCTCATAAGGAAAATATAATTATGCCTAATGTTGGAAATAAGAAATGTCTTGCAATCGTCGAGGAATGTACTAGAGTAAAACGTTGCTACTACCGTGTAATGTAGCATATGTAACTTGTACTCAATCAAGGTTTCAAAACCTTTATTTTTGTTTTCATATTCCTGTTCACTTATATCTATTTTACGGTTATGTAAGTGCCTTCCAAATTTGTCAATTATCATATCATCTAATCACTTTCGCCTCACGCAATTCTTCAATGATCGAATTTATTTCGTTGCCGTGACCTGTGTGTCCAGCAGTCTGTGATGAAACTAAAAGCCGTAATCTATCAACAAGTTCATTGGGATCATTCCAATATAAATAATCTATGGCGTTATTTGATACTTCCATTGTCATACCGTCTCCAAGACGCTTTCTGTAGGGTAATGTTCTAGGTCTACGGGGTGTTTGGGGAAGTATGTTTAATGTAGATATTATATTTTTGTATTTATATGAATTATTACCCTTCTATTTGCATTTGTTCTTTTCACAATATCAAGGTACGACTTTAGATCTTGCGATCTGTACCCAACAGGATATTTCTTAAACAGTAGTTCGTATAATCCAAGAGTACCTTTATATTTCAAATTATTTATTAGTACATTTTTATCACCTAACGCAAAATTAGAATTGCCTATCATAAGACCATTTGAATCAGGGTTATACCTAACACCATATTTATAATCAAATTCATTTTTAACATTTATTAAACATGTTGTAAATATATTCCCGAAGTGGCGGATAATGTATGATAATGTATCATACCAGGTGAATCAACAAAATTTTGTATATATTCCTGGGCTTCTTGAGCATTTTGATTAACTTCTGTTTCGTATCCATTATCTACATCATCATCTTCATCTATGGCATCATTTATATTCGGTATATGCTGAGTAATAACCGGCGAAACAATATAGTCAACGTTCCTTTCTAGCACTTTAGGTTTAATTTTTTTACACTGCTATGAGGCAGTTCTTCTTTAAATCTTTCTTTCTTTACCAAACTTTCCCCTTCCAGTTTATTAGCAATAGTTTCTATTCTCGATGTTACGGCTAAGATTGATTCCGCTTGGACGACTGCAGTATCTTTTAACTGGCGTAGTTTGTTTTTTACAATGTTCCTATTCTTAATTAAAATTCTTTTAAGTTTTATCGTCTCCCTCTTGATAACGTAATAAATTTATTGTAATAAGAAATTCTTGGATACTAACGATACTTGCGTTTCTCAAGGTTTAAATATGTATGAAGTGATCAAAACCTATTCGGTACCTTCCTTGACCTGGATCGGTATCCTTGTCTAAAACTATGAAACCGTATTTGTCTTTCCAACAAACAGCACATATTTCACGGAATTTATCATACTTCATGTCAGTATTGATGTGATCGTCATATATGTGTGTTAAGTTTAAATTATCTTGTTTAAATAATACTAAAAGATTAGCATTATCACGTAGGTATACGTGGTATACGAGTATAAATTTGACAAAGGTAAAAACTGTCTACTTGTTTATGGTGCACCATACTAAAGTATTCCCTAATTATACCTTGTTTATCGCAAGCTACATCATCAAAAATAAATACAGAATTATTTCGAGCATCAAATGGTGATATAATATTTTCAGAACCTGAAAATGTAAAATATTTGATCTTTTATTGGTCGCAGTAGACTTTCAAGGTATTGATACTTTAGTTGATAAAGTGATTTAGAATAAACATATACGTTTTCAAACTTTAAACCATTAGGATGTTCTATCAACCCAATCATAACGTTGGTTATACCGCAATTTGATGGACCAACAACTAAACATCGAATAGATAAAGGCAGAAGAACGCTATGTTATTTAGCTAACGATTGCATGTCAAAGATATCATTGTTTATGGTTAAAGATGTGTAATTAGTGGAATTATATATAAGAAACGGCGAGTATATAAAAAATCATTAATTCACAATAATTTATTTACTGCACAGCTTGAGGGGACAGTTATCCACTAATGATTACCTATAATAATTCTAAAACTATTGGGAACGGACTGTTAAATACTGTAATGTACAATTTACCATTTGAAGCGCATATTCCGGATTACAAATTTTGCGGTCCGGGTACAAAACTAATCAAACGGTTAGCTCGGGAAGACAAAGGAATAAACAAGTTAGACGAAGCTTGTAAGGAGCACGATATTGCATACTCAGAAAAGGATCTATTTAAACGCCATCAAGCAGATTCGAAGTTAGCTCGGTTAGCTACAGAAAGACTAAATTCTGGTAACTCGCCTTTAGGTAAAAAAACAGCAGCATTTGGAGTAGCTACCGCAATAAAAGCTAAAGTAAAACTTGGTATGGGTGCCTGCGCATAACTGAAAACAAAAAATATCAATAAAATAAGAAAACTGATAAAGAAACGTAAAATAAGAGGTACGCTAGGTATTAAAAGAATTATCAAATAAGCACGTACAGCTTTAAAAAGGACTAAAGGATCTAATATTATGGATGCAATCAACATAGCAATTAAGGCCGCCAATACAGCAAAACAAAAGAAGGATATTAAGTCAGCTCGTATTATATCAATTTCTAAAACAGGTGTCTTCTACCACTAATACCAATTTTTACAGGGCTAGGCGCCCTTGGTACTCTTACTAGAAGTACAACTGCTGTTGCAAAAGCAGTTTTAGATACTAAAATAGCTAAGGAACAACTAGCGGAAAAACAACGTCATAACAAGGCAATGGAGGACATTGCAGTCGGAAACGGCATGTACATCAAACCTTATAAAAAAGGTTTTGGTCTTTTTTAGCCGCTGCAAAACCACAAAGGAACGCAACTTGATTTTACCGAATCGAGCAGTAAGCAATGTAAAATTAATAGAGTTTGTTAAGCAATTAGAAGTACCATATTTCCGTGGAGTTTATGAGAAACCATCTTCCCAAGAAAGTTAATTTAAAGGATGTGGTATAAATAATTTAGATGGAATAGAAGGTTTAGGCACGCTTTGTATCTCTTATAAAAGTACGGTAGTAGCGCTATTTACTATGACAGCTACGGAAACCTGCGACCGTCAACAGAGTTGATAAGTTATTTGAATAGTGAGGGAAATGTAACATTCTTTATAACATTAACCAAGAACAATCGTACGGTACTGTGTTTTGCGGACATTTATGCTTACAATTTCTAAGCATAGAACTGCGTATGAAGTTGTCATGTCGTACACTTTTACTCTAACGGGAAACACTTCAGTTTTAACAAGCAACTTTAATCCGCTTATAATCTTAGATAATGATTCGGAGTACGTATTAGGATTAACAAATTTTGAGTCTTAAAACACAATTCCAAACATTGAAAAAGGAATAAACAATAAATTATATTATGGACCAAACGGAGAATTTATAGAAACACCTGAAGGTACTTATGAGATTAGGGAAATTAGTAAATATATTCAAAAAGCTTCAGGCGATAAAAGGTGAAGTGGTCGTATGAAACAATCACAAAGCGCTAGAAAGACACCAGTGTATATAGAAATTACAGCTGCCAATAATACAATTGAATGTAGTATTAAATGTAGTGAAGATGTGGATCTTACCAAAAAGGATTCAATTGGCTCTCGTCTAGGTTTCAATCCACGAAAATTGGTAGCATATTCCACGCATCAAGCAGACTACATGATTAACATTTGTAATGTCAATGCAGTTTTAATCCACTGTAATATTGCAAGTGGATCCTATTTAAATAGTAAACCAGCACATGTTATACATGATTTTTTCCTCAATTACCTGCAGGTTTTAAAATTGTCGAATGCCCACCTACGAAGACATATCTACCAATCAGGTCACGTATAATAAACGAAATAATAGTTAAAGTGTTAGATCAAGATGGAAATTTAGTTAATTTCAGAGGAGAACTGCTAACTGTAGGGTTGCAGTTAAAAAAAAATTGCAATAACTATGGGTATTAAGAATAATGCACACAACAGATCAAGAATTGCTATAAATGCTGGAAATTTCAAAGCAATCGACACTCGATTGATTGTTTCAAGACCGTTAACAGCACAAAACCGGCAATTTCTACAATCGTTAGGACTACATTTATTTAATTAAAAAGTAGACTGAATAGTGAAATACTGAACGTGCGTGAAAAATTTAATTCGAGAATGCAATTGTTAATATTGAAAAATATACTCATCAGTCTAATGCTAACACATCTTTAAACAATAATGATAAAATTCGAATCCCTATACAACAACAAGATGTTTACCTTAACATCAAAAAGTATGCTGTACATAGAAGGCAAATTAATTAAAACAGATGGAACACCGTCTCGGACAGCAAAGTCTGTAAATAATGGGGTTTTGCTGCTTTTTGATGAAATTAGATATGAAATTGCCGGTGTCATTGTTGATCGTGTTCGGAATCCTGGATTAACATCTATAATGAAAGGACATGTTTCATATCATAGCAATCAAAGTAAACATTTACAAAACGCTGGGTGATTTCCTATGGATGATTAGCAAATAGTTGATACCATTGGGAATTTTAACGTTGCAATATATCTTTCAAACGTTTTCGGATTACGCAAAGATTTTTAAAAAAAGTATTTTAAACCTCCGCCATGAGTTAGTTTTACTACGTTCTAGTTTTGATACTGATGCTATAATTAATCCTACATTTAATGAAGAAATAAAAGTTATTTTAAACAAAATTTTATGGAAAATGCCGCATGTAGCGGTTGATGATACTCAACGAATTAATTTAATAGAATGCTTTGCACAAAATCAGGATTTACATATTCCGTTTAGAGAATGGGAGTTGCATGAATATCAACTTCTACAAAAAACGCAACGTCATACATGGAATATTAAAACAACAACACAATTAGAAAAACCAAAATTTGTGATTGTTGGTTTCTAAACCAACCAAAAAAATGGATATATGAGCAACTACAGTCGTTGCTATTTAACCAACATGAAACTCTATTTAAATTCAGAAATTTTCCCGTACGTTAACTTAAATTTAAAGTTCGAGAATAAACAGACTGCGTTGTTATAACAGATGTATGCCTAAATTTAGCAATCATACTACGAAAAGAAAAATGAACCACTTTTTAATCTTAAAGATTTACGAAGTATTGCGCCATTAGTAGTCATAGATTGTTCTAGACAAAACGAAGCGTTAAAATCTGGTACTGGCTATATTAGCTTAGAATTTGAAACTAGCAGAAACGTTTTGCCAAATACATCTTGTCATTGCCTTATACTTCATGATAAGATAGTCAAATACAATCCGCTCTCAAACAACATTAGAATATTATAATTACTTTATTACTGTATCTTTACAAATTATAAAAAAGAAAAACAATAAATCATTTAGCAATCACAGTCTGTTTATTATTTTACATGTTTTCTACAATATCAAATGTTTGATTGTTAATGGGTTATAATAATTTTTGCCTAAATATTCTTTACATGTTGGAATTATTAAGTGATTTAGTAAACAGTCATGAACATTGCCAAATTGTGTCAGTAGAACCGCTAATATTTACAAGCAATTTAAATAAAAGTTTTGTAATACATTTCTCAAATAAACTAACTGGTACGTTATTAACAAACAACTGGATTATTTTTTTAACAGAACGGTTACTACTATTTTTTTCTACAATACATTTATACTAATATAGTTCAACTCGGACAGATTGAAAGGTATCCTATTTTTAGACACATCCAAAAAGAAAACAAACGGTGTACTTGTTGCAGGTATAAACATAACACTGAAGTTTTTATAACTAAAAAAATATTATATGTTAATCGGGATAAAATAAATTGCATTCTTTATTTGAGCCAGTGGTTGAAGCTTTACAAGTCGTTTCTGAGTGTATAGGTATACCCCAAGGTTTAGTATCAGTGGTTGATGTACTAAGAATTTTTTTATCATCACTTGGATTAAGAACAATTTTGTTTTGTTTAATAGTAAAGACATCATGTTTGACTGATCTAATTAAACATTGCTGTTTCTGTACAGTCTGTTTATAAAACAAAGCATTCTTATAATCATCAAAAGAAATTTGCTAAAAAAGATCCTTTTACTTTTTTATTGTCCTATCCTGAACTCTGTAAGTGTACATTTTAGATCTAAGCCCTACAAACTCTAGCATAACATCACTATTGTTTTCATCTTCCATAAGACCAGGAACCTTTTTATTTGATAATGGGATATGACATTTATCATTGGGGTTGTAATCGAAAATTTCAAATCTATGAATATCTTGTTTGATATAAGAGTAAATATCTTCAACGCTAAACTCGTATATCAAACTATCCGTATATGTGTACAGAAGCTTTGGTTTGTTAGCAAATTGCGATTTTATATAACTATAGTGAAATTCATATAAATAGGTTTTCAAAATATCTAGAATAGAGAAACCTGCATCAATGGGTTTGTTTAAATAAACCTCTAATTTATTTATTTATTTTTATTAAGACAAGATCTTTGTCTAACACAGTGCAACTGTGAAAATTAGGTTTTGTTAGGTAATTACGAACTCCAAACCGTCCTTCCCATTTGGTCACTAACTTCATATCTTTCCATTTCCGTACGTTTTCCATCATTTTTTCATAAACCGAATTCATTAAATAATCTAAAACGACAAAATCTAAAAATAGCAAGTAACTCGACGCAATCTAAACGGAAAATTAATAAATCCAAGCAAAGAATAACAATACAAACCACGAAATAAATCCCAATTTTTACAAAAACTAAAACCAATCAGAGTCAAACTAAATATTAATTATTAGAACACCCCCCCCAAGCCAAAATGAGTGGAGATATTAAACTGTATTTGGAAACGGTATCAGTTTTTAATAGAGACTAATGTCTTCTCAGAAATTTTATAACGGTCTGTGAAGTATTTTTGAAAACCTTTCATATACCTGAAAACAACAAAAGAAACGTATTACTCCTACGCCTTATTATCAGCAAACTAAAAGAAAGGGCACTAACATTAATTGCCAGTCAGATGTTTTAGAGCAATGGGACGATTTCAAACGAATATTGGTTGCCTATTTTGGCGATCAACGTAACCTAAAATGTCTAGTACGTGACTTAATATACCTCAGAATGGAAAATAACCAATCCCCGTACCAATTTGGAATAAAATGCCAAGAAGTAAGAAGTTTAATCTTGACAAAACTAAAAATTGAAGAATCCGACCAAAATATCAGACTTTTAAAAACAAAGATGTATGACGAAATGGCATTAGACGCATATCTAAATTCACTACTAGAACGATTTTCAGACAAAATCAGATTTTAACGTCCCTAAAACCTAGAGGAGGTTATGAACATGATAATCGAAGAAGAAAACGTTATGTATTACAGAAACAGATTATATAACCCCAACGCAAATAAAAGTTACTCACCACTAAAAACCATACAACCCGCGAGACAAACAAATCTGCACCAAAAGTGCACCCCATTCAATATACATACAAACCAACCGCAAACCAATAATCCACATTTTAATAACACAAACTTTAACAATCAATATAAGCATTTTTCAAAACCAACGTTTAACCCGAATTTCACAAAACCCGCATTTCAACCAAGATTCAACCAAAACGTAAATCAACAAAAACCAGCATTCAACGCCAACCCTGTTAGAAATTCACCAATGACTAATAATTATAACAATCCTAATAACTATTATAAACCCTCACCAATGGATATCTCATCTGGTAACACCAGACCAAATACAAAAATAACACACATTCGACCGAACCCTAACCAAAAACGCACTTTTACATCGGAAGAACTATTTCATCAAGAAGTAGAGAAATATAAAGATGGACCAAAATAATTACATTCGGCCAAGCACAAACAATGAACAAAACCATTCGAACAATTACGAACGCGAAGAATTATACGAAACATATGAAGAGGACAACGAAGAAAACGCGTACTCAAATTTTCAGATAGACCGATTTATAAACGACCAACCTTAATAAACTTAAATAATATAAATCACCTAGTACTACCCTATATAGAAATACCCTATGACAAATTCAAACTGTCAATCGATACCGGATCCCAAAAACATTAATTAGCCCTCGAACCGTAAAGAAACACTATTTAGACTATGTAAAAAGAGAACCGTTTAAAATTAAAACAGCCCATCAAACAACTGTACACCAATTCATTGCTAACATACCCTTGCCCAAAACATTTAACGTAAAAATGAAACACAAATTTTGCATATTCTAATTCAATGACAAATATGACGGACTCTTAGGAATGGACGTTCTAAGAAAATTAGGGGCCAACATCGACATAAAGAACCGTTTACTAAGAACGAAATATAGAGGAATTCCCATTAAATTTCAAAATACCTAAGTTGAACAAAAATACACAATAGAAACCCGAACAGAGAAAAAGAAACAAATCCCCTTAAATTTAAATAACGAATTAGGAATAATTAATCATATAACATTTCAACAAGGAGTAGAGACTCCAACCGCATTAGTACAAATAAAAGACAACTATGCCACGACGACGATTTTAAATTCAAATGACTACCCCGTAGAACTATCATTAACCAACCCAATTAACGTAGAAAAATTAAATTTTAACAAGATGAAAATAGACAAAAATTTAAACGACAATTACAACCCCGTAGAAAACGACGAAATGTTAAGAGAAAATTTAAGTAACATCCGTTTTAATATCGACATCAATCAAGAGGAACAAAGTGCAATTAAAAATTTATGTTTCGAATACCGCGACGTATTCCATTGCAAAAGAATACCCTAACATTTACAAATACAGTCAAGCATAACATCGAACTAACAGATAACAAACCTATATTCTCAAAAGCATACCGACTACCTCGGGCAAGTCAGGAAGAAGCTGATAGACAAGTAGCCGACTTATTAAATCAAGATATCATACAACACTCCAACTCACCATGGAGCAGCCCCGTATTAATAGTACCCAAAAAATTGAACGCATCAGGAAATGAAAATATAGAGTGGTAATAGATTATAGAAAACTAAATGAAAAAACGGTAAACGATAAATACTTACTATGAAATATAACCGAAATTTTAGATAAATTAGGCAAGTGCCAATATTTTTCGACATTAGACCTAGCCTCAGGATACCATCAAGTAGAAATGGAAGAAAAGGATACATCTAAAATAGCCTTTAGCACACCTAGAGGAGATTACGAATATAAAAGAATGCCATTCGTACTAAAGAACGCACC